>VOQZ01000971.1:0-411776 GCA_008079305.1 Phytophthora palmivora
TGAGAGTCGGTCAAATGAGGGAACTCCCCTCTATCCATCCTGGCTTACCTGTAGGAGGCCACAGAGGATTCAGGTAGTCAATCTACCGCGTAGGCGGGGATTGACTACAAGTGTGGTGTTGCAGAACGCACAAATCCGTCAGATGTGGGTAAATAACGCAACCACAACAATCGCCGAGTTAGGTCGGCGTTTGTTGGCCTGCGCTGGGTTGTCCCCTAGCGGTTCGGCCCTTCCGGGACAGCTGGTGTCTCGCTTCCGCCGAGTACCAACCAACCAAGCCAGCCAATAATATGGTATCCCGTGCCCTCCACCAAAGGATGGACGACGGCGCGTTAGCGCTTTTACGGGTCGCCGAGGCAAAGGCTACTCGGCTGAAAGAGTAACGGTACCCGGGCTGTACGGTATACCGACCCGCCGAGCTCGGCGGGGTTTGTTCTTCGCGCTTGGCGAGACACGCCCTTCCCCGGGCCAACCTAATCTCTTGGCGCTACCAGTCAGAACTCTACAAGCTATGCCTCTCGAGTTCTGACGGCAGACATAATCCGGCCCGTGCAGGGACTTACCGGAAGAGTGTACACGTGTTCTGGACCTAGAAAATTCTGCTCTGTTTAATACTAGGGGCTTAAGCCCCTTTTCTGATTCCTAATTGGTTCCTATACAAATATCTAGTGAAATAGAGTCGTTATAGATCTCGCCGACCTTTCAGCCCAGTCGAAGCGACTGTTCCCGGCTCTCCCGATGGTCGTTAGTCCCTGCGCCTGGTCGCATCTTCTTCCGGTACTCTGAAGGTACTATAGCCGAGTCCTTGGACTCAGCTTTCCCCTTTAAGAAGTCTTCAGCCGAGTCCGTACCGTGGACCACCACTCCTAAGCTGCTTTAAAAGCCGAGCTCTGGTGCGTCGCAATCTTGTACCGTAGGCCACGGCTCCTTAGACTCAGCCAAGGGCCAAACTTGATGTTCGCTACATCACAACTGCCCCGGTTATGATACGAGCCGAGCTGGTGAGTGTCAAAACCCATCTCTTTCACTCTCTCAAGCTTCGACTCGCCACCGTTAACTTCGTTCTTCGCTTCCTCCACATCATGGCGACTCCACCAGCTCCACAGCATTCACAGGTACGGCTCTGCTGTCGTTCAGCGCTCTCGTTCATCCACTAACATGTCAAGTTCATCCACAGGCTTCTCCACTTGTTCCCGTTTCGTCCACCGGCCGTGGTTCGGAGGCGTCCGCGGAGTTGCCGGTTAGAGGGGCCAGCGCTCTTGGGGTCAGCAGTGGTCGGGGTAACCCGGTCATTGACCTGACAACTTCCCTTGAGACTGGTCCCGTTCTGGACCGACTTCTCGCACGTCCTCCCCTCGTCAGCCGAGCTCGCCGGGCGACACCACTTCGGACGCCACCATTAAGTCGAGCTCGGCCGACCAGGTTACCTCGGATCCGGTTTCTACTCTTGTGATGGAACAAGGGAACCGTCACCACGAGGAGCACATTCAACTGGCTCGGTTGATCGCTTTCGCCGTGACACAGCCGCCTGAGCCGTCTGACTCGGCTCAGCGCGATGCTATCCTCCATGCTGAGTCAGCTAGTGCTCTGGTGGACATCCTTCGAGGCGAATATCAGCCTCCTAACTCGTCTGCCGAGTTAGCCCAGCTGAGAGTCGATTTACACTCGGCTGAGGCGTCTAACGCGTCTCTCCAGAAGCGGCTGGGCTCTTCGCTGGACCAGGTTGCTCAGCTGAAGCTGCAGCTTGAGACTTCCGAGCGAGAGTGCCACCTCTGGAGGCGCGAGGTTGACAAATCAGTTGGTCTTGTCACTTCCCTCCGGAAGGCTTTAACCGCCTCCGGAGCTGAGCTCAAGCAAGCTAGGGCTGCCCAGACGGCTGAGGTCACTGCCACTCAGTCCGCTCTTCATGCAGCCGAGCTCATGATCAAGAGCCGAGATGAGGACATTACGGCTCTCTCCAAGTCAATCGTCGAGCGGGATGAAGCTACAAGATCCTCAAGGCGTCTCGGCCAAGCATTTCCAGCAGCTTCAGGAAATTGTGTCGTCGTTGGATGATGATGGCTCCTACAAGCTTCGCCACGCCAAGAAGACCATCGACGAGATGAGGGAGACCATCCTCCGCCAGAAGAGGATCATCAGTCGGCAAGGGTTCGTACCCATGCATGATCCTCACATGGCTGCTGCAGCTGGAGCTGGCCTGGACGTTCCTGGAATGGACCGGCTTCGCTCAAGCTGAACGCTCGGCTTTGCCGTCTGCTAGCCGAGCGTTTTCCGGAAGTTATGCGAATTCCGGACGGCGAAGACCGGGTCGTGGAGTTGTGCATTCGTTCGCGTCAATCCGGCTCGGCTAGTATTCAGGCTTCGACTTCCAACTCGGCTGCTGTTCCTACGCCAGGCTCTGGCTCGGCAGCAGCGTTACCGCCGAGTTCCAGCTCGGCGGGTGCTCAAGTTCCGCTTCGCCACCGCCCTTCGCGGTCGATTGAAGCTCTCCGCCGAGTTCGGAAGGATAAACTCACGCCTTCCCAGCGCCTGCGCGTCCTGGCCAACCCTGAGTCGGCTACAGCTGCAGGTCCTCGCAAACGGAAGGTTGCCTTCCACCTTTGCAGCCTTATGGCCAGCCATTACCTGGAGAGGACGGGTACGAAGAGGCTGCCGCCCTTATCGGCCCTCCGGACGATCGCTTGTTGGCAGCTTCCGACAGCGAATTGACGGTCCCACCAGCTCGGCCATTACCTCGTCAGAGGAAAACAGCTAAGACTGTTCCTCCTCGGTGCTCGGGAAGCTCATCCGCCGAGTCGAGCGGCCTTGTCATCCAAGATGCGAGTGTGGACCGTGTGTCAGGGAGTGCTTCCGATGGAGCAGCGTCGCATTCCGCTGCACCAACCTCGGCAGGCCAACCCGCCGAGTTAGCTGCGTCGACGACCCAGCCGGTCGCTCCCCTAGCGTCCTCATTGTCGATGAGCACTCCCCAGCATAACGGTACCGAGCTCGTCCTCGGTTGTGGTTTCGATTGTTCCCCCAGTCCCTACGCCGAGTCCGGTGGCTCCATTGGGACTCCTGTATCATTGCCAGCTCAACCTAGCTCGGCTAAGGGCTCACCACAAGTACCGCAAGTGCCGTCGAGCTCGGTTGCTCGTCTCTTGGCTTGCAAAAGTCGTCCCGTAGCATCATCGGGACTGCAGCCATTTCCGCGGGTTGACGTCTCCATCCGGCCGCCCTCTCCGTACTGCTGCAGCAACTGCCCGCCAGGTTAACGCTCAGTTGCTGGAGAACCTTGGAACTTCGGATAATGTGGTACTTGGTCTCGATGGTGGATCTACTGGTCCCAAGTCCATTCCGCCGAGTTCAGTTGGGTCTCTTTCGCACCCACTAGAATTCTCAAGTGACTCGGCTGACGATGATCAAGCAGCCGAGGCCAGCTCGGCGAATACGGCTTCGACCACTACGAGTAATGCCCCGGTCAGTTCTGCTTCCAGCCGGCCCTTTCTCGTCTCGCTCAGCTCTTTGGCTCTGATGACGAGAGCGATGATGACGACAAAGGCTCCGACTCGGCTGATGTGTCTGCTGCGTCTACGGTAGTCTCTTCTCCGCTTCCTCCGCCTCACGGCAAGATCCAGAGCTATTTGGCCGCTGGCCAAGTTCCTCCTGGTCCGCCTCCGGCTCCTACCTCGGGAGGGTCTTCTCCTCAGTGCCAACCCCGTCGAAGAAGCACCGGAAGAAGCACAAAGCACAGCACAAGCGCAGACACAAGCACAAGCACAAGCATCGCTCATCGTCACCAAGTGGTGGTTCGGACGATAGCGACTCGGCTCGTCCCAAGAAGAGACGGAAAGCCGTTCCTGGTAAGTCCCAGGCGCAAGTGTCAGCGGCAGCCGAGTCTGGGGATCCTGAATCTGGTCGAGCGGTTCCTTCTGGAACTTCCATAACGGGCTCCCAAGGATCCACCTCTCGCAACTCGGCTCCCGCTTCCAACTCGGCTCCACAGCCTACCAGCGTTGTTAGCTCGGCTCCGGTTTCCGATTCTACTCGGCGATCTGCAGAGGTGGCTCTCCCAGCTCAGCTGCAAGTTCCACTGGCGCAGCTCCGCACTAGAGCCATGCAGTCGGCCTCAAGGGACTCGCGCATCACTCCTCAGCTGGCGAGACTCCGGACTTTGCCGTTCTTCCACGCTGGCGCCGAGCGCTGTTGGGCTGGAATAAGCTGCCAATCTGGCCGAGTTCCTTTGGAGTCTTCTGGTGGTGCTAAGCCTCGTGTCCGCGCCACTCTCTCAACTCTGGCCGGAGTGCGTTCGTTCGTGGATGTGTTCAATCCTCAGCACCCTTTCCAGCAGTTACGGCGTATGTTGCCGGATCTCCCAACCTTCTTCTCTCCGTCGGTTTTAGCTGAGGCTCGATCTCGGCTAGTTGGCCATACACGGCCGTCATCACTCATGGAGACTCTTGGAGATTTATGGGTGCGACTCCGGGGAGACTCCCTGCATCGGGGTCCCCTAACTCGGCTGCTGACTTGGCTGCACATACTCGCTTCTTCGTGGCCATGTGCGAACGGACTCACTGGTTGGTTGAGGCTAGCGTTTGATCGGGCTTCACCCTGCCTTCGACCCTAGCATCCCGCCGGATGAGCTTATTGCAGTCTACAACGTGTGGACTCAATATCGCATCGAGCGGAAACGCCGAGGTGACGCTTTGCGGGGTCTCATGGCGGCAGCTTCGGATGAGTTGTACTCGGCTGTCACAGCCCAGTCCAGTGGTGGATTGCCAACTCCTCGAGTTGATTCGGAGTTGTACTTCGACCCGTCAGTTCCGCTCTACCCTTTGGTGAACTTACCTTGGGTGCCGGACAGTGCGCTCTGGTCGGAGGAGGTCCTTGCTGTGGATCACCACGAACCTTGGCGGGCATGGTGGTTGTTAGACCCAGCCCGTCATCCGTTCAACACCTGCTTTCGACCTCGGAACCCCGAGTTTATGGTGTTCGCTCCTCACGGCATGGATCCTCGTGTTGTTGACGAATCCATTGATGACGACGTGGATTTAGCCGAGCCGGATCCACCGCGGATCCCTATTGGACTTCCACCGCGAGAGAACCGTACCGGGATTTTCATCTTTGAGGATCTCGGTGGGACTACTCCCCGCCCGGCGTCGGATGATGGACTGGGGTCTCCGAACCTTCGAGGTGCGTCTCCGACAACTTCCTTGTTCGGGCCCGACTCCCGGTTGCTTCGCTGGGTTCAGTTGCCGACGGCCGCTGACCCGGCTATTCCTAGTCCAGCTCAGTCACCGAGCTCGGCTATCGAGATCTTAGCCTCAGCAGCTCAAGCAGTCGCTGCCCAGCCGCCAAGTAGTCTTCCCCCAGGTGACTCGGCTTCGTCGGATCCCTCGCGGTTGCAGGAAATTTAGGTTAGGCTCCATCTTCATATCTCTTCCATTTCGTAAATCATATAATCATATATAAGTTGATGCAGTAGCATTTCGCCCAGCTCAGCCTGCTATCTTCACTGAGCTGGTCGGGTTTTCCCAGTGCAATGGATTGTTATTCTTCATCTGCAACTTGCACCATTTGCAGACGATTTTCCCGTTTCTTTTGGCGCAAATAATCAAAGAGTAATCCTCCACAAGACAAATTCGACAAAGGTTCCCAACTCGGCTCTTCATAACCGACCCACTTCACTTTGAACCTTCGCTCATTCCTTGATGTACTGGTGGATAGTGGTAACTCGTCGTCCAAAATGGCCTCAACTTCATACTGATTGGCGCCTTCGTCAGGTTCCCAGCTGTCTTCTGGGAGCAATTCTTCATCGAAGTCAAACCGTTGATTTTCTTCAAGCTCGGCTATGAGCCGAGTCGTGGGTCTCTTTCGGCGTCAACCACTTTCTTCAATCGAGACACATGGATCACCGGGTAGAACCTGTATCCGCTCTTGTCAGGCAATTCCAACTCGTATGCGAACTCCTCGACTTTCCTCTTCACTCTGAATGGGCCATGCCATCTGTGCGCGAGTTTCTTAGTGAGCCCTTGCCTCACTCGTTCCATGAACAACCACACTTGGTCACCTTCCTTGAACAGCGACCTCGTAGACTCAGCAGTGGTTCCCATCGACTCGGCGGCGGCTTCAACCGACTCGGCTGGCGCTCCTCCCGACTCGGCGGTTTCCGAATTGCTTCTAACTTGAGGCGTGGCTCGCTGTTCAACTCGGCTCAGCGACTCATTATGCTCTTTCGCTCGGCGGGCTTTCTCCTTCAACTGGTACTCGGCTGCTAGACGTAATGCAACTTCTCTTTGTCGGTTTGCTTCTCGGCGCCACTCGGCTGGGGCGGCCAAATCAGCCGAGCTGTTTTGACCATGCCTGACTGACTCCGTCATAGCTTTCATCGTTGATCGCGCATCCCAGCCATGTACCAGGTAAAATGGGGTCTCCTGCCGAGTAGAGTCTCTTGAGTTGTTTATGCGTATACCATCTTCTCGGCTATGTCATCCCAGTCAGCTTGTAGTGGATCTTCCACGTAAACCCGTACTGTCTGGATCATCGTCTTCACTGACCGCTCTTGTTGACCGTTAGCTTGTGGTCTGTAACTCAGCGTGGCTCTTGATCTTGACTGCATCATCTCTGAGAACTTCTGGAACACTTCACTCATGAACCTGGGGTCTCTGTCATGACGAACTAGGGACGGAGCACCAAACCTCCGGAAGACATTTTCTTCGAATACTTTCGCCACTTCCAATGCCCCTGTCTCGGCCATCGCCTTCGCTATCACGAACCCAGTAAAGTGATCTTGAAACAGTAATAGAGCTGTGTTGCCCCGCCGAGTTCGCGGGAGCGGTATTACAAAGTCCATCGACACAATATGGAATGGTCGGTCTGATACGATGTTGCCAGGAGAGTACCCTCTGAGATGAGGCTTGCTCTTGCTGGTGCAACAATCTTCGCATGACTGAACATGCCGCACCACATCTGCATATAACCCAATCCAGTAGTAGTCAGACTTGACTCGGTGATAGGTCCGCACGATCCCTTGGTGACCTCCTTCCACCGAGTTATGGCAGTTCTGAAGAACTTCATCGACCATGGTGGTTGGAACCACTAGTCTAAGATTCAGACTCGGCTCGTCATCTCCACCCCGTCGGCGACTTCGATTATGACGGTATAACAGTCCATCTTCGCTGAGTACAAAATCGTCCGCCACTTTACCGGCATTTCTGACTCGGCGAAATGACAGTTGACTCAGCTCGCCTCTCAGGTAAGCTTTAAGATCTGCCCACCGTAGCTCTTCATCTTGGGCCTTGTCAATGCGTCGCCGTCGTTCGGCTTGGACGACCGCCGGGTCAATATTATCGGCGCTTGGTGCCCTTGAGGTGTTCAACTCGGCTTCGTCTCCTTGTGAACTCGGCTGTGTGTCCCCGAACTCAGCTTCACCACTGGTTTCCATTCGCCTAGCTGGCTGACGCCTTCGGATCTCGAGTTCACTGTTCAGGTCGGGTTCCGTTGTTTCCGGCTGAGTCGAGTCTTCCTCGTTTGCTGGTACCGGCTTGTTTGTTTCTTTGTTCTCGTCATCTTTGAAACGGACTCGGCGTACCTGGCTACGAGTAATTGGACACGCTTTCGGACCTTCTTCGCAGTCGTCAGTGCTGTCACCGGCCGTGTACAAAATTTCTGGGATCCGATTCAGCGTCTTCAACTCGGCTTTTCGTTCAGCGTTCAGAACTACTCGGCTAATTTGGGTTTCCAATGCTTCTGTGGCCATTGAGTCGGCAGCCGAGTTGTATAGTCGTATCACATGTAGGTATTTGACCGAATTCAATTTTTTTGTCAATTCTTTGTGGCGAGCCAACTCGACTTGAAGCGTTTCCTTCTTGCAGGCTATCACCCCCATGGATTGCTGGATTGCAAGCCGCGAGTCGCCCACGATCACCAAATCTGTCACACCACGGTCGATAGCTGCTTTCACCCCATTGTTCATCCCCGTGTACTCGGCTAAATTGACCGTGGTCGACGAGAGGTACGCACTCGCAGCGATCTCAATGTCCCACTCGGGCAAGCGCCACAATATCCATGAACAGCTGCCATAGCCGCCATTCTTTTCCGTCTTCGCCGATCCATCAAAGGACAGTACGTGCCCCTTATAGTGTCGTGGTAGTTTAGCATACAGGAGCTCAGGGTCCATTCGGACCGTAGCCGAGTTCTTCGACGGCGGGGCAATGTGCTCCAGTGACTCGTCTAACCCCACGTGCGGGGTTATTGACGCTTGTAACAATTGGACAAAGTCAACGTCACGTTCTCGTACTCTCTTTATCTTCAGATGGTAGGGTGACAATAGTACAGCGAAACTTACAGCTCGGCCATATAATGACGTGGACTGAAAGACCCATTCCAATGTGGAGAATCGGGTGTACACATGTAGTACTTTGCCTGCCAGTAGTGTATGGCATATCTTCAGTAGCTGGAGTAGCGCTAACACTTCTTTCTCAGCTGGATGATAATTAACTTCGTTTTCCTTCAACACCCTGCCGCAAAATCGTACGGGGTGCAGCTTGTCGTCATGCATCTGCATCAATGTGCTGCTTAATGCCCAATTGTTGGCAAAAAGCATGATGTGAACCTCTTTAGCCGAGTCGAAATGGCGCAGAATCGGCGCCGTTGCCACTCGACTTTTTAACTCGGCGAAAGCTGCTTGAGCGGCCGACAAGTCTTTGTTACCCTCGAAATCACTGTCCTTCAGCTGATAGAGTACTGCCCCATACACAGCCAGGTTCTGGATGAACCTGCCGTAGTAGTTCAATGCCCCTAGAAATGCTTGTATGCCTTTCTTCGATTTCGGGAATGGGAGCTCGGCTATGGCAAGAGTTTTCTTTGGGTCAGCTCGTATTCCCTCGGAGGTTACTTCATGTGACAGGAAGTCAACCTTGGGCTGCACAAATATGCTTTTCGAAAAGCTGACACTGATCCTGCACTCAGCTAGCCGAGTCAGCAGCTTATCCAATGTCTCCAGACATTCATCAAAAGTTACTCCACCAAAGCAAATGTCATCCACAAACGATCGTCGTGTAAATACGGGCGTCAAAACCGATTGGTCGGGTTCTCCACACGTGAACATATCGCCCTCAGGGCTGTCAATCAATTCTTGGAGCGGATCGAGCTCGGCTAGAGCTCGGTTGTCAGCTGCAAATTTGGTCAATGAACTCGGCGGTTGAGTTGTGTCACCCCTTGACTCTGTCGCCGAGTTGCCGCTGCTTCTTCTGCTCGGCGGATTCTTCCGGCGAACTCCGACCATCCTCCTTTCGGTTGGACATACCCCCATAATGCGTTATCAATCATTCTTTGGTATATCATGGGGGCATTCTTCAATCCAAACGGCATACGTAACCATTCAAAGTGCCCTAAGGCACATACGAAAGCTGAGATCCGCCGAGCTCGGCTGGTCATCATCACCGCCCAAAAGCCGCTAGCTGCATCCAATGAGCAAAACCACAGGTATTTCTCCAATTCCGAAAGTAAATCATCCACTAATGGCATCGCATATTCCATAATCATCGTAATTGCATTCACCTTCTTGTAGTCGATACACAGCCTGATATCCACACCGTTCTTCTTGAGAACGATAACAATGGGCGAGGCCCACGGACTCTTCGAAAATGACACCAATTTCGCTCGTAACAGTCCCTTGAGCAGCTCGTATAGTGGTTTCAAGTACTTCAGTGCTACCCGCCGAGCTCGCTGCTTGATAGGTGGATGATCACCCACATCAATATCACACACAACGCCGTAAGCTGGCGGAGGTAAAGCGTTACCACTGGATATCATTATCTGTTCATTCCGTTTCAGTAGCTCAGTCAGCCGAGTTGCTTGCTCAGGAGTGTGAGCTGAACATTTCACATTAGTTCCATTGTAGTCAAGTTCGATAGGCACTTCCTCACTGAGATCGGGTAGGAAAGCCAATTCATGAGCGTAATCCTCCAAATGAGCGTCTCTCCCTTCCTCTCAAAGTGGGTGAACCGATGATCGGACTCGGCTACAAGGTCATCATCACTAGCACTTGCTGCTGCAGCAAGAAATCGCAGCCGAAGGCCTTCTTCAGGGTTGTTAGTTATTGCATCATGGGTCGCTTCCAGTCCATCAGAGTCACCATAGGCTTCATCAGCCGAGTCGGCCTGACCTTCCACACAAGTTTCGGACATATCCAGCTGAGTCAGGTGAGACTCTGCATCTCTGCCTTCCTTCATGACGCCTCGCTGAGTGCAATATTCACTCGGTGGCTCCATAGCCGAGTTAATTCTCTCCAACTCGGCTAACCCATGCGTATCGTCTGAGTCACTTCCCTTCGACTCGGCTGTGATTCCCGGAGTATCTGTCACCTTCTTCTCAGCATCCACAGCGGCCCAGCGCTCGGCGCACGTTAACTGTTTCCCCTTTTTGGCCTCAAGCGGTCTCTCCTTCACCCCTTTGGGCCAGTGATACGGTTTGCGCTCGACAGCTGGTGGTTGTCGGGATAGCCAGTCTGCGTACAGCTCTTGTTCTTTGTACAGCAGATCTTTGTCGATTGCTGATTCGTACGCGAGCACTTGCCAATCCCGGTACTTAGCCGAGTTCAATCGCACGTACCCTTCAGGCGGTAGCTTCCCATGTGGTAACCAAATTACAACTGGGAAGTGTGCTGGGCACCATACCGACGTTGGCCGTGTACTGGTCATGTAAACCCTGGTTGCCTTGCCTTTGGCATTCATCACTATGGTGGGTATCCAATCGTCTGTTCGCCTCACCCAAAATTCGTGGGTCAGCTCACTCGGCTGCCTGCGGCGGAGTCTGAACTCGGCTGTTGCACGGTCTGACAGGCATATTGCTTCCGTAGGCCCATCTGCAGTCTGCAACCCATATGTTTGGTCATCTGTGTCCCTTAATGACCGTAGCAAAGGGACCACCACTTCATCGGGTAGCTTAGCCGCCGAGTTGTAGAGGTCCAGCCGAATTCCCGCGGGGATCATGAAGTCGGTGCCTAGTATGAGGTCGACCCCGGCGTGATGAGGCATTATCCATACTTCAAACTCGTAAACAACCTCCCAGCCGAGTGTAACCTTTACCAATGCTTTGTGGGTGGTCGACACCTTGTCTTTACCGATCCCTTGGATATCAATCTGTTGGTCTCGGCTGGCGTACTGCTTCAATCGCAGTTTTCTAGCCAGTGTAGAGCTCACCGCCGAGACGTTTGCTCCAGTGTCAAGCAATATCTTCACTCGCTTGTCATTCACAGCGCCCATTACGAGCGCGCGCATCCGAACTCGGCGGTCAAACTTCTGTGACGACCACCAGCCGAGTCGCTCGCCCCGAAGTAACTTCACCACTCGCGGTCTAGGTGTCACACCATCATACCGCCGAGTCGCCGCTGCACTCACCATCGCCGAGTCGTCTTCGTCCGACTCCTCGGATTCACGTTCATTACCGTCGCTATCACTCATTCCTTCGTCCGTCCCAACCGATCCCTCGGGCCATCCTGCTTCCCCTACGAAAGCGAACACGAAGTTCGCCTCCACCACAGGTTCAGCTGACTGTGGCAGCCCGGAAAATTCCAACTCAGTCAATGTTGGCGGGCTGCCGAGTTTAAATCACTCGGCGAATAGAGATCTTGGAGTTCTTCTGGGACTTTGGACTTGTCAACGTTATTTTTTACGAAGGAAGCCAGCTTTTCGTAGCGGCGGAAGAGTTCGCATTGGCCGACTTCATGGACTTGTTTGCAGAACTTGCAACGTCTCCGACAGAAGTGAGCCGAGTGGTCCATGCCTCCGCAAGCGGCGCAAGGCCCATATTGCTGGCGTTCTCTCGAGGTATCCCGGCGGTCTCGTCCCTCAGTCGGTCCTCTGAATGGTCTAGCCGAGTTCCTCGGGGTCCTAGCCGAGTCGCTTCGGTCATTGGTGAATCCGGCATCAACGTAATCTGTGTCATCTTCTGACTCGGCGTCTTCATCCTGACCATGTGCACTGTATCCGTCCGAGTCTTCAGAATCATATAGCTCGGCGTCTCGGGTTAGTTGGCCCCTGCCTGCTTCGATGTGTCCTGTCGACCCATAAAGTTCCTCGACGACGTAGTCCGCAGTGTTTATCCGTCGATCCCGACTCTCTTCTCGGCGTCGATCACTTCTACGGTCGTCTCGGCGTACATCTCTCTTGTCTTCTCGGCGGCTGTCGCGTTTGTCATCTCGGCGTCGATCGTTCCGTCGGTCATCTCGGCGCATTTCATCTCGGCTTCTCCCTGAGACTAGCCGATCTCGTTGTTTCTTCCGCTTTTCGCCCAGAATCTTCTTGTTGATGATCTGCTCGACTCGGTGGATATCATTTAGCTGAAGCGGGTACAGCATGTCCATGATGTCGTCGTCACCGCAATTCAGAAGGAACTGCTCGACATGATCGGCCGCATCAGCCCCACCACGCTCATACTGGATCTTCGCCGTTCGTGCATACCCATTTAGCCGAGTCAAGAAATCGCAGATCGTCTCTTTGTCCTTACGCTTAGCCGAGTAGTATCGCGTCCTGGCCGATTGGTCAAACTGTGAGCAGTAGTAATCCAGGAATGCCTCACTCAGCAGGTTCCACCGTGTTTGGGTCTTCCTCGGGAGTTGGCGATACCAACTTTTCGCCGTTCGGCCAAGGCTGAGCGAGAAGGGTTCGCACCAAGAGTCTTGGGGCATACGTGTGCCTTTCATCTCGTAGATGAACCTCTTCAGCCACTGTAGCGAGTCATCGGATCGATACCGCCGGCCGTCGAACTGGGCTATCTTGTCCAAGGAAACATGCGACCTTAATTCCAGATACTGGGATCCTCCTTGATCACCCCTGTCGTTGCTGAGGTGATAGATCTGGTCTTTAACCGTTTCATCTCGGCTTGGGCGGTAACCATGGTCATCGTCGGAATCATCTTCCGCCTCAGCCGAGTTGTCTTCTTCGGATTCCCACTTATTTCGACCTAGCCGAGTTCGATTCTTCTTCGGACTCAACATGTGCGAGTCTTCGAAGTACGGCGTTCCTGCTGTCGCCCGAAACCTCTCGCCTTTCTTCGTCTCGGGTGTCTTCATAGTCGTGATCTTGCTTGGGTTCGTCACTGGTTGACCACCCTTTGGATCCTTCAGGTATGGGGTCTTACTCGACATTTCGCCGAGTTGAGGCTCCATTCCGCCGAGTTGATACCCTGCTCCGCCGAGTTTGGGGCCACCATCGGAAGCTGTCAATAGCCGGGGTTTGACCTGCACTCCGAAAGCTTTCCTCAGCTTTCCCCTCCAACGTAACAGCTCCACGCTAGCCAAGTCAAGGTTCCAATCACTCAGAATCCACGGACTCGGCCGACTGGTGACTCGGAAGCCCATTGCTTTCAGCAGCAATATTGTCGTCTCGGCTACTTCCGCGGTGTCGGACCACTCCATTGGCCCAGCCAGCAGAGGCCCCAGTGATGGCCATCTCGCCTGCGCCAACGGGACTGGGGCGAATAACTTCATCCATTCACTATCTCTCATCATCTCTCCGCCGAGTTGCGCTAACACCTTGTTTGCACTCGGCGTATCCGCATTTCGTGTCGCTCTCGGAACAAGGGGCGGACGTTCCCCTTGAGCGACACCTTGATCTTCGTCGTCCGCATCTTCACCGAACTCAGCAGCCAGGTTTCGCTCCACCGGACGCGGAACTCCCATCCGGCCCACTTGGAGCGATAATTCCCCAACTTCGCCGAGTAGCTCGGCTGTCGTCTTCACGTAGCCGAGCTCGGCTTTTTCTTCATAGTCTTCATCATCCTTCTCTTCATCACTTGCATGACCTTGGGCGTCCTCCTCCTCGAACTGGACACTGCGAGATCCGTCCGCCGTCGCGTCCATCGTCATCGCAACAGCCGAGTCCGCCGAGTCGGCAAAACCCGCCGCGCTTATCCCCGCGTGGGGAGAGCCCTTGGCCGTCGCCGGGCTATCTTCACGTAGCGTGCTCGTTCCCTTAGTCATCCTTCTTCTTCTTCTTCTTCTCTTCTTCTTGTTTGCTCGAAACTTGGTTACTTTGGTACCTGCGAAAAACAAGCGCACCCCTGTTCCCGGGTCGCGGCACCAGTTGTGGTGTTGCAGAACGCACAAATCCGTCAGATGTGGGTAAATATCACGCAACCACAACAATCGCCGAGTTAGGTCGGCGTTTGTTGGCCTGCGCTGGGTTGTCCCCTAGCGGTTCGGCCCTTCCGGGACAGCTGGTGTCTCGCTCCCGCCGAGTACCAACCAACCAAGCCAGCCAATAATATGGTATCCCGTGCCCTCCACCAAAGGATGGACGACGGCGCGTTAGCGCTTTTACGGGTCGCCGAGGCAAAGGCTACTCGGCTGAAAGAGTAACGGTACCCGGGCTGTACGGTATACCGACCCGCCGAGCTCGGCGGGGTTTGTTCTTCGCGCTTGGCGAGACACGCCCTTCCCCGGGCCAACCTAATCTCTTGGCGCTACCAGTCAGAACTCTACAAGCTATGCCTCTCGAGTTCTGACGGCAGACATAATCCGGCCCGTGCAGGGACTTACCGGAAGAGTGTACACGTGTTCTGGACCTAGAAAATTCTGCTCTGTTTAATACTAGGGGCTTAAGCCCCTTTTCTGATTCCTAATTGGTTCCTATACAAATATCTAGTGAAATAGAGTCGTTATAGATCTCGCCGACCTTTCAGCCCAGTCGAAGCGACTGTTCCCGGCTCCCCCGATGGTCGTTAGTCCCTGCGCCTGGTCGCATCTTCTTCCGGTACCTCTGAAGGTACTATAGCCGAGTCCTTGGACTCAGCTTTCCCCTTTAAGAAGTCTTCAGCCGAGTCCGTACCGTGGACCACCACTCCTAAGCTGCTTTAAAAGCCGAGCTCTGGTGCGTCGCAATCTTGTACCGTAGGCCACCGCTCCTTAGACTCAGCCAAGGGCCAAACTTGATGTTCGCTACATCACACAAGTGCTACCAAGTGTGACGGGGTCACACGAGCACCTTGCTTAGAGGAAGCGTGCTATTAAGAGTATACAAACTCTAAGTGAACGGCAGTTCACTAGTCCCTGGTCTTAGGGGACTTAATAGCCAGTTTAGAGTAAATTTTAGACTGATTTATTTATAGTTAATTAGGTTCATTTGGCCTGTAATACAAATTACTAATTAACTATACTTTAAGCTAATTATGCATATAAAAGGTAGGTTTAAAACTATTGGTTGGCCCTCAGCCACCGAACCTACGTGGCAGTAGTGTGGCTCACACCACAGTGTGGTCCACACCACTCCATCAGAGTATTAAAACAAATACTCACAGAAGTATATCTACTTCTAAAGGTGGTACCCTTTCTGGGGTACCCCTTTCATGTAACCCCGTTACAGATCTAGAGTTGACACTAAGCAACACACAATCCAAAGAGGTGCAGGCGTTCATGTTCCGCCACACTACATACACAAGAATGGATCTAAGATCCCACTACATACTTGAGGGGCACTTGATTTGGCTTCGGGTGCAGCAAGGATTCCACTTGCTGCGATGGATAGCAGGGAAACGCTCGCATTAGCGAGAGAAGTTGCATCGCATGGCAATGACGTTGGAAGACTGTCCGCACACACCAGCAGGACGATTTACACATATCTTCTGAGTAATGAACCGCTCCACAATCGGCCAGAGGTCAACTTTTCCGTCTCAATCTCTATGCCACCGCGCACAAAAACATCATTTTCTTCACGTGGCGCTTGCTTTGAACGAACTGCACTGGGGGATTCTCGAGAGGCACGTATTCTTTGCCAGATAGCAAGTAAACGCGCTTTCCAACCTTCTTTATGTAGAACCACTTCTCGTCAATGTGGACGACGTCGTACATCTCACAAAACTCGTAGGCCCCGCTCGAATTGCTCTTCACGTGGTCCTTACAGAATTGCAATCGCGCTATCTTGTGTGCTGGTGTGAGAAGTGGTCGGGTCTGTCTGAGCGCACGCCGTATGTAGCCCTCCTTAATTAGCTGTTGAACGAGGTAGCAGCTCGTGTTGGAAGCGACTTGGATCTTGCGCTGATTTTCACGGTCGGTTACAGGTATCTCAGCGATTTTCTTACACAGCGCAGCTCGATCCACCTTCTTCCTAACGCATGCGCTCTTCCTTGACTTGACCACAGCTGCTACTCTGTCTCCCATGGAGTTGATTCCACGCTTCCAAATGCGCTCGATAACTTGGCGGCCAACGTGGAAGTACGCCGCAACCCGGTTGGTCTCCCCACGTGCAAGCACGCCTCCTACGCTGCGAAGCAGTAGGGTTTCCCAGACGGCTTGGCGCTCACTATCCGTAATTTCCCTCATCCGCCAGCTTCGAAATGAGCGAAGGAGGGGGAGCAGTGAGGAGGAAAGCGCGCTATGAACCTGATACTCTTCGTCGGATGCGCTCCTCTTGCACCCACGAGCTCATTATTTGTCCGTGCTACAGCTACAGTGAATGGAGCGGTCATTTCAATACACGCGATATCGGTTTAAAGGGGGATCCGCCAAAAATGACTTGGTGTCAGTGAGAGGACGAAAAGGGCGGTGAATTCATCGGACCCCGTAAATAACGACTCGATCTTTGTATACTGCCCCGTATTGAAAAACGGTTTTGCGACGAATTTTATTTCGTCCACTAAATACCCTCTCAAAAGCATAGAAATCCGGCTATTTCCGAAAATCGGGTGGACGAGGTATTGTAATAAGTTTAAAAATAGTTTTAATTTATAACTATTTTTAAACTTATACAATTTGGAAAAGCGCCTATCCCTAAGCATACGTATTTTGTCAATACTATTGTAATACATTAATGGTGACAATAATAATTGCTGTCAATTATTGGAAATGTTCCTACAGGTAATGGCTGGCACCATTAATTTATTACATAATAATATTTCGTTTTAAACTAATAATGGTGCAACAATTGGAAATGTTCAACCAGAAATAATTGTTGTGTATAAACAGTTTAATTTAAACTAATTGGAAATGTTCAAACAGGAAAACCCAATTAATCGTACTTAATTTTATTTAAGTCCCTAGTTGACTGGCTCCAGTTGGAAGCTCATCAAGCAGAAGACATGGCACAGGGCAGCGGGTACCTCAAGAAAGGCAAGAAGGGCGTCAAGAACGCGGGGTCAAAGCCCTCGAAGAAGGCCACAAGCTACTCGCACAAGAAGTCGGCAGCCAAGTTCACCAAGAAAGGGAGTATGTAGTCCGTAGTTTACGCAGTCCCCGAGTCTCACGTTCTCTGCAGACCCGACGACCGAGATCCGACGCGGCTGCAGCGGCATGAAGAACCACGGCAGCAAAGCCGTTACGGGCTTCATCAACCAGAATCTGGAGAACATCATGGCCAGTCGTGTGCTGCAAGCCGGTACGCAACTGGCACTGAGTGACGTCAAGGCCCACGGCAAGGAGCGACTCAAGGAAATCAACCAGCACGCGCGCACCAAGAAGAAAAGTCGCGTGGCGCAGAAACTGGCGGCTCTGGAGCGATCCATTAAGGACCAAGAAGAAGGCGGCACCAAACGCAAACGTCCTACGGCTGCGGCCGTCGTCTCGCACACGTAGATTACGCTTCTCGCTTTATACATGGATTCACTTACTTTAGATGACAACCTTGAGCTTCTTGTCAGGTGCAGTGGCTGCAATAATCGGTGACAGGGGTGGAGTGGCCAAGCCAGTGGCGTCATCGTCTATCGATGCTGCGACGGCTTCTTTGGCGATGGTGGTGGCCACTTCGATGGCTGAAGGAGACGCCGGCGTTGGCACTGCTGGCGTCCCTCCCGACGCTTTCTTACCTTTGAACGTGGTCGAGTCTGGGAACAGGTGCAGAAGCAGCTCGTCCGTGATGCTGAAGAGCAGATTCTTGACAAACACCTCGTGCTGCAAAAACTCGTGCAATTTGAGTGCCGCATTCTCACACGCCGTGTCGCCAAAGAGCGACAGCGCCTTTGAAGGGAAGCTGGCGAGGATAGACTCAAGGCACTGCTTACGAAGTACCTGAATATCAGGAGACGGAGGTGCCGCATTGATTTCACTCGGATCGGGAAAAATATACATTCGCAGCTCACCGATCCAGCCTGAAAGCTTCTTCGGGTCGGTGAAAGAAAGAAACTGCCGCTCCAGTATCCGGAAATGCGAGGCACTAAGGAATGCCTTAATAAACGATCGCGTCATCGAAAAAATCTGACGACGCACCATGCCGATACCGTCGAACTCGAAGACCTCACCTAGCACGGCAAACAGACTCACCTCGATCTTCTGTAGAACTCGCATTTTCGTCTCCTTCGAGTTGGCATCCGGCGCAATCCACCGTCCCTTTTTCCACTTGCCGTTCTCCACGAGCACACCTCCAGCACCGCTCACCCCACTACCTACTGAGTTGCTCAACGTTCCACCTCCGGAAGGCATTGTTGATGAAGAAGTCAGGTTTTCGCCAGATTCCCAACTGGATGTTGATGTGTTGTTGGGCGCAAGGGATGTCCCGTATGCATTTGCAAGCAAGAGAAACTTCTGCACGTCGGAACTCTGGCATAGTGTATCACAAGCCAGCAGCTGCTGCAAGAACTGATCCAGAACATGCAACCGCTTCTCGTAGGTTAATGCCGCCGCAGCAACCGTCTTCAGAGACGGCTTGATAGAAGTCATCTCCATGTAATCGACACCTCTCAAATGGCACGCCTGGCACCCCACCCCACATCTTTTCTCTTGCTTTTTCAGCTTCTCAGCCAACTGCTTCTCCAGCACCTCGAAGTCGTGAAATGTTTTGATAACACTCCAAGCGTATGCAGTGTCGTCCCTAACCTTAACTGTAATCTCGAATTTGGTGCTCTCAGCGCGGGTAATAGAGGGACTCACCAGTTGTCCGGCTGGATCACCGACGCTTCCTAAATTGCTGCCACTGCTCGTCGGAGATACGCCGTTGGTATTACTACCAGTATAGCTATTGGAGGAGCTGAATATATCTGATATGTCGCGTTCACGCTCTTTGATCAAGTATTTGCCAACGTGGGCCTCTATACGCAGTTTGTACTTGCTCACAAGACGGTCGTAACAGTTTCCACAAACCCGTGCTTTCTTGGAGGTTTCCAGAGGTGGTGGGTAAACCATAAACGCATAGAAATTCAGGCATGGCGCGCACACTCGCTGGTGGCAGCTGTGACAAGTTCCTACACCCGCCTTGGACACTGGAAGCGCGTTAAGACATCGGAAGCATAGGTTTTCATCGTCAGCTTCATCGTTGTATAGAGAAACAGGATCATCGTCGACACAAGGTTGCGGTGATAACACTTGTGTCTCAGCCACGGACGACTTTGTACTCTTACTGGAAAGTCCACGCCGCAGCGAAGGGATGGATACGCGGGCCTTCATAAAAGCTGAGGGTTTCATCGATGCTTGATGCGAATCATCGGAGTCAACCGCGCTAAGCGTTGAATCAGTAATCGGACTATCTGGTATCTCTTTATCGATGCTCTTCGAGCGTCTCCTCAAAATTGACTTTTTTGCCACTGCTCCCTTGTCCTTCTTATCACGTTTTAATGCGTTAAATCGTTGCTTCAGCTTTCTTGCCCTGCCCAAACCATTAGGAATAGTCGATGATGCCAACGGAGAGGACATACCGAACGAATTACGAGCCACTGGTAGTGCTGCAAGTACCAAAACTGGAGGTAGTTGACATCGTCGACGCACCCACCGTCGTCGACGTACGGAATCGAACTTCTTTTCTTTCTCGTGAAAATTGTCCTCGAATGTTTTGGCATATTCCCAAGTTGAGTTTGGTGCTTCGCTGTCTGACGACTCTCCAGCGTCATTTCCAGCACTTTCTAATGCCCAGTCATCTTCCCAAATCCATTCTGATGACGGGAGTTGCTGCGAACGTTTGTCAGTAGCCTTTACCCATCCATTCATAGGAACATAGCGCTCAGTTTCCCATACTCGCTCCAGCACCCGAACAGGGGCACTTGGCGAGATCACACTTCGAGATCGCAACTGAGTGGAGGGCGAAACAGCAAGTTCTTCGTCTATTTCACTTGGTCTTCCCAGAACGGTAGGGACGTCAAGGTATATCTTGAGTGTATCCAACTGTGATACAGTCCTCAACACGAATCCCATAAGTGTGCTATCAAACAAGAGAGCAAAACTTTCATAAAATAAATCGACAACGTCACGATGTGCACATAGCTCAGCACAGAAAGTCCCAAGCAATCCTTTTTCCAACGCGGCCAGCAACCATTGAATTCCGCGCGTCGAAACAAATAATTCACTCGGGCTACAACTTGGACACTGAGACGCGACAAACCGCCAGTGAGCGTTAAAGCTTTCGGCACCTGGTCTGTCCCGCGCAAGAAATTCCCAATAGTACTGATTGTCATCCACATCTCCATCGAAATCGCTACTTCTGTCCGTGCTCACGCTGTCACGTCGCGGTAATGCCAAATCAACTTTTGCCAATGGTAACGAAGAGCGTCGCCTAACGTTTGGAGATAGCGGGGGGGTTGAAGGCTCTCTGTTGTCATTCTCGTCTTCTGAAGAAGACAGCTTCGAATCGTGGTTGCGAAAGCCTAGCATTAGGACATCTTCCAGTGCTGAAAGAAGATCGAACAGCTCACGAGAACGCGCTGAACTGCGCATTTCTGGGCACTCATCATACATCTTCGTGTAATTCGCCACTGTCTTTTCCAAGTGCACAACAACGCGGTCCCTCACCAAAGCCATTTTCGTAATCCCGCTTTCTGTCGGCGTTGTCATTTCCTCTTCGTCATCGTTCATTGGACTCAAAAGCGAATTCAAAGAGCCTACCATATCAGCACTATTGCGGTCTTTGTCGTCTGTAGGCGTAGCTACACCGTCATCAAATGATAGAGTCGGTGATGTGACGCCTGACTCGCCTCGTTTCCACGCCTTTTGCAATAGCTGTCCTGGCTTGCGAATCATTCGTGATGCTGCTCCAGCACTCGCACTGAGAGGAGGGGTAGATATGGAGTCCATTTGGTTGCTCCCAAGAGTGCGGAAACGCTTCTTTACCTTGCCAATGGACGAGTTCAAACTGGAACCTATATTGGCCTTGGCGTTCTTCAGATCATCCATGTGCACGCTGATGCGGCTACTTTCCCCAGTCATTTTGTGTGATAACAATCCTCCAGGAATCAATCCGCGAGGATTCATCATTTTTGCTGCTTTGGCGACATTAAGGCGATCATCCAGTGCGAAAATGGACGACACTGCTTTCCTTTCGCTTATGGATCCACCTGAGCTGGCAGCAAACACAGCACTACCAAAGGCAAATGGATTGCTTGTGTCGGCCCAGTCGTCTTCGAACACCATCTCAGCTGCACCTGCTGCGCCTGCCGCGGCCGTGGACGCTGCACTTGCCACAGCCTCGACGACTGCCTGAAAAGCTGCTTCTGCCTGTTCCCCGCTACGTCTGCTGGCCTTATACAGGAAGCTAGAAGTCGACCGAAGTTTGTTCAGCGTCAATGTTGGCACCATTCCAACGCCGTTGCTGGCTGATAGCATTGGCCCCACCACGTTTTTCTCGTCGACAAATGACTGGAGACAAGATAGCACAACCTCATTTGCATATCGTGGTTGCGAATACTCAGACAGAGGCTTGAGGATTTTGAAGGCGGTAATTTCTCGTAGTAAATTCATGGCGATAGACACAAACACGTTGGTATCATGCTGCTGGCCTAGCTGAGGTCTCAATTGCGTCAGTAGTTGCGTCGCAACATGTCGGAGATAAGCTGCCTCTGCGTTTTCATTCGCACTCTTCTTACCAGTGCTAGATGCGGTCACTGGGGATGACGGAGCTCCCGTTCCCACGCAACCCGGATGAACAAACGGAGACCTCTGCACAAATGCTGTGACGTATTCCTGTCGCTTGAGCAGGTTCGAATCATTCTCATCGCCTTCAAAGACGGCAGGATACTCCTCAGCCAGTTGTGCATAAGCTTCTCGAAACCACCCCAAGTGCAGTCTCAGTAGCTCAAGACTCTTGGCAACCATCGTAAGTGCCTGTGACGGGTCAATCTCCAACACTCGTGAAGCTACAGCACCCAGCAAGTCTGCCAGTAAGAACTTGACGTCCGTCGGGAAGTCTTCATTGGGAGACACGTCCTGGAACCAGTACTGGACATAATCCTTCACAATGAGCTTCACTAGTGCTGCAATTTCGTCGCAGATTTCGGGTGGCAAGCTCCAGGACGTGCGCAAGTGCGCCACAATCGGCAGTCGCTTGAGAACACGCAGCTGGAAGCCTGCGTCCGTCATGGAGGCTGAGTCGCCAGTATTAAGGCGACTGCGATATCGGTTGTAGTACTTGAACTTGAGCAGCGCTTGGTCCAGCACTTCCTGCTCCTTCTGCAGTTGATACGAACGTAGGAGCCACCAGAAACTGCCGCTGCCTACGACGAGAACTGCCACCTGCAGCAACCGAGTAGCTACCCATAAGATCGTCCATGAGTAACGCGCACTCAATAGCAGCGCCACAAGCGCAAAGAGCCACCGCATCTCGAGGCACAGGGAGGGATCACTAGGAGCGATAGGATGAAGCCAAGTATAGGATCAGGTGAATGGTACCAATATGAGGGTACGATAGGCATCATTTCGGATTGGCTGAAAAAGAAGAAGACAGATGTACCGTTGTTTTGGTACCTTCCCGCTTCTGTGGCTGCGACGATGTCCCCATTATCACAGGACTCAGGAGCATGTGGCGCGGATCGAGTGCGTTGATGCGCAGCGGCAGCAAGGCGCTTCAGAAGACGTCGTCGCTGTCTACAGCTGCCGTGACTGCGACGTCGGAAGCTGCTGCGATGTGGGCGCCAGAGAAGAAGCGCACGGGGCTCCTGGCGGTCAAGATCGGCATGATGCCCGTGTGGGACCACTTTGGCTACCGTCACAACTGCACCGTGTTGCAGGTGGAGGAGTGCCAGGTGACGCAGGTGAAGACGGCGGATCGTCACGGATTCAACGCGTTGCAGCTCGGCGTGGGACTGCGCAAGCCCAAGAACGTGAGCAAACCCGTGCTGGGCCACTTGGCCAAGGCGGGCGTGCCGGCCAAGCGCCAGTTGCAGGAGTTCCGCGTGTCTGAGGACGCGCTGCTACCGCTGGGAACGACGCTCTCGGCGCTGCACTTTAATGCTGGTCAGTACGTGGACGTCTGCGGCATTAGCAAGGGCAAGGGCTTCCAGGGAGTCATGAAGCTGCATAATTTCGCGGGTCAACCGGCCTCGCACGGTAACTCCAAGACGCAGCGCCACATGGGATCTACTGGGCAGTGCCAAGATCCTGGCAAGGTGTTCAAGGGCAAGAAGATGCCTGGTCGCATGGGCGGAAACCGCGTCACGCGCGACAATCTCTGGATCGCCAAGATCGACGTGGAGCGCAACCTCATCTACGTCAAGGGAAGTGTGCCAGGCAACAACGGCGGCATTGTCCGTGTCACGGACGCGCGTAAGAAGAAACCGGAGGCACCGCTCCCGTACCCAACCTTTGTACAGGCGGAGGGCGAGACACTGCCGTCGGAGGTGCTGGCACCACACGGAGATGTTGACCCGTATCACTACGACGAGAACTAGAGAAGGGATGAGAAAGACAGGTAAGCGGCTGGAGCATGTGGGGACGTCGATCGGTAGAGCGCTTTTGTGGGCTTGTGGGATGGACGTTCTTGTGGAAATCGAGCTTTTTTGCCAGTTTGTTGCTGTGTGATACTACTATATTGTGACTGTCGTGATGGCCTACAGTGTTGCTGGAACGCATCCATGAGTTTGGTTTACAACTTTTGCTCATGACACTTGTCAAGCAGATGACTTTTTTGTGTCATCGTTTCATCGTCGTTGTCATCTTGCTCCAATTCCTCTCCGCTGTGCGGTTTGATTCTGTCACTGCCGTTTTCATCTCGAGTTAGAGTTACTCAACCGTTTGGTGGATGGCTATTTGTATGGCCATATACAGCAATGCAAGGGAGAAAGACCAAGTGATGCCTGTTGGAAGTTCCCTTGACCAAGAGCGGCGCAAACAGGCACTGCGAAAACGACTAGCACTTGACTTCCAGCCACTCCGGGATACGCTCTCCAAAGGACTCGAGCTGGTTGTCGATGTGAGTTGCGTTGTACTGGACTCACGTTCACAGTTAATGTTGAGGCTAATTGGAGTGTCATGACCACAGCCAGAGGCAGCAGTATTTTGCACCGCAACCGTAGAGGGGTTTTGCAATGCACTCTTCTCGGTAGCCATCAAACAGCTTTTAGAGACTTCGGTTGCTCGGACAGGGCCGCCAGACACCAAAATCACCGTGTTTCATCTGCAAGTCGCTCTGCGTAGCCATCCGGAGCTAGCTGAGCTGCTACAACGAGCAGAGAGTGCTCGAATGGCCCTGGAATTCTTTCTAGACGACGCCACATCCCGCGCACTCTACGAGCGGAATCTCATCGCCAGTCGTGAGGCCAAACACCTACTTGGGTCATCCATTCACGCGCACGAAGGCCAACGCAGTGGACGACGGGAGCGCAATGCCCAAGAAGATGAGGAGCTCATTCGACGCTACGAACGCACACGCTCGGAGTGGCAAAAGCGTGAGGACGACCCGTTTACCGAAGTGGACTTTGCCATGGTTCTCAAATGCGTACATCCGGCCTTCACTTTGTCTTACAATGCCACTATGTTGCTCGGTGCACTTGTGCGTGAGTTGATCAATGAAGTATGTGCCCGTGCGGACGTCGATGCGCTTCAACGCCATCGACATCCACCTGAACTGCTGCTCGACGATCTGCAGGGACCACTTATTGAAGTTTTCTGCGGTGTATCAACTGGCAAAGTTGCTCCGTTCGAGGTGAGTTCGTCACCCTCTCACATGAAAGGCACATTAGGCACGCAGATTGCCAACACTGCGACCGAGTGCTTGACGCGATATCGGCTGCAGTCTCGGCAAGGCAAGACGCTCACGCTGTACTTTCGTATTTATCAACCAGGGAGCAGCTCGACTTTGCAGACCATGCACGTGTTGCCGGATGTTGAAAGAGATACTCCGTTCGCAACGCTATTCGCCCAGATGCGCAGCAAGTGTCACCTCCCCGTAAACGTGGGTCATTGCGGAGGTCCTTTTAGTGATACGAGAGGACATGGCGAGTTCATCGGAATCTATCGCGCGCACCAAGTGGAGGTTAGAGCCACCCCCGCAACGCTTGCCATGCCCACGGGGGCAATCATATTCCTTGTGGCGCGCAAGTGGTGGGACCTTACTCGGCGTACAGAAGCTCGACGGGGGCTATTGTCTTCTCAGCGACCCCAGGACGCTATGGTGAGGTCGTTGGTGGCGGGTACCGAGTCCAAAGTGAAGAAGGAGCTTCGTGCTACTGGTGTTGGTACTAATGCGATGTACACGAATGAAAAATCACCACAGCAGAAGAAACGTAGCCTTGCTGGTAGTATGAGCAACAGTTCATTGCTGTCAGCATCTAGTAGCTCCGCGAACCTGACCAAAAGTCCGTCGCGATTACTGGCATCTCAGGAAGAAGATAGTCTTTCCGTGCTACTGCGCGAGCGTGCTGCTGCAAGACGAAAAAAGGAGCGAAAGGCTCTCGACAATGGCAACTCCGGCGAGATCCTGAGTAACCACGATGCAAGTGGCGCATCTACTCGACAGCATGGACTGCCAATGGTGCAATTAGCCGCCAACAGCCAACAGCTCATGAAGACTCTGGATAAAGCGTGGCTGGATTTTGCAGCGCTAACTACGAGCGTACGTGTAGCGGCCGAGCAACTGGAACAATTGGCACACGACGCTGAGCCGCCGAAACTCTCGGCGCAGCAGTTGCAGGTGCTTGAGGACGAGTGGCGAGCACGTGTGCATTCCACGGAGGAGCTGGCGGATCAGGCACGAGCCGCGCACAAGCTCGCGACGCGGCTGCTGAGTCAAGTACGGCCGAGACGAGCCCCAGCTAGAGGAGACCAGAGCAACGAGACGACGTGATAATCCGCCCGTCGAGTGCAACGTGTATCCTTACAGTCTGATTACTTCCTGCCCGCGATTACCACATTGAAGTGCCCATGTACTGTAGGCTGTCCATGAACTGGCGACAGTCCACCAGCAGACGACAGCCGCAGTCACTGTGAGTCACAATGTGACGGCATACATACTCGCTCTATGCATACAAAGACGACAGCGCCAACTTCCCCTGGTAATACCAGTGGTATGGAGCGATCGGCGCTTGGAATCCCGACAAGATTGGTGTGTGCAAAGCGACACAGAATTTCAAGTCGCTGGTCTGATGATCAGAACAAGACTTGCAGCCATACAGTTGTTACACAGCCCTGAGCTGCCTTTTCCTCGAAACCGCGGCGATTTTCAACGAAGGTTGCAGCAGCTTCCCCATGCGTTCTTTAATAATGTTTTTTGCATGTACCATTACAAGTACAACACGCAGCAAGCTTCGAGAATCACGCCTTACACACAACTGGATTCTATAACCAGGATTCTGTGCTGAAAATTCCGTGTTGTACATTTTCTTGTGTGAAGCAGATTGGCAGCGCATTCGGGACGACTGTATTTCCAATGCAACCTGTTGCGCATTGCAACAGGTTGCATTGGAAATACAATCGTCCCGTCCCTCGACACACATGGCTTAATCGACCGCTTAGTTCGGGTTGAAGTGCGTGGCGGACAAGATCGTGCACTAAAAAAATTGCATCATGCGGTCGGCTGTGCCATCACGCGCGCTGTGTGGAGCAGCAGCTCGAGGCGGAATCCAGTCGCCGTGCGCAACCATGCTTCGCTAGCAGCAGCGGTGGGAGATCCAGCACTGCTGGCAAAAGTGAGCGAAACACTCGCACTGAGAACACGAATCATTGTCATGACGCGGCAAGTGGGCAGAGCGCATTGGGCTGTACCCAGTGAGCCAGCAATCTCCGCGTTGGGTGTGTGTGTGCTGCCTTTAGCGATCACATCCAGCCTGGTCGGTGCTGCAGACTTCCGGTCGCAGATGTGCCGCAGGAAAAAGTGTATTGCACTTCCTCATCTGCTGGGATAGGGCTTCCATTTGATGACACACACACCCCTTCACGAGAGTGGGATCGCGCATCGCCTCGTCTGCTGCGGCGCCTTCGATTCGGAATGGATCCGTCGTGCGGACGAGAGACGGGCGCCGACAATAGAAAACACCCGTACGTTTCACCAGAGCCTGTTGTCTGAGTCGAGCTCCCGTTTCAGCGCCTGTAGCATTGGCATCACACCAGAGCCAGCCGTTGTCGTCGTCGTCGTTGTCCCGCCACCAAGCCCTTCTCTGCCGGCGAGTGTTTCGATGCGATGCGATTTGTCCAACGTCGCTTTGAAGAAGAGAGCAGAAGCGCAGCAGGATCTGGACGCGTGCGACCAGAAGAGGCACATGACGACACACACACACTCGGCTGCAACGGCCTCACATTCCGATTCGCGCACCGTTGCAGACATGCCTTCACCCGCAGCCAGTAGCCCCACCAAGTCTCCGCTGTCTGTGCAGCGCCCGACGCTGTCGCCGCGCAAGCGTAAATTCAGTGACACCTCCGCTGAGGCTGCGTCGCCCACCTCGTTGGACGAGGTGGATGCCACCGCCAGTAGCGACGTGATCTCGCCCAAGAAGAAGGCCAAAGCCGAGGAACGCAGCACCGGTGACTTGAGCAAGTGGGAGAGCCACGTGGTGGCCAGCATCGCCAGCGCGCTGGACCTGGACTGCATGGCCGACGACGATAAGGACAGCAGTGCTTTCGACCCCATCGCGTTCTCGGCCACTCCCGCAGGCGACCTCGCTGCAGACGAGCTGGAGATGTTGCACCACTTTCTGGCATGAAGCAGTGGATGATGATGACCAGCATGAAAGATGGACGAACACATTTGAGACTCCATCAAGTTCAGTCAGTACGTTGCTATTAGGACGGCAAACCAAGCAGTATCAGGCAAACTTCCCATATCCTCCTGCAAGCCGCCGTTGGTCCTCGATCTTGCACGGCAAATGAACTGCAGCAGCCACAGCCCACAGACGCAAGTTTGTGCCAAGCAGATGATGCTGGACAGCTAGTACCAACAACTAGAGTACAGTAAAGATAACTAAGCGGCGACTAGCGGTGTAAAAGTTTAACACGTATTTATCAAGTATTTTGCCGACGAGCATATTTACATTCGAAGGAGATTCTGATGGTGCAACCTCCGCTGTACATTAAAGTGGGTCAACTCACAATGAAGCAGGGCAGAGGTTGCGTCGGCTACAGCTACAGCAAACCAGCAACACCCGCCAGCAGCTACGAGATCATCGCATCTTGCTCGTCCGTCGCTGTCCGTCCGTTGCTCGCTTGCGAATGGCCGATGTCGACGACGACGACCGCTGCATCGTGGCACTTCAACCTCCGCGCTGTTGATGATCAACTTGATCTGCTCCCGTCTTGATTCCCAGCTGGGCAACACTTTCGGAGGGCGGCCAAGGCAAGGACCATCCACCACGTACGTCAGTGCAGCAGTGTCGCGCTCGATGACGCACTCGGCCCTTCCACTGTGGATTCCACACGGCTCCTTTGCCAGTCATTTGGCCTCGCGTCAATCTGATGGTTAAACGACTACACGAACGCTTTATACGCCCGCTTTGCAAGTAGCAGACACCCATAGCAAGGCAAAGCACAGCGGTCGTTGCAGCAACTCTCTTTCAGAAACGAGGGCGCTCGAAAGTTCCTCTGTGTCGCTGTAATGCAGGAATGCGACAGCGTCTCGCTCTATTGTGCCTAGGAGCTCATCGTATTGTGCTAATCATCACCACTGTTGCTACTACTACTCTGCTCCACCTCGCTGCTATTTTCTTGTTCCGTCTCGCTCACTGCTGGAGACTCCGGGACTGAGTTAAAGCGGTGTAGGAAGGTTCCGAGCGCACCAAAAAATCCCTCGTGATGGAAGAACTGCGCCTGCATCTCGCCCTTAGACCAAAAACTGATAGCGTAGGCCAACTGCCGACATGCCAGCTCATTACGCCGCAGAAAGTTGCCTGAAAAGTAAATTCGCTTGGTCTCCACGCGCCGTGCGTTCAAAAATGCCAACTGACCTAAATTCTGGGTGATCATGAAAAGTAGCGAGCGCGCAATGTCAGCGTCTCGTGGAGGTTGCGGCAATCGACGTGCTCCAGCCTTGCCGAAGCTGCTGGCCACCGTGTTTGATTTGAGCTGGAACTGTTCGTAGCCGGCAGTGCCGTAAATGTCACCTACTGTCATATCCACCTCATTAGAGTCACCCTCGACACTTGCATCCATTGCTTCGTCAAACGTGCGCAGCTTGGAGAGCGCCCGACATAAACCTAGGAAGGTACCACCACCCAAGCTCGTACCGGACACGCGCTCGTATTGGGACTCTCCTGTAATCTTGAGAATACTCACACCAGAACCAATGTTCACGAGCAGGAACGGATACAATTTGTGCTTGTCTGGCTTCGGTAGCAATTTCTTGGTAGCACTCCCTAGTCCATGGGTGTCTGGGACCACATTCACGAACGTGTAGCACTCGTTGGGCGCGTGCCGCAGCACGAAGTTCAGGCCCTGGATGAGAGCATCCATCTCATCAACCTTTTGCAGCTCAATCCCCAGGCGCGACTCGAACAGCGGAGAAAACTGCAGCAAATACATGAACGCGGTAAGACGACCACGATCCCTAGCAGATATTTGAATGATACTGCACCTTAAAGGCACCGCCGCCCGTGCACGCGATTCTCTTGATGTACCGATGGAAAAAGCGACGACGCACAAAGTCTGTGATCTCGTCCATTTTAGCCGATGGAAAACTGCAACAAGGTCAGTCCGAGGTCACACAACATTCACGCTACAACACGCACTTGATAAAGTGAATGGTGCCACCCAATTCGGGCACAAACATCTGCAATCGTTCCTCACGTTGGGCCTCGTCCGTGGCGTGGAGACTCATAATAAAGTCGTCGATAAGCGGAAGGCTGCCCTCCACGCGTCGTCGCTCACTGGCCGTCAGTGGATCGGATCGATTGAGCTGGCGCTCCATCTGGCGCCGTTGCGCTGCAGCCGCACCGTCCGCTGACTGGAAGTAGACCATCTTGGCCAGCGTGCCGCCAATGTCGAGCCCGAAGAGGCGGCCACAGTCCGCCGACTTGGCATTCAGGATGTGTAGATGGAAGCGACGCAACTTGCGACGGCGCGCGATGATGAGCCCCGCCACGCAAGACGCACCGAAGAGGAACACGCGCGTCCAGAAGACGTCGCTGCGTCCAAGCGCTGTCATGTCAAGCTTGTCAAGAGGATCTTTCGTATTTTGTGTGGCAGACGTAAGAAAATACCGTTAATAGTCAGCTAAGTGCGCGTTCAAGGCATGAATCAAGTCCATGAAGTTGCAGGAGATGATTTGCGCGTTTGGACGATTGCATCAGGCTGCAACTTCGCAGCACACCTCCTCCAGTTCGAATCCCATGCGTTGGGAATGTATAGGGCTCCAAATTTACCGCTGAACGGAAACGCCAGGGGAGAATAAGAAGATGCACGCCAGATTCAACCAGCTGAGCAGTAAGGCAACGCTGTTGTTGCTTCCTCGTGGTTGAAACTGCAGGTGGGTTACGAGTCGTAACTTACGACTCGCAATTTGCGAGCAACTGATTCGGCAAGTGTTGCATGCAAGCAACCGATTCGGCAAGTGCAGCATGAAGCCTCATTGCCTCGATGAGTGTCGAACGTAGGAATAATGATGCACGAAACAGACGGGGCAGGATTGAGGATGCTCAGTCCACCCCCATGAGTCGCATGATGACATGGGTTGCAGCGCAAGCCATGCACGATGCATTGCACCCGCCAGTTGCTGGATGCTAATGGTGCTGGGCGGTATCCAGCTTCGGCAGCACTTACAACTTGATCTCAGCGTCAACAACGTGAGGAATCCAGTGTTGCTGCGCTGATATACACTTCGCATTTCCGGTCACAGCATCGTCCCTTGTCCTTTACCGTCGCGGCTCTTATCCAATCGTACAGTATTTCTACCCTGTAAATCTTCTTACCATCAATCAGCGAGGAGGACAGATGGACCGTCCACAATGACGTTAATCAGATCTGCGACAAGTTATGCTTTATCGGAAGTTATGCTTTATCGGAACCACGTTAAATTCTTTTCGAGAGTTTCTACACGCTTTTCCTGTTGTTCGTCGACATTTTGTAGTAAAAGATGATCTGATTGGTGGATTCTGATTCTACAGCCGCAGTTGATTGGCTGCTGTTAAAGAATCAGATTCAGTCAGCTGAGTCTGATAAGTATCAGACTCAGATTCAGGTGTCTGATAAAAGTCAGATCAGACGTTTCTTTTACTTCAACTTTGATGGACAGTAATCGTGATGAGTGAATCACGCTGAATGACCGCAGCGTGGCAACCTGCCGTTGTGTTCATGCTTCTGGTATACCCAACACGGTCAGAACATGCGATCCGCTGACTGCGAGGCATCAGGTGAGACTTGGTGCAGTGGTGTTGCTGCGACCTACAAGTAGGCTGGCGAAGTAGGGTGTGCTCTTGCACTTCATCCACGTCACGCGCAGATGTTCCCTTCGACAGCGGCACATGCTGTTTGCAACAAAAAAGCTCGGCCGGATTACTGCATTGCAACAATGCAGAGCAAGTTTCAAGCTGCCTTCGTTATGAAAGCGTTGCTACTATACCTTAGGACTACAATGTAGTGACTGCATGGCGTAGGGTGTCCTGATAGAGAGAGTAGAGCGTTCGAGCAGTCGATCGAACGTCAATCTTTGATCTGACGTCCAAAATGGCCGCGACACTGCTGCACTGACGTACGTGGTGGATGGTCCTTGCCTTGGCCGCCCTCCGAAAGTGTTGCCCAGCTGGGAATCAAGACGGGAGCAGATCAAGTTGATCATCAACAGCGCGGAGGTTGAAGTGCCACGATGCAGCGGTCGTCGTCGTCGACATCGGCCATTCGCAAGCGAGCAACGGACGGACAGCGACGGACGAGCAAGATGCGATGATCTCGTAGCTGCTGGCGGGTGTTGCTGGTTTGCTGTAGCTGTAGCCGACGCAACCTCTGCCCTGCTTCATTGTGAGTTGACCCACTTAATGTACAGCGGAGGTTGCACCATCAGAATCTCCTTCGAATGTAAATATGCTCGTCGGCAAAATACTTGATAAATACGTGTTAAACTTTTACACCGCTAGTCGCCGCTTAGTTATCTTTACTGTACTCTAGTTGTTGGTACTAGCTGTCCAGCATCATCTGCTTGGCACAAACTTGCGTCTGTGGGCTGTGGCTGCTGCAGTTCATTTGCCGTGCAAGATCGAGGACCAACGGCGGCTTGCAGGAGGATATGGGAAGTTTGCCTGATACTGCTTGGTTTGCCGTCCTAATAGCAACGTACTGACTGAACTTGATGGAGTCTCAAATGTGTTCGTCCATCTTTCATGCTGGTCATCATCATCCACTGCTTCATGCCAGAAAGTGGTGCAACATCTCCAGCTCGTCTGCAGCGAGGTCGCCTGCGGGAGTGGCCGAGAACGCGATGGGGTCGAAAGCACTGCTGTCCTTATCGTCGTCGGCCATGCAGTCCAGGTCCAGCGCGCTGGCGATGCTGGCCACCACGTGGCTCTCCCACTTGCTCAAGTCACCGGTGCTGCGTTCCTCGGCTTTGGCCTTCTTCTTGGGCGAGATCACGTCGCTACTGGCGGTGGCATCCACCTCGTCCAACGAGGTGGGCGACGCAGCCTCAGCGGAGGTGTCACTGAATTTACGCTTGCGCGGCGACAGCGTCGGGCGCTGCACAGACAGCGGAGACTTGGTGGGGCTACTGGCTGCGGGTGAAGGCATGTCTGCAACGGTGCGCGAATCGGAATGTGAGGCCGTTGCAGCCGAGTGTGTGTGTGTCGTCATGTGCCTCTTCTGGTCGCACGCGTCCAGATCCTGCTGCGCTTCTGCTCTCTTCTTCAAAGCGACGTTGGACAAATCGCATCGCATCGAAACACTCGCCGGCAGAGAAGGGCTTGGTGGCGGGACAACGACGACGACGACAACGGCTGGCTCTGGTGTGATGCCAATGCTACAGGCGCTGAAACGGGAGCTCGACTCAGACAACAGGCTCTGGTGAAACGTACGGGTGTTTTCTATTGTCGGCGCCCGTCTCTCGTCCGCACGACGGATCCATTCCGAATCGAAGGCGCCGCAGCAGACGAGGCGATGCGCGATCCCACTCTCGTGAAGGGGTGTGTGTGTCATCAAATGGAAGCCCTATCCCAGCAGATGAGGAAGTGCAATACACTTTTTCCTGCGGCACATCTGCGACCGGAAGTCTGCAGCACCGACCAGGCTGGATGTGATCGCTAAAGGCAGCACACACACACCCAACGCGGAGATTGCTGGCTCACTGGGTACAGCCCAATGCGCTCTGCCACTTGCCGCGTCATGACAATGATTCGTGTTCTCAGTGCGAGTGTTTCGCTCACTTTTGCCAGCAGTGCTGGATCTCCCACCGCTGCTGCTAGCGAAGCATGGTTGCGCACGGCGACTGGATTCCGCCTCGAGCTGCTGCTCCACACAGCGCGCGTGATGGCACAGCCGACCGCATGATGCAATTTTTTTAGTGCACGATCTTGTCCGCCACGCACTTCAACCCGAACTAAGCGGTCGATTAAGCCATGTGTGTCGAGGGACGGGACGATTGCCTTAGGGCGTTATGGACAGTGTTGTGTTAGGGTGGCTTCATTGTTGTTGTGCTGAGCGCACTGACTGGGCTCAGAAATCGAGCGATCGTGGAGTCTGGTCCAGACTGCCACTGCTATCCATTCCTTGGGCGCGAAGAGATAGAGTCAACTATTAATGTAGAAGGCTGGATTTGCTAGCATACAGTGCACTTGTTTCACTGCAGTTGTCACGTCGGCTGGTATCAGCCGCTTCATGCATCGTGCAGAGAATCTCGGCCCGAGATTCGCTGCCACATGGACTGTCCATTGTTGTGTAGCGAGCACGTGGAGGACAAGAAAGAAGAGCCTGTGGTGGGCGCTTGCTGATTCGTGAGACGTTCAATCATCATAATTGTCGACGAAGCAGAGCAGCTGGGGCTGAAGACCTACTTGACATGCAGTCGCTCACAGAGGTGGAAAGGCTCTGTAAGGACGGTCACGTACAATTTTTTTGTTATCTGTTGTCTATTAGCTGCTCTGTACACCATTTGCCACCCAAGTTGCAAAGTTCTCTAGCCTTGCCTGGACCGTCCAGACAAATAGGGATGGTATTATGGTAGCGCAATGACTGGATATTTGCGTGTGAGGCCGCCTCACGAACGAGATGTAGGTTGCCGCTCGTCCTCATTCACGAGACGCGAATCACGCCATGGCATGGACGATGTGCTGTGATTGCAGTCCCGTCCGAAGGTAAGGCGCGATTGGGTTAGCAAACTGCAACTTGCAGTCAGTGCGAATCATGGTACATTGCATAAGCGCAGAAGGAAGCCAAGACAACCATGACCATGTTAATGCTTGCGAATCTCTGACGCAAACTTTAATGCCGACTGTGCCTCGGCTGCCAACGTGTTGGCCCAACAATCGTGGGCCACGTGCAAGTACAGCACCAGCCAGGCACACAGATCGAGCTGGATGTCAACGAGCCGAGAAAGGCCAGATAGCCACTATTCAGATTTATCTTGAAATTTGTATGGAGGTAGCTTCATAGTGATGCAATGACGCCATATGTCGCAGGTCAAGCCTGCTCCATCCAGTTTAAAGCGTCCCAACCAACAGCAATTCCTGCCAAAGATAGACACTTGCAGCAGAACGCCAACTGTCGTTCAATGTGGACCACATATTTACAAGCATACTGAAGTCCAGACAAAATATCCGTCGTGCACCAAAATAAACGGCTGACTACCAACTGCTACGTACTTGTGCTTGGCCATTCCTACTTCCTCCCTCCGTGTGCCATTTCCCTACGTCCACTGCTGCCATGAATTCTGCATTGCGTCATCTCCGTCCTCCCACGTTCTCGCGCCAATTTCACGGCTTGGCGTCCACGATACCTGCCACCGCTTCGATTCTCGGTCAGCGTCGTAAGAGCACTGCAGCCGAGAGCGCCGCCATTATCGCACAGGCAGAAGCCACGCGCGGACCGCGTTGCAGTCCAGGTCTCGTCGTCTTTGACAAGGACGGCACGCTCATTGACTTCACGCTCATGTGGGGCGGCTGGGTCGAGTCGCAGGCCTGGAAGGTCGAAATGACCACGGGTTTACCTGTGCGTGAGAAGCTCTTCGCTGCCATGGGCTACGACTGGATCAGTCGCTCCATCAAGTCCAAGGGTGCCCTCTGTTGCACACCCATGGGGGAGCTCTACAAGCTCGCGGTGCGCGTACTGGTGGCCGAGGGTATGCGGCAATCCAAGGCTGATGAGGTCATCCAGCAGTGCTGGAGCATGCCGGACCCCGTTCTCACCAGTCGACCACTCGCCAACATCCCTGCGCTTTTCCGCACCATCAAGAAGATGGACATGAAGATCGCTGTGTGCACCACGGACGACCGCCAACCCACGATCGACACGCTCCAGCACTTAGGTGTCTCGGACATGGTGGATGCATTGGCCTGCGGAGACGACGGACTGCCTGCCAAGCCCGCGGGCGAGCAGATCTGGACCATCTGCCAGCAACTCAACGTCGAGCCGCACAACACCATCATGGTGGGCGACACGTCCACGGACATGTTGCTGGGCAAGAATGCAGGTTGCGGACTGTCCATTGGCGTCCTTGGTGGTGCGTCATCTTTGGATGATCTCGCAGAAGACGCCGACGTACTTGTGCCTTCCATTGACCGTGTTATCAAGGTGCTCTTCCAGTACGGCCAACAGGCTCAACGCTTTGGCGATGCCAAGTAAACCTCTAGTTCCTCTTAGTATTATGCAGAAATGCCGGGATAGAATCCCAATAAATACCCGCTTAGCTGTCTATGAACGTTGTGTCCACTACGGCAGCGCTACCAGCACGACAGCCATGTTATCGAGGCTACCACGGACATAGCCCTCCGTGAGTAGCTCAGTCGCTAAATCATCTAACGATACATGGCCGTCACCTCTGGTAACTTTACCAGACCGCTTTTCGGCTAAGAAACGCACCACATCATCGTTGCTCATCGTTTCCCACAATCCATCGCTGGCAACCACAACAAGTCCATTGGAAGAGCGCTTATCAAGCTGTGTGTGGAAGATGGACGGCTCCGCTGTCACAAACTTGCGCAAATGACGATCGCCTAAACTGCGAGAGACTGCAAGCTGTCCAACCACTCTCCAAAGACCCGAGAAATTCACGAAGCCTCCGCTCGACTCGATTCGTGAGCGCTCACCAGGGTCATTCGGCCAGTGATCCATGCTCAGAGAGACTACCGATGCATCATTTGGTTGCTCTGGTACACTTGGAAACCAAACTAGAGCGCGGGAGTCGCCTACATTGGCACTAACAACTCGTTGGTCCCGACGAAAGTGCAGCACCACCGTTAAAGTGCACCCAGAGAAGTACTCGCCAACTGTCGCTGTGCGGTTTGTGAATTTGTCAGTAGGTTCCAGATCGCCATCAAATGTAACTTCATCGATAGAGTTGAGGGAGCCTTTATGCAGCTCCAGGAACGTCTGACGGAGTGCAAACTTTTCAGCTAGCTCACGCTCAGCAGATGCGTTAACTGCTTCATCGGGTACCTTCGATTCGATCCGTGTTGAATCTTCCGTCGCCTTCGGGATGGCAGCGAAGTGCCGGCACAACACACGAGGCAGGTTATTCACAACAAATAAAGCCGCTGCAGAGCCTAGATGACCATCCACCACAGCATAGAGATCAAAACCAAGTGCCTTAGTGCCATCGCACTCGGTTCGCCACTTCTGCTGTAGTTGCTGCTCAGAGAGTGCCAAGACAAAGTCCTCCATGTATTTCTTCCGACCTTGAAACAGGGCAATACCCACACTTGATCCCAGCGTGTGAACATACAAGGGTTCTGACTCGGTCTGAATTGCGGTGGAGATATGCGGGGCCTCAAATTCACAGAAACTCGAGTGAGTATTATGTCGACGTGCATGAACATGCTGCTCGCAACTTTGAGCGGTGGAAAATGTACGGCCACAATGTGGACAAGTAAAGTGATCTGGAAGCTCGTACTTGGTACGAACCACAGAAGCAAAGATACTTTCTCTCGCGCGTTGAGCTTCGAGATACCGTTCATGTAGCAATAACTCCTGATGCGTGGCGAATCGGCGATTAGACTCCTTGCAAACGTACGCTCCTTGGAAGTACGCGTGTTGCAGAGCTTCCTTAGCTGTAATTCGTTCCGACGGATGCCATTGAAGTAGCCTCCACATCAGGTCTAGTCCCCACGAGTCCTCAAGCCCCCGTTTGAGCGGATCACGCTCGACGACAGTTTGGTTGAATCGTCCAAAGTGGCAGCTTTCGCTTACAAGAGCGTATTTGTCCCACAACGAGCGTAGCTGACCTGGTCCTGGCTGAAAGATGCAGAATTCTTGTGTAAGTACGTGAAGCAAGTATGCTTTAGTGCGCCATCCAGACTCTGCATCCTTATCGCTACCATGCCTTCCATGTCTGTGTCGCTGAGCATTAAGCATTACATCTAGTTTGGCCCGTTCACGTGGTGAGATCAGAAACACTTGCGGAGAACCTAACACCATTTCGAGGAAGACGACCCCGACGGACCAGAGATCGTAAGCCTCTGGAGCGGAGTAATCGTACGGCTGGCCGTTGTCGCTAAACAACACCTCGGGAGGCTGGTACTCGCGAGTTTCTTCAGCTTGGGAAGGCCCAGAAGATGCCGTAGATGCACCTTTGCCATCTTTAGCGGCATATAAGTTATGGAGCGTGTAGTCATCCACAGCAGAACCAAAGTCTGCCAACTTCACAAGTGGCATCGGTGGTGCTGAGGAGGCTGAGGGTGAGGGAGGAATTGACACCAGGATGTTCGACGGCTTGATATCGCGGTGTGTGATGCCACGTGCATGAAGGGCTGCTACACCTTGAAGCAGTTGACGCATGATCTCTCTCAAAACGTTTTCACCACGAACATCGGTGCGTAGTTTCTCCCAGAAACGAGATGGTTGCAAAACAACTCCAGCACCGCCGTCTCCGTGTCCATCTGCGCCGTACACAACCTCCAGTTTCTCGTACAGATACTGTCGTAGCGATTTCCCTTCGTCATAGAAAACCAGCCACAGTTCAGGTGTTGCCTGAGGAATTGGATGATCTGCTTGACTCTCCACCACTTTTGCCGGTCGGAAGAAGTACTCCACAAACCGTGTAACATGTTGTTCCCCATGCAACAGCGCTCCGAAATGTGCTTCACGCAGTCCCATCTGTGCCATGCTCTCTCCTAGCTCAAGAAACAATCTCTTGAGCACAAAATGCTCTTCTCGATTCCCACGTTTTCTTGTAGCTCTCCACACTTCTCCATGAGATCCCGCGTCGAACTTCTTCTTGAGTCGATAATGAGCATTCACGTAGATCCGTTCCGCTTCCGTCGTCACGTACTGATACTCGAGTACAGGACCTTCAGGATTATTGCTCTCCGTAGCTTTCGGTAGAGGGAGCGGTGGCTTTCGAACCTGACGCGCTCCTGGTAGCGGACACACTGGTGCCGAGTGCGAGTGCTCAGACTCATCATCCTTTGGTGTTGTGCTCCACGGTACGATGTCCATCCTGTCTCGCGTCTGCATTGGCCATTGGCTCTGCTGATGTTTACACACTCCCAGGAGCCCCGAACGCTCCACCAACTCGTAACCTTCGACTGTCTCGCCAGGATGCAGTGGATCGCTCACAGCCACGCACGCCATGGCATTGTCGGCCACTCGACGAGGAACTCGCGCCACTTGGCTGAACCAAGCGCGATCTGTAAGTAGTTTGCGAGGTGAGACGTCGGGTACAGCCACCTCTAAGGCCTGAGCCACCGACTGTAACAACAGCAACCATAGCAGCTGTGTCATGTCGGACTTGGTCGGATTTCAGTGTGCGATAGGCAGAAAGAAGGCTACGATGTCATGACTCTTTGTGGTTGACGAATGAGTAGTTATATTGACAGACTGGGTGGCGAAGCGAGACCGAGTTCAAGGAGGGGAACCACTTGATCGGTTCGCCCTCCTTGCTCCCTCCTCGTGGTGCCTGCCCCACCGTTTCCTCCTGACGCGTGCCAGTCTTTTATCTGCGCTATAATTCAAATAGTAGTCAAAACTTTAAACTCATCCATTCACCCCTGCCCAATGTTTTCGTCGCGCCTTCATCCGCCGCTTTTCGGTGCTTGCTCCTCCATCTTCATCCATTTACCTGTTTTGATTTTCTTTTGTTTGTCTTCTGTGTATACCGTAGCTGCTACCGGTCGATCAGAAGCGCGTCGAGATTAAGGCTGAGGCGGGTTGCCTACCTATTGGCTTTCTCTATCGCAATCATCATCCATCCAACCCCCACTGCACTCTAGGACGCATCTGCCTTATCATCCTCGTCCTCCTCATCCGACAGCACCACATCTAATGACTCTACTGCGTTTGATGCTGACAGCCGGATGGCCATTGACATGTTCGCCTCGCTAGAATTGTTGGCGTCTTCGTCCGGGTCCGATTCCTCCGTCTTGGCACTGCTATCCAATACTTTCCCATCCGAAATAAGCCCTGATGGGGTGGATGCAACGTCGTCTGTATCGTAACCCATGTTGTAGTACATGGTGTACGTCTCCTGTGCCTTCTGCTGAATCAGCGTATTCCAGTGTCCTGTTACCGCCCGCTGCAGGAATGGTTTGATCACGTCAAACATGCCCTGTCCCAATTTTTCGTACTCGTTCATGATGCGCAAGCACGCCGGTGAGCTCCAGCACGAGATTGCACGTTCTGCTACCTGGAACTGGTCGCTAATCATGCATTGCCCCAATCTCCGAGCCAACTTCAGCGAAATTGATTCGAAATCTGCCTCTGCCAGCACGTGTTCGAGCATTTCCTCAAATTCCACAATGAAGATTACCTCCTTGAAAGAGTTACCAACTGGCCAATACTTTAACAAGCCACGGACAATCGGAGTGAAAAGCGTGTGGTCCTTCGACACGTATTGAATCATGCAGTACGCGAGCTGCTGGTGGTACGAGATGAAGGCGGGAGTAGAGTGCAGCGGGATTAGAGCCTTTTCCAGCAACACAACGTGCTCCTGCTTGATCGGGCAGGCGAAGCCGTTGACAATACTACCCAGAATTTCCAACAGTTCCGCCACGCCGTAGTGGTTCGACGTCTCATAAATATACTCGTAGAACGTGTTGGCAATTTCCTTGCGAATGGCCGATCGCCGCTGCGTGAGTTTATAGTACAGTCGATGTAGCACTCCCTTCAATACCTGTCGCTCCTTGAACGATGGCGTCTTAAACAAATTGACAAGCTGTGCGATAAACCGCAAAGGAAAAAATTCTTTGCGCACGTGCTTCTCTAACTTGTCAATGTGTTCGATCGCTTTCAGAAGAAGATCATAACATGCTGAGAGCAATCCCCATAGCTGCTCCTCCGTTGTATACTCCGAGTACTTGTCCATAGGGTTCTCCAGCATATTCGTCTCCTCGGGGCTCGGTTCTTCAACAAAGATATTGCCAGGCGACGTCGACTGCAGTTGAGGGAATGGCCGGAAAATGTAGCATCCCACAACATGCAGCAATTCCACGAAAAGCTGCGGATCGTCCAAAATCATTGGAAAAGAGTCACAATAGCTGTTCAAGTCACACAGTGTCGTCAATCGCTTCTCGTTCAGATCGAAGAGTTCCACAGCATTGTAGCCTGAATCCTCCTTTCGTGGCATGCAGAATGCCACCTTTTGGCGGAAGTAGAACGTTCGTTTGTACGGCACTGCATCTTCCAACGCGGGTGTATTGAACAGCGACTCGAGCGGTTCTGTCACTAGGAGCATTTTGCGGTCTGCAGTCGTTGGCATCGCTGCCGACGTCAAACTGCTCATCCAAACGCTTAGATCTGCTTCGCTCTTCGCCATCAAATATATAGGTCGATATCCCTGCTTCGGTACGACACAACAAACCGTCAGCAACCCAGAACAACAGTAGAACGCGTATTTCCCAGTAGACGCACCGGATGACAGATTTCAAAGCAATTCTGACGCTTAAACCGTGCCGAGTCAATAGGCGTGATTCGCACTCCCTGCAGAGGGATGACGCCACGGGGATAGGAATCCTCTCCCGACTACAGCACAACATCAGGTCAACAAAGTCAGTCTCGTCACACATTCCTCTTCTGTCAATGCAATCCTACCGTGCCAGACACGTAGTAGAAGAGCGAGTGTCCTTTAAGCACCATGAGGCGTTTCTTCCACGTCTTAAAGTGGTTGGCCTGTTTAATAAGCACGCCTGACTTGGAGATGGGCGCCTGGAAATCATCCAAGTAGCTCTGTGCTCCGTCCGTCGGGTTGGTCGCTGCGCCATTGCTCAGCTGCTGTTGATTGGAGAATGGCACGATGAGACTTGGGCGCTTGGACAGAAGACTCTGGTGGTCCGCAGCCCGCGGATCGTCCCGTGAGAAGGGCATGTGGCCGTTGAAGCTGTGGTGCTTGACGAAGTTCTGCAGTCCGTTGCCACTGTGGCCACTCCCGGTCGTAGCGCCGTCGCTGGGGCTGCCCTGGTTGTAGCCGCTGCTCGTGCCACTGCTCGTGCTGTCGCTGCGCTGTGTCTTCTCGTGGCGGTTGGCCGCCAGCTGCCGGGACGAGCTGCCGATGGACGAGTACATTTTGCGGAAGAAGCCGCCCTTCTCGCCCTTGTCCCCGCGCTGCGCCATGGTCTGAGAGGAGGCGGTCTCGCTGGGGTCTCTCGGGGAGGCGCTCACTGGGCAGGAGACTCGACTCTGACTCCCTTCAGTCGCTTGCTCTCTCTCTCTCTCCGGTAGAGCGCGGCGTCGTATGACTGCGGTACACGATGGGGGTTGCCAAAACTGTGTGTATGGTTGAAATGTCGAATTTCGGGATTTCCTGCCCCTGGTTTTCAGAAAAACGCCTCGACTGACTCCTTACTTTCGCATATAGCTAAATGTATGGAACAGATGGCATGAGAGCAGACTTTCATTTGCAAACGAGAAGCGCGCCCGCACTACGGAACGGACTTATCGCCAGCGAGGTACCCTACGCCTGCGGCTGTGACTTGTCGATGTCCAGAAAACGGACGCTCTGTGTGCAACACACCACACGGACATCCCCAGCCCTGCCCGTGTTGCAAGCCATACTGAGACCAAATGAGCGGCCGTCCTCTCGTCGAACAAGTCGCGCTGGTCGTTGTGTTGCATCAGCCAGAGTACGGTGCACCGTGCATCGGCACTGTGTCTGGCGCGGGAAAGACCTTGGTCAATGCCACGAGCCGCGAAATATCGTACGAATGGATCCTCTCGCGGCCGACGCTACTAGGATGGTGGAAACAGTTGGGGACGCAGGTCTCACGGTAGCTGTCTGATGGTATTACTAGTTCGGCTGTGATCTCGTGTGAGCGAGTGAGTCGTTGTGATGTAGTGTAAATACTGTGAGGAAAGTTGCAGTTCTACCGGTATTATCGTTATTCTCAAGTAATGTCCATCACTCTACTCCAACTTCAACGTAGAGTGATGATCGATTGGGTCGTCGCCAATGAAATCAAGCATTTAGGTGGAAGCAACACGTCACTGACTCTGTTGGCGATAACTAACAAACACAGTGAAAAGGGAGCAATGTTGCTTCGTTATTTATTATTGCCAGAATCGTAGTTGTCTCCTAGCGCTAATGACTGACTTTCTCCATCTATGTAAGAGAATGCATTGCCCAGTACTACTGTGTTGAAGAGATTCTCCCGTCAATACAACTAGCATTACACAAGACGACAGAGCGATATTTGTACTTCATGTGATGATGATGAAGTATCCGAGCTTCAGCTGTAAAAATCTCCACGGTCACCCTGAGTTACGCGTGAAATAATCAATCTGCTTGTTTTGCTCATTCTGTTGTTCGTAGCAATGACCGAGTCGACAACGCTAACTTGAAACAGCAAGGCAACGACCAACACGCGCCGGATGGCCGTTAAGTTCCAATACTAAACAGACTGTACCATGCTTGGGAACTGCCGTTGAATACAGTGACGAGTCCTGATCCGCTTGCATTTCACCAATATAAGCCATGATCATCAAGCGGGTTACGAAAAGCCCTGCTGGCTCAGTCCTTGCAGGCAAACCTGAGGCGGGCTTTCGTCGGGTTGCACATGAATGCGCTGGCGGCACTAAGACATACTTTTTCAAGGCGAAACGTCGCGGTCGCATGGATATGTGGCGTACGAACTTCTTGAAGCAGTGTGTCCCGCTCCGCCCACCTTAAACTTAGGCCCTTAGCGATAGTGCTTCGCAAGTATGGATATCAGCACTCGGCCAGCACTGAAAGAGGCAACGCGTAAGTGTGCAGCGTGGCGATTATCCGTCAGACAAGAACAGTATCCGTCACGTGCAGTAAAGCAGCGCGCCGTGATTCAGTTAAAAATAGAAAGATACTTCGACCGTTTCACCACGTCAAGCCACAAGCGTCCTCATCCTAATATAGCTGTTGGAACGGACCGCTCCGTCGCATTCCGCCATTGTTGCAGTACTTGCGGCTCCGTCCGTTGTTTTCATCACTCCCCAACTTCTCAGCCGCCACCATGGCATCGATTATAAAAGCAGAGCCGACAACCAACGTTTCGAGCCCGACAAGGCCTGGAGACTCGGCGGTGCTCATGCGCGGCGGCCGTGGCCGGGGCCGTAGGATGCGCGTGATCTCCAAGACCAAACTCCCACGCATGAACAATAGTGAGCGCGGCAAATTCTACCGTCAGAAGTACCGCGAGTACGAGGAGCAGCTGGACCGAGACGTGCAGCGACTGCAAGGTGAGGTGCACGAGCTGCAGCGGCTGCTGGAGCTGCGCCAGCTCTTGCCTCACCAGTATCCTCGCGTGAGTCTCGACGAAGTGCAAGCTGCCACGCAAGTCGTGTACGAAGGCTTGATTCGACTGCATGAGCGTTGGACGCCAACTGATCGACGTTCGGAATCGCCTGTCGCGCGCGCTCTATTGGCTCTCGACTCGGACGAGATCAGATCAGCGGAGCGAGTGCATACACCAAGACAATTGGAGTTGTGTTCGTCACAGTCCGAGTTCTTCATTGCACGGCACCAGGACACCACCACTTCCCTGCTGTTTAAGCTCGAGTCTGTCGAGATCCAAGGCTGTAGCGACAGCAGAATCGTTATGGCTCACGGTCGGCTATATGTCCAATACCACCCAGCTGACCTTGAAGTGCTGTTTCCTGTCATCCGCCACAATAAACATCTCGCTGCAAGACTACTAGCGAGAGAAGTCGCGTATGACTGCACATATCGATTTCACACAGCAACTCCTTTCGGTGCAGACGACTTGTCGTTTGTGAGCGTCGATGTAGATGCTATTGGCGGACTACTGGCCCTGATTCCAAACTTGCACTGCGTTGAAGCACTGCTCAGTCCAATGATCTACCCAAATCATTCCGGTTTGAAGGAGGAACCCACCACCACCGAAGCTAGGATAAACACCAACTACTATGACCGTCCAGCACTGCTGGCTGCTGCCATCCGAGCGGTGGACAAGTGTGAAGAGGAGAAAGAGTACTCTTCATCAGCAACACCACTACAACCCATGACACTTGCCTTCATCCTGAGCTAGCTTTAACGATTGCAATTGACTTTTGAAACCTCGCTTCCGACTCCGATGGCTCAGTGCGCTTGAACTATATCAGTATCAGATAGCGCTGCTGTAACGCGGTCGGGAGCACCCTGACCAACAAATCTGTTAATGTATTTACACTTACAACAGGCAGTGATCGCCCGATAGATAATAATGACAAACTAGCTCATACCGGCACACGATAGCTCTGCATGGACTGGAACGGCGTCTCTAGCACTTCCTTCGGCGAGTTCTTGTGACGCGCGCTGCCATCGAACAGGGACTCAATGTCTTCCAGCAAAATACCGGTAGTTTCCGGGCACATGTAATACACGAACACGCCGCTAACAACACAAGTGCCCGCGAACAGAAAGAAGACGCCATTAATGTTCAGTGACGGGAAAAGCTTGACCACCCAAGTCATAACCACACCCATGAGCCAATTAGCCATGGTGGAGAGCGACACAGCGATGGATCGCACGTTAAGCGGGAAGATCTCGGCAGGATAGATCCAGCACACTGGTCCCCACGAAATGGCGAAATTGAACACAAAGAATGACGTGGCCACGATAATGGCGTATCCAGCAGACTTTGAACAGCCAGCGCTCTCTGTGTTGCCATCACAACCGAGCGTGAATAGGATGGCAGATACCAAGTGGCCAACCACCATCCCCACAGCACCGATGAGCAACAACTGTCGGCGGCCGTATGTGTCCACCCACCGCATGGCCGGAATAGTACTCACGAAGTTCACGATCGACAGTATGAGCACCGACAAAATACCGTCGCCCACAACATCCTTGAAAATGAGACCACCATAAGTGAAGACGGGGTTGATTCCTGTCGCTTGTTGCAACACCTGAAGCAACATGGCGATGATCACTCGTTTTAGCACTGAAGGCTCCATAAGCTCCTTGTATCCTCCTGGTTGTCCTTCTCTCGCAATCTGTGCACCGATGGCTCTCAACTCCCGTCCAATCTTCCGGGTTGTCTTAATTGCTTGAGTACAGCCGATGCTGCGTCCTTGCCTTTGTGTAGGTAAGTCCACCGAGGACTCTCCGGCACGAAAAAGATACCGAGCATGACAACGATGGGAGCAGCCATGGCCACACCATTGGTGATTCTCCACCCTCGCTCATGATTCTCAATGATCTGGTTAACAATGTTAGCAGACAAAAGCCCAGTGACGACTGTCATCTGCATAAATCCAGAGAGGAAGCCGCGCAGTTCCTTGGGGGCCATCTCCGCACCGAATAGTGGCAGTGAGAAAGAAGAGTTACCAACGCCCATGCCCTGAATAAACCGTGCAACAAGCAGCGACCCATGTGCCTGACTAGGACAGAAAGCGAGCCACGATGTACCTAGACAGAAGAGCGAGCCGGCCTGAAAAATAGTGAGGCGCCGACCAAACTTGTCGGCGATCCAGCCTCCTAAAATGGCACCTAACATGCAGCCCAAGTTGTACGTCATGTTGTACCACAGTGTGTAGTCCACCCAGCGCTGCGGTAGCTCTGCCGTGGCTCGTGTACAGTCCGTCATCGTTTGTCCGTGCCAGCCAACGCAAAAGTCATTGAGGAACGACTCCATGACCAGCACGCCGCCTGTTACGCCCTGGTCGTAGCCGAAGAAGATGCCACCTAACGACGCGAAGATGCACACGACGATGGCGTACGTGCGATTGCCTTCTGTGGGCGTCAGGTCCTGTCGACCTTGATCGTCGTAAAAGTTCATTGCCACACCCACCATCGTGATCTGCTGTGTTGGTGCCTCAAGAGGCTCTGCCTTGCTGCTATGTGTCTGATGTTGCCCAGGGGCCTTCTTGATATAATATCACCGCAGTCAGATCTCAACCTGACGGCGCAGCGTCGCCCTTGACAGCATGCGGGAAAAGCGCAAATGAGTGAAGGACGCTTTTTTGTGTTAGTAGGTAGGGTTGCACTTGCAAAGGAAATGAACGTTCATTGGATAAAATGTGCGAGATATAGTTTCGACCAATCATTCGCCTTAAACCAAGACTTGAACTTGCGAAATAGAACCTGTCGTGAACCAGTTGTTGTACTTGAAAAACGCAAAATGCAATGAAGAGTACGACAGCCCACCAAATGTAGTAGCCGTTGTGGTACTCGAGCTCCGGCATGTTCATTGTTGCATTCATCTGCCCCACACATTCTCCTTAAAGTCTACGACCAATGGTAAAGTTCATTCCATATAGCCCAGTCAAGAATTGTGCAGGTAAAAAGATTGCTGCAACTAGTGCCAGGATGTAACTTACATCATTCTGCTGTGCGGCTCGAGCGTTGTGGAAGTCGTCCATAAGACTTCGACAGCGGCTCACAGTCCTCCTCGATCGTCGTGACTACACCTTGTTTTCTAGGTTGGCGGTACTAAATTCCTGGTGCCTAAATTCCTGCTCAGCTACAAGATCGGCATGCAATTGACGCTGCTGGTGGATGTCATTTGGTACTGGAAGGGCTACAATGGCAAACTCAACAGTGTCAGCAGTGGTACTTCAGTGCTTATGCAGGGATTCTTCTCCATCCTGCTGACAATGCTCAATATTACGGGCTTTATGTACGGCTGGAAGCTCCGTCGTATCGTCAAGGCGGTGCAGAATCAACGAGAGTGTGATCGTGCTGCACTCGCTACGATGATGCCGTCACCGCAGCGAGTTAATTCAATGCACCAGACACTGTCTATTAACCCATCGGCGGAAATGGACGAAGATGAAGGTCCGTCGGCTCGTCGTAAAATTTTGGTGGGTCCAGGTATCCCGAACAACAGGTTGAGACGGAGTCAGTCAGGTGTGTCGGTGTCTTTTCCGGATGCATTGAAGACCAAGAAACAGAGGAGGAAGGAGGCAGAAACACAGGAAGAGGCACCTGTGTTCTGCTCCAACCTCATCATCACGAGCAAGTACACGTACTACAATTTCCTGTTCGTCTTTCTCAAGATGCAGTTCAGCCGACTCGCGAACTTGTACACGACCATTGTGGTGGCGTTATGTTTCTTCGACTTTTCTCCTGTGAGTCCTGTGGCGAGTCTCACGCCACTTTTGATTGTATTTGCAACGTCAGCACTGAAGGACGTGAGCGAGGATCTTCGTCGGCAGAAGGGTGATGCTATGGTAAACTCTAGATCTGCGCATATTACTCGTCGTGATGTGCTGGATGAGGTGATGCATATTGATGGCACGTGGCAGGATATTGAAGTCGGGGATGTACTGCTTTTGAAGGATGGTGATCAGGTCCCTGCGGATTGCATTCTGCTAGCCACGAGTCGATCTGATGGCAGATGTTACGTTGAGACTGCTAATTTGGATGGAGAAACTAACTTGAAGATCCGACAGGTTGCGAGTTGCACGAAACACTTTTGACTGCAGAAGAGATTTTGGAAGAGAACAAACTCGAGGTGGAGTGCGATGTGACCAACAAGGATCTCTTCTACTATGATGGTATCGTGAGGCTTGGAAAGCTTGGCAATGATACTGTCACGGATGCTAACAAAGAGAACTCCGAAACCAGTTTGACCATGGATAATTTGATTTTACGTGGCAGCGAAAGCCACAACGCCGAGTGGACGCTTGGGCTCGTGATCTACACAGGCAAGGAGACAAAGGTTCAGATGAACTCGGTCGCTGTACCTCTGAAGCGTAGCTTTGTGAAGAAGACTTTGGATACCATGTTCGTGCTGGTTCTGATGCTGCTTTTCGGAATTTCGATTGCCTGCACGCTTGGCAATAACAACTGGAATTTGAATCTGGCCGACGAGAAGACGCCTTGGTACATTCAGGAAGACTCAAATGGCTACATCTTCTTGAGTTACGTGATCTTGTTTAACAACTTGATCCCGCTCTCTATGTACGTGACCATGGAAGGCGTGCGCTTTGTCCACGCACGTTACATCGAAAATGATTTGGAGATGTACGACGGCAAGACAAATATGTGAGCTGATGTAGGTCCGCGTACGGGTCTCCACCATGCTCGTCTAATGTAGAAAGCTTCGTGTAACACCACTACGTGCAGGGACTCAATGTCCTGCGGGCAAAAGACCGGCTCCCCACTTGCTGCGCGCTGCGCTGATGCCAAAGTAAGGCAAGCGAGGGCGCCGGCCAAAACCCAAAGCTCGCATTGTAAGAGGTTAGACTAGAACTAAGTATGAAGGCGCGCTAGCAGCCAGTCGTCCGCAGGACGCGTGGCGCTCGCTGGGGCAATGCCTGTGCTGCAGGCGTGGAGCTGGGGCGCGGCCCTGGCTCTACACTGTGTACTTCACACTCCCACTTGATCATGTTGAAGCGCAGCTTGAACACGATCACCCTGAAGTCCGTCCAGCGCAGCTGGACGTCAACTCCTGCGGCCGTCACGTGCGGCGTGACTTCTTGTCCTTGGCCCCCACTGAAGCTGTAGTCTTCACACGGTCGATCCTCAACACCTTCATGCCATCGCGGCAGCGCTCAAACTGCTCTCGCGGGAGCGGCTTGGTCATGATGTCGGCGATCATGTCCTTGGTGCCAACATGGCGCGTGCGTAGCTGCTCATCCTCCACCAGGTGTCGCACGAGGTGAAACTTGTTCTGGATGTGCTTTGTCTTGCTGTGCTTACCGGCTTGGCAGTGAGGTAGAGGCACGACTTGTTGTCGCCGCGGATCTCGGGCCTCGCAAAGACCCAGTTGAGCTCCTCGCAGAGGCCAGTCAACCACAGGAGATCGCGGGTTCCTTCATTCATAGCCATGTACTCGGCTTCGGTAGTGCTCTGTGCGTTAATCTCTTGCTTCCTCGATCCATACGAAACCAAGTTGCCGCTCACGAACGTCACGAACCCGCTCACACTCTTTCGGTCATCAGGGTCATTAGCGTAGTCAGCATCAGTGTAGCACACCAGCTGGACTTCGGTCGCGGTAGTGAACTCCATCACCAATCCATAGTCACGGGTACTCGCCAAGTAGCGCAGCACGCGCTTGGCCATGGCGTAATGGGTGTGGTCGTAGTTGGACAGATACTTGCTGAGATGGCGCACTGCATGCGCAATGTCTGGTCTCGAGGCAGAAACCAAATACTGAAGTGCACCGACGAGCTCTCGATACGGGGGCGATGAGTCACACTTGGATGGCTTCGACACCTCAGCGCGCAGCGCTTCCGGTGTTGCAACGCCGTTGCACCCTTCCATGTGGAACCGCTTCAAAACTTCACGTGTATACTGCCGCTGGCAGAAGATCGCGTGCCGCCGCTGGCGGTCGATCAGAATCTCAACGCCGAGAAGATACTTCACAGGTCCGAGCGCTATCAGCTCATACTCAGTAGCGAGCTGCTGCGAGACTTCAGCGCACACATCACTTGGTCCCATCAGCAGGAGATCGTCCACGTAGACTGTGAGCAGCAAGGTCACTTGGTCTCCCACTTTTCTGACGTAGAGACCGTTATCGGAGTCGAGGCGCTCGAGTCCGATCTTCACCAAGAACTTGTGCAGGGTCTTGTTCCAGACGCGCGGCGACTGTTTCAGACCGTAGAGGCTCTTGCGGAGCCGGCAAATGAAGTGCGGTGAGTCCTCGCCAAATCCAGGAGGCTGCTCCATGTACACTTCTTCCTCCAGGTCGCCGTACAAGAACGCAGTCTTGACGTCAAACTGCATAACGTCCCATCCACGCTGCAACGCGTACAGGATAGCGCAGCGAATCGTCTCGAAGCGGACCACGGGAGCGTACGTCTCCGTGTAGTCGATTCCCATGCGCTGCAGGAAACCTCGAATCACCAACCGGGCTTTGAACCGCTTGATGTGGCCAGCGGCATCTCGCTTGACAGCGAACACCCACCGGCAGGAGATGACGCTCTTGCCTTTGGCCTCCGCGCGCGGCACGAGGTCCCAGGTTCCATGTTCACGCTGCGATTCCAGCTCGGCTCGCATGGCAGCCTTCCAGTCATCCCATCGCTTGGAGCGTGCAGCCTGTTTGTGGCTGGTCGGGATCGGCACGTCCTCGACGTTCAGGGTCACCACGCTGGTCACCACGTAATCGCGCAGGCGAACGGACTGTTGTCGCTGGCGCTTTGGTCGTTCAGGATCGCTGGTAGCTGCATGAGATGGAACAGATTGAGTCGTAGGTTCCCAGTTGACATCATCATCGCTGGCACGAGTCCGTTTGCGACCACCACGCTTTGACTTGACCTTCCGTTTGCGCGCTCCCACTGGAGCCGCAGGCTCAACAGCAGAATCCTGCTCTCTCGATGTCTGTACTTGGTTGCTGACGGGAGCTGCGGGCTCAACCTCAGCAGTCTTTGAGCTCACCGGCGCTCACACTGGAACGGATGGCTCATCGACAATGACCAGCTTCGCGAGCTGGGCTGCGTGCTGCGCAGCGACATCGCTGGGCAAGTCCAAGTACGTCTGCATCGTAGTCCTGATCGGCACGATCGGAATGTGCTCAGGGAGCGTGTGATCTCCATAGTCGTACGTGTTGAGCAGAAGATTCTCAACGTAGGCGCTGTCCACAGTATACTGCTCGTGTGCCTTCATGTTGCCCCCTCTGCATGTAAGAACAGAGCCTGTGCGCAGGTTCAGGAGCTTGTACCCCTTTGTTTGCTTGCTGTAGCTGAGCAGGAGACAGAGCTGCGTGCGCGCGGAGAGCTTCTCCTTTCTCTGGCGCGAGTCGTCAGGAATGTGCGCATGCACCAGACACCCCCACGTGCGGAGCTCACTGAGGTCAGGACGCCGTCCATGCAGTGCCTCGTACGGGGTCCTCTTGTCTTTCAACGCTTGCGTCGGCGTGACGTTCATCGTGTAGATAGTATGATCAAATGCCTCACCCCACAGCGACAAGGGGAGCTGAGTAGCAATCAGCAGCGACCGAACTTGGCGAATGACGGTCTGGTTGGCTCGCTCTACGATGGAGTTCTCTTGTGGACTGTAGGCGTTCGTCGATCGCGCTTCAATGCCTTGGCCGTCGCAGAACTGTTGTAGCTGGTTGTTCACGAACTCACCACCACCGTCAGAGAACAGCATGCTGACGTTTCGCTTTGGAAACTCGACCGCAAGTCTCTTGACGAGCGTCTCAATTAGCGCTGCTGCTTGGTCCTTGTTCGCGATCAGGTACCCCCACTTATAGCGAGTCGCTTCGTCCACAACAAGCAGGAACTGGTTGGCCTTGGAGACCGTGTCGACTCCGACGCTGCAGAGATCGACGCACAGCTTTCCAAGAGGAGAGATGCAGCGCTGGGGTCCACGCGAGTAGCTCATGCGCTTGGTCTTCGCCTCCAAGCACGGAACACATTCGTAAGCGGCAAAGCTCGGCTGCTGCATTTGAATACCAAAGTTATACTTCTGCCCTGCCATTGACTTGATAGTGTCCATGCCGACGTGGCCGAGACGGTTGTGCAGCAGCACCATCGGGTCCTCCACGTCCTTGGGCTGAACGCTCAGCACGGGCTTAGCCAGGCGCGGCGTCCACATGCGGTACACGCCACGGTCGTAGTCGAAGCGCAGCTTCAACGAGTCCTTGACGAGCCACATCGTGCGCTGGTCCTCCGAGAGGCGCAGCTTGAAGCCACACGCGAACTGCATATAAGTCTGGGAGATCAGGTTGAACGGCGTCGACTTGGAGTAGCTGACGTCGTCGAGGAGGCGCTCCTCTTTCTTGCCCGTGTGCTCGTTCAGGACGTTCATGAGCACGGTCCCCACCGCCGTGGTCGCCGTCCCACCGTTGCCGAAGAGCAACTCCGACGTCGCGTCCTCGCGCAGCTCGGTGAACAGCGTAAGGTCACCCGTCACACTGCCCGCGGCACCGCTGTCCAGGATCCACTCCACCATGTCGGCGGACGCGCGCTGCACGTCCATGCTGTCACGCACGGCCAGCACGCCCTTCTTCTCTGGGGCCGACTTGTTGTTCTTCACTATGACGACGTTCGCCATGTTGGCCGGTCGCTGGCGGTCACTGTTGCCCGAGTCATTGCCCTGCTGACGGCACACAGGGTCACCACGCCAATGTCCCACCTCGCCGCAGGCGTTGCACTTGGTCTTGGCCTTGCGCTTGGCCAACGAGTCGTTGCTGCGCACCGTGCTGTTGCTTCTGTGCTGCTTGTTGCTCCTGCGGGGCGAGTGGCTGCGGCTGCGGCCACGGCTGCGGCCACGGCTGCGACGGCGCTGGTTGTTGCGAGCTGAGCTGCTGCTCCGACGTCCTCCACCATGGCCCTGGCTGCTTCCATGGTTGCCAACGAATGCGACGTCCCGCTGAGCGACACGGCCACCACGGCCTTGCTGGTTGTCAGCCTCTTGGCGTGCATGCTCGGCAAGGCGAAGGCGCTCAATGGCCTGTTCCCACGTGATATCCTCGCCGCGGGCGAGGCGCACTTCATGCTCGTTGACCACGGCCGGGTAGACCCCAATGGTGTTGAACAGCAAGACCGACACGGCCTCATTGTCCGGCAGCGGCTGGTTCGCGCGGCGAAGCTGCTGCTTGAAGTGATCCATGTCGTCGAATTACTTGTTGAGCGGCTCGTTGGACTGGAGCCTGCGGTTCAGCATGTCCCTCTTGAGGAACACCGCGTTGACACCGGGGTGGTTATCGAAATGTTCACGGAGCGTGCGCCACAGCAACAGCGGGTCGGCCCGCTCAATCACATCGGAAAAACGGCCTTGAAGCTCCTCACTGAGCGCCATAACGATCTCACGCTGGGCGACGCGGAGGCGCTGCGTGAAGCACCGGCGCTGAGCGTCGTTCTGCTGATCCTCGATGCGCTCCTGGCCGAGCAGCGGTGGGAGCAAGTTGGACGCGTCCAGGATGACGCACATCTCCGCGCGCCATGTCTTGTAGTTCTCGTTGTCGAGGCGCGCGTTGGGCGCCACATGATTACTGGCGTTCATGCAGCGGACACAGCGGTGCTGACCCGCCATGCCTGTCTCCCCCTCTGCGGGCTCGACGCTGAAGTCCGTGGGCGCGTGCCCGAACGTGGACGTGCTGGTCCCGAAGTGCTGCGCGGCGGCGGCCACCTGCGCGGCAGCGGGGGCGGCGGTGCTTGAGCTGGTCCTTCGCGGTGGCGCGGCGGCGTCCTCCTGCGCGGCAGGGGCGGCGGCGGCGCTTAGGCTGGTTGTGGTCGACGGCGCGGGGAACCCTTCGGCAAGTGGATCCCCTCGGCGCTGACCGTAGGGAGGGGCTCGGCGGGGTCTTGCGGGCTCCGCGGCGAAATCTCGAAAGAGAAGCCGCTGTGGGTGCAGCGCCTCGTCGTGGGCTGGCCCACTGCCTCGCAGCTGCTGCTCCGTCAGACGGTCCAATGCCGACCCGACACGAGTCAACAGCCCTTCAAGCTGGCTCTCGACCGGCGTAACGGTCGGGGCCGGTTGCACTGCAACCTCGGCAACATGGGCATCTTGAGCGGCGTCTTGTACGCGCTCCGAGTTCGGCTGAGGCGAGTCCCTTCTTGGGCTCATAACCTGTGAGCTGATGTAGGTCCGCGTACGGGTCTCCACCATGCTCGTCTAATGTAGAAAGCTTCGTGTAACACCACTACGTGCAGGGACTCAATGTCCTGCGGGCAAAAGACCGGCTCCCCACTTGCTGCGCGCTGCGCTGATGCCAAAGTAAGGCAAGCGAGGGCGCCGGCCAAAACCCAAAGCTCGCATTGTAAGAGGTTAGACTAGAACTAAGTATGAAGGCGCGCTAGCAGCCAGTCGTCCGCAGGACGCGTGGCGCTCGCTGGGGCAATGCCTGTGCTGCAGGCGTGGAGCTGGGGCGCGGCCCTGGCTCTACACTGTGTACTTCACAAAATACACCAGCACAGGTTCGTAATAGCAACATCAACGAAGATCTCGGACAGATTCAGTACATTTTCTCGGACAAGACAGGTACACTCACATGCAACGAAATGATCTTTGCAAAGTGCACGATTGCGGGGCTTCGCTACAATGACATCGAAGTGGACCCCGCCAAGCCTTCAAGGCCTGGCACCCGGTTTAACGACGGCCGATTGCTAGCGCGTTTGAACTCTAACCACTCGACAAAGAAGGAAATCCACGACTTCCTGTTGCTGCTGACGATTTGTAACACTGTGATCCCAGAGACGAATATTCCAACTTCACCCACGTCGAGCGATGACTCCTGTTCAGTCCAGACTCCGACAATCAAGTACAACGCATCTTCACCAGATGAAGAAGCGCTTGTGCTTGCTGCGGCTGACCTAGGCTACGTGCTCGAATCGCGTGATGGCCCCGTGTGCAACACGCTCATTCAGGGCAGACCTATGTCGTTTGAAATTCTGAACGTGCTAGAGTTTAACAGCGATAGGAAACGTATGTCGGTGATTGTACGATTTCCCGATGGAAGTATTGTGCTCTACTGCAAGGGTGCTGATGATATTATTTTCGATCTGCTGTCAAAGTCTCAGCCTCAGGGTGTAGCGCACGTGACTCGTGGTCATCTTCAGGAATATGCTTCGGAGGGTCTTCGAACTGCGACTAGATACAGCACACGTACGTGAATTGGTGTTCCAGATTAGCGTAACAAGCAGGATCTAATTCATCGCGTGGGCGAATAAAAGTGCTGATGGCGGCACTGTAGACACTGCTGGATGAAATGGATTGCAAAAAACTCAAGAGATCGGACGCAGTGAGGAATGGCACGACACCGGGTGTGTCATTTTTGTCGAACCAGCAGACTGCAACTGGTCGAGTCGTCGAGTCCAGCGTGACATGTGCAACACCAAATTCATCCGCAACTTGGACGAATGCACGATGCACTTGCTCCGCTGTGAGTCTGCTCTGTGGTCTTCGACGTACGATACCATTGTCACTGAAGTACTAGGACCAAATCTGCTGTTTGTTCAGAAACACATTTTCGACCAAGTTGACACAACACTCTCCTTTGTCTCGACCCACGAGTGCTGAACAAACCCACAACTAGGACCGAGTTGTGCGTCGTTCCCGTTCCAAGTCGACGACTGGCACGCTGTCGCGCAAGATCTGACTCGGACCAAATTGTTGCTTCATTAACGTCGCTTACGCTAGTGTCGTTGCAAGTCTGTATTTATAGTGAACATTTCGCTACTGTCAAGACAAGCATTGAATTTGGCTCATGTTGAGACTTGGCAACGGCTTTTCCAAGTACAGATCTTCAGCCACAGTCAAAGACTCAAAAGCTAGTGGATATTGCTCATCGCAAATGCAGAACAGAGCATTGTATCTCACAACCTGTGGGACACACGAAGTGAGCGTTTGCACAGGTGCGGACAAGGAACCCTGACACTTTTCATAACGTAAGACTCAACAGCTATTAGACCATCGACGGCTTGAAAATTGTGACGGGGTCACACGAGCACCTTGCTTAGAGGAAGCGTGCTATCAAGAGTATACAAACTCTAAGGGAACGGCGCATCTGGGACCTCTCAAAATGACTTGATTTGTCAGAGCTACAGCTGTAGTCAATGGAGCGATCATTTGGAGACACGCGATATCGGTTTAAAGGGGGATCCGCCAAAATCGACTTGGTGTCAGTGAGTGGACGAAACCCCCGGTGAATTCATCGGCCCCCGTAAATAACAACTTGGTCTTTGTATACTGCACCGTATTGAAAAACGGTTTTGCGACGAATTTTCTCTCGTCCACCAGGGTAAAAACGGGTATAAAAGTGACAGATTGTATACATTTTAGGAGCTTATTAATGACTAAAGATTAGGCAATCTATAAATTAAGGGCTTATTTCCGACTATAGATAGGTTAGACAAGATATTGGGAGTTTATTAACTACTGCGACTTTGAGGTCCGTATTAGGAGCTTATTAAAGACTACAATTAGCTTAAACACTAAACGTTAGGGGCTTATTAACGACTGCGAGCTTTCTATCCGAAATAGGAGCTTATTAAGGACTAAGATAAAGCTCAAGATTAGCTCTAGATTAGGTTCTAGATTAGGATCTAGATTATGGATTAATAGTGACTGACCTTGCTTAGAGGAAGCGTGCTATTAAGAGTATACAAACTCTAAGTGAACGGCAGTTCACTAGTCCCTGGTCTGAGGGGACTTAATAGCCAGTTTAGAGTAGATTTTAGACTGATTTATTTATAGTTAATTAGGTCCATTTGGCCTGTAATACAAATTACTAATTAACTATACTTTATCGTAATTATGCATATAAAAGGTAGGTTTAATGTTATTGGTTGGCCCTCAGCCACCGAACCTACGTGGCAGTGGTGTGGCTCACACCACAGTGTGGCCCACACCACTCCATCAGAGTATTAAAACAAATACTCACAGAAGTATATCTACTTCTAAAGGCGGTACCCTTTCTGGGGTACCCCTTTCATGTAACCCCGTTACATCCTCCCCCACTTAGGTTGGAAACACCCCCAACCAATGAGGAGCTAGGAAGAGAGCTCCGCTCTCTTTCCTGTCCTTTGTCGATACCCATCGACGAGCCACCGTTGTGGCTTAAGGCTTTCATTCAGCCTTTTCGCGCGTCCAAGACACCTGGAGGCTTCCACGTCAGCCTCCCAAGATGACTAAGAAGGCAAACACCCGCGGCGCTTCGGCGCCTTCTAAGTCTAAGACCGCGAGGTCGAAGACTGCTAAGGCCAAGTCGAAAGACAAGGCCGCTCCGCGCAAGGAAGTCCGCAAGGCGGCTTCCGAGGCAGGCAGCAAGCGTACGGCTGCTGCTGCCAGCCAAGAAGGGAGTTCGCGACGCAGTCGCTCGCGCTCCCTGTCACCCGACGATAGGCCGAACCCTCGGTTCGCCTATTGGGACCACAGTCCTGGGTCAGAGTCCCCGGAATTTAGCATTCCTATGATCACGGGATCAGAGTCTGACGGGGACTCTCCTGGATCCGCTAAGGATCCACCTTCTTCTCAGGATGCTCCTTCACAGGATGCTCCTGTACAGGACGCTCCTTCGCAGGACGCTCCTGTTGATGATAGCGAATCATCGGAGGCAAAGGCAGCTTCGACGAGCTCGCCTGCCAAGAACCTTACCTTGACCGAAGGTAAGGCTCGAGCCCAAGCTGCGAAAGCAGCGTCTCCAAAACGGGCTGGTGAGGGCGCTGCTGCTGCTAAGAAGCGCGCAGCCCCTGGCTCTCCTACGTCAGAGCCTTCAATCGCTAAGGGATTTAAATCCCTGTTCGACTCCTCAGACGAGGAGGAAGAGGAGGGGGCTGTCTCCGAGCCCCGAGAGATCTCCAACGATCTCGATGAGCAGCAGGAGCGCTATCAAGCTGCTCAACTGCAAGGCACTCCTGTGCCTTCCACGCCGGTGTATCCTCGCGGATATTACCCACCGGATGCGGGGTCTGGGTCTCCAATGTTCTTGGAGCACCTCAAGCCCCTCGTGGTCTTAACCATGGGCGCACTTCGCGTGGCGCCTATGAGCGTGCCTTGGTTCAAGTCGAACCACTCTTTGTCAACGACATTGAGGCCGCAAGGTGTGTGCTACTTGCACCACACCGAATTCCTCTCAAGGAATTCACTAGTCTTCGTAAGAAATCCGAAGACCGTGGTGGGCTCTTCCCCGTGTGGGGCTACCCTTGGGTACAGCCCGAGAACACCACAACCCAGACCCAGGCAGAAGACCTGTTCTGGAGATGGGTTTCTCTGAAGAACTTTACAGTTCAGGAGTTGAAAGAACTCCGGGAAGATCGTCTGCTGTCCTATGTCTTGGACCAGCGAGATCTTCGCATTGAGTTTGCCCACTTAGTCGCTAAGCGGCAACTCCACTCCGTCATGGAGGGACTTAGACAGCAGTCTAAGTCCAGCGCTCAAGATGAGCGCGGGTACGGTTCCGTCAACCCAGGGACCGTACACCGTAAGGCGGCTAAAAAGCCGCGGACTACTTACGCCCCGGCTGTTGATCCCAAATCTCAACAGCCTTCGGGCAGTCAACCCGGAGCCGGTCTTCCGGCTCCCACGAGTTCTGTGACGAGGGGTAACCCCGCCACTTCACTAGCAGCTGGCGCTTCCCAGAGCGCCGCCGCTCCTGGACGACCCGCTCCACATGATAGTGGAGCTCGCCGTTCCGGTCAAGGAGGGCAGGAGGAGCTCTCGCACGCGTTTGAGTACGCGGCTCCTTCTCAGCCGTATCCTTCTGGACCCTCAACTTCGGGTCGGGACTCTGTGGGGTCCCTATTAAGTGACGAGGTCCGTCAACTTCGAGATCGCGTTTATGCGATCGAGATAGCCCTTGGGCTTGGACCTGGTGGTCAGGCTGCCTCTCAGGCTGGCAAGCCGGGGACCCTTGAGGTCCTTCGCCAAGACTTGGACGCTCTTGGTCGTGAGACTCATGAGCTCCATGGGCGTGTTGACCGCCGAGCTCCGGCTGCTGCTTTGAAGGAGCTCCGTCGAGGCTTAGAGACTCTAAGCCATGAGGTGCATGGTCGGATGCCCTCTTATGAGCCGCAGGGGTACTCGTACCACTCGGCTTATGGGTATAGCTCTTACCCGAGCTCTTCCCATTCGGTACCGTCATACCCTTCGTATGACTCGCGTGGGTACCAGCCTGTGTATCGTTCGCAGGCTTCGACACCGGCAACTCCGGTTGTCCAGAGAGCTCAGCCTCGTTTCGAGGAGGTGAGTTCTCACCTTGGTCTTCCTCCGTCCGAGAAGGAAGACCCAGCGGATCGTGATACCGCTTAAGACGCCCCACGTAGAACGTCGGGTGCGTCGCCATTGACTTGGGAGGTCAATGGTATACGCCGCGCCATGTCTGGCCAGGACCGCAAAGGGTCCGATGAAGCGGTGCTTCAACTTGTTGCTCTCTACAGAGCTAACCACCTTTAGCGGTAGGTTTTTAGTGTCTAATAACACCAATTCACCTTGTTTAAACAAACTTAAGTTTCCTCTTGCATGTTTATCTGAGTACTCCTTTTGTTTGTCTTGGGCCGATGCCATCGCATCTCTAACCCGGCTGATCAACGTCAGCCTGTCGTCTATAAACGACGACAATTGTCTTTTTAAAGACTCGGGCTCTATTTCAGAGACCTGGGAGGAAAAGGCTTTCCGAGCCTCTCCCCCACTTACGATGGAGGCCACGGTGCCTTCCCGCAAGGTTAGCGGCACCTGGGGGTGTCGTAACCCATTCAAATAGAACGGGGTAAACCCCGTTGATGCGTGTACCGCATTGTTGAGTGCAAACTCAACCATAGGAAGCTGATCCGACCAGGATCGAGGTGCTTCCGCACAGATACTGCGCAGAGTATCTTCGAGCACGCGGTTGACGCGCTCCGTCTGACCATCCGTCTGCGGATGGTCCGCAGTTGACATCGTCAACTTAGTTCCCAACAATTGGAACAGGGTGTCCCAAAACGCACCCGTGAAACGCGGGTCTCTATCCGAGACTATGGTCTCTGGTAGACCATGATAGCGAAACACGCTATCTAGGAACAGCTGTGCAGCTTGTTTCCCGGTGACCTTGTCACGTACCGGAGCAAGATGCACCATCTTGCTCAAACGGCAGACAAACACCAATATGCCGGTGTTGCCCTTGTCATCGGCCGGCAGGCCGAAGACGAAGTCGAGACTCATCGACTTCCAGCAATCCGCTGGTACAGGTAGGCTCTGCAGTGGAGCCGAGGCGTGGCCCGAAGGCTTCACCCTCTGACATGTTTCACATGTCTTGACATAGTGTGCCACCCACTTGTACATGCGGGGCCACCAAAATGTCTGAGAGACCGCTTGGTAGGTCTTCTCTCGGCCAAGATGGCCACTTTTCGGCGCATCATGCGCCTCTAGAAGTATGTCATACTTCAGATCCTCGTCGTTTGGAACGACAACCCGAGGAGGATCTCTAGGGTCTACTCTGTAATGGAGTAACCCATCGGCCAGCTCATAACGATGGAGCTGCGCCCGCTGTCGAGGCGAAAGCCTGTCGACTTTGGCGTCCTTGCCATCGGACAAGAACTGCACCAGTGGCGTGTAGTTCTCATCCTCCTGATACGCTAAGCGTATCCGATCATATAGATCTGTCGTGACCCGACTGACATGAGCTAGCTCATAGTCAGGTCGACGCGACAATGCATCGGCAAGCACGTTGAGCTTGCCCGGCTTGTATTCAACGCGGAAGTTGTATTCCGCGAAGAATGACAGCCACCTCGCCATCCGCTGCGACAGATGCGGCGAGTTGGTGGCAGTCCGCAAGGACGCGTGATCAGTATAGATCACAAAGGGCCTCGTGCCCAAGAGATGAACTCTAAACTTGACAAGAGCGTACTTCATTGCAAGTAGCTCCTTGTCATGAACGGGATAGTTCCGTTCGGCAGCCTTCAGCTGCCTGGACTGGAAGGAGATGACGCGTTCGCGTCCTCCATCGTCCTTCTGCAACAGCTCACAGCCTATTGCATAGTCAGAAGCGTCACAGACGACGCTAAATGACTTGTTTTCGTCCGGCAAGGCCAGGACTGGCGCTTGCTGTAAGCTCGCCTTGATGCTGTCAAAAGCATCCTGGTGCTGTTGCTCCCAGACCCAGTCGGCATCTTTCTTTAAGAGATCCGACAAGGGTCGAGCTAGTTCAGCGTACCCTGCGCTGTACTTGTGAAGATAGTTGGCTAAGCCCAACCACTTCCGGAGGTCCTTCTGCGACCTCGGGGTCGGCCAAGCCGCTATGGCCTTGACCTTCCCTGGATCGGCGCGTACGCCGACCCTGCTGACAAAGCAGCCGAGGACTTTTATCTCCTCAGCTGCAAAGACGCACTTGTCGATGTTGGCATAGAGCTTGTTAGCTCTCATGACCTCAAACACTCGACGGAGGTGCTTCAAATGCACCTCCATAGCCGTCTGGCCGCCTTCGGCACGGCTATGGACGAATATATCGTCGAAGTACGTCTGAGCGAACGTACGCAATGGTCTAAACAATTGTGTGACCAAGCGATTGAACGTCGCTGGGGCATTTGATAGCCCCTGTGGCATCACTAGCCACTCCCAGAGCATCCCACTCGGGGTGCTCACTGCGGTGAGAGGAATGTCACTCTCCCGCATCAGGATCTGGTAGTACCGTCTACCAAATCCAGGACGCTGTACAGCGTACAACCCGACATGTTGTTCAGCAACACATCCTTGCGAGGGATCGGCGTCTGTGCCGGTACCGTCGCATTGTTCAGCTTGTTGTAAGCATGAACCAGACGCCACTTCCCGTTCGGTTTCCGAACGCAGAAGGTCGGCGTCGAGTGCGGGGACTTCGACTCCCGCACCATGCCCGACTTCGCCTTTTCGGCGAAGAAGGCATCTATGACCTCGCACTGCTCGCGAGGTAGAGACCACTGCCTCGTGACACAATACTTTGTGCCAGGCACGAGGTCAATCTCGTGCCGAACTCCCCGATCCGGCGGGAGTTGGGATGGTGGGTGCTTCGACACCACATCCGAGTATTCCTTCACAAGAGGATACACTGGATCCTCCGGGTTCTTGAGAATCTCAGAACCCAAGCGCGTTGCACGCTGCTTCGTGAACCCCTCCAGGACGTCCTCGTCCATTACGGAGGAAGAGTTCAAATCTTCAGGAGAGGTCTCCGGCTTCAGGAGCACCATCTCCGCAATCTCTCCGGCCTTCAACTCGGCCAGGAAGTCCTTCATGGACAATTCCTCGAGGTTCAGCGGTGCTGACACCTCTGGCAGTGCCTCCAGATGGACGGCACCTGCCCTAACTTGACGACCGGACACGCCGTCGAAGACATTGCTCTTCGACCGGCCGTGCCGGTGGAGTCTCAGACTCCGAGTGTGGTACTTGGTTATCCACACGGGAGGTGCTCAACGACACCTCCGCACTCGTACTGGTCTTCTTGACCCCGCGTGGAACTCTGTTACCCACGCTAGAGACGCATACTGCGCTCTCGATCTTCTCGGTCTCTTCGACCTCGTGTGGAACTATGTTACCCACACCAGAGGCCCCCAGCGCCCTCCCCAGCAGCCTCAGCTGCTTGCGGACCTATGTTACCCGCTTGCGGAACTACGTTACCCGCCTGTGGACCTATGTTACCCACACAGGAGACGCCTTTAGCGCTCTCCTTAGCAGCCTCTGCTGCTTGCGGACCTATGTTACCCGCCTGGTCAGTGCCGTCCGGCACTGCCACAGTCGAAGCCCATACGGCGCGACGACTCTTAGCGTTGGGACTTGCCGTCGTGGCAGTCCCACACGCTTGGCAATGAGCCTTGGTCTCACGACCGGTTGCGAGGCTCATCGCAACATCTTCGTTGGAGTCCGTGACTCCCAATACTTCTTCGGGCGCGTAAGCGCCTTGGCGACCATCTCTGGCGCCCCAGTCCCGGACAGAGGTGGGAACATTACTCACCAAAGCTCTGTCGGAGACTGCGGGCCGGCTAGCCCCAATGGCTTTGCCGCGCCAATCGATCCAGGGCTCGTGCTTTTCGAGCCACGGCATGCCCAGGATCAAGTCGTACTTGTCCATGTCTAGGACAAGGAACGACTCCGTGCTGTCAAAGTCTTCAAACTTTACAGCCAGGCCATACGGACCCCAGGTACGTTAACCACCGTACCATCGGCCAGTCTCACCGAGACCTGGCCCCTGCCTTTGCTTTCTCGCAAAGCATCGGCATAGTTGTCGCCATTCCGCGCGACCGTCTGGCGTCGAGCAAAGTTCGTCGACGCCCCAGAGTCAATCAGGACTCTAAAGGGATCTCCATATCCCCGTACACTCGCGTGTACCACGAGCGGTCCGCCACTGCTCTTTCTCGTCTCGAGAGCACCCAGGCTCTCAGGGGCTAAGCCTCCATGGCGTGCGCCGTCCGCACTCCTACCATGGGGACTTAGATCTTCCCCAGTAGGGCGCCCCGCCCCTACTGGTGACCCCAGCTCCCCTGGCTCTTGGGTCGCGGCTTCTGCCACGGGCCCCTCGAGCCCCTAGGTTTGGAAGGGAACTTCCTTTGCCCTCCCGCAGGGCAGGCACGTTGCATGTGCCCGAGCTTTCCACATCCGTAGCAACGGATGGAGCTCTGTACGGCCGTACCCAGTTCCATGGGTACCGGCCCGGTGCTAGCTCCAGCTGCTGGAGCTCCTTGCACTGCGCCTGACGACGCATTGTGGCCTTGCCACACCGACGTAGGAGTACGAGCCTGTCGGTGGCTGTACTCCTCTTGGAGGCGATCTGGATCGCCTCCTCCATAGTGTTCGCATGCACGCGGAACAACTGTGTGCGGGATGGGCCCACCTTCAGGCCATCCATGAACACTGTCACTTTGATGTGTTCAGGTAGGGGGTTCCCCACCAGAGATGCAGCGAGTACTCGCATCTCTTGGATGTACTCATGCAGCTCACGCTTCCCTTGTTTACAGGCAAGGAAGCGCGAGCGCTGGCGATACTCATAGTTCGCCGGAAGGAAGGGGCTCTAAGCTGTTGACACAGCTGAGCCCAGGTTGTGAAACAACCCGGCGTTGTCGCTTCGCGCGTGTACGCCCAGGTCTTCGCCCGACCTCCCAGGTTGGATTGGGCGAAAGCGACCCGAAGTCGCTCGGTCGACATGAGAGCCGCGTCCATCGCGAGCTCTACCTCTCTGACCCAGAAGTGGAGGTTCTCTCCCTCCTTTCCCTCATAGGGGTTAACCTTAAGCCTCAACGGCTTAGGTTGGGCTGGCTTCATCTCAGCCACGGGGGTCTGCAGCCCCTGTACGTGGGCGATAAGCCCTCTCTCGTACGTGTCGAACGCCTCGATGCGTTCGACCTGCTCGGCCGGCGTAGCAGCCGCCAAGCTTCGGAGGGCATCTCCTCCAAAGATGCCCACCATCTTCCGGACCGACTCAAACTGAGAGTCGGTCAAATGAGGGAGCTCCCCTCTATCCATCCTGGCTTACCTTGTAGGAGCCACAGAGGATTCAGGTAGTCAATCTACCCGCGTAGGCGTGGATTGACTACAAGTGCTACCAAGTGTGACGGGGTCACACGAGCACCTTGCTTAGAGGAAGCGTGCTATTAAGAGTATACAAACTCTAAGTGAACGGCAGTTCACTAGTCCCTGGTCTGAGGGGACTTAATAGCCAGTTTAGAGTAGATTTTAGACTGATTTATTTATAGTTAATTAGGTTCATTTGGCCTGTAATACAAACTCCTAATTAACTATACTTTAAGCTAATTATGCATATAAAAGGTAGGTTTAAAACTATTGGTTGGCCCTCAGCCACCAAACCTACGTGGCAGTAGTGTGGCTCACACCACAGTGTGGTCCACACCACTCCATCAGAGTATTAAAACAAATGCTCACAGAAGTATATTTACTTCTAAGGGTGGTACCCTTCTGGGGTACCCCTTTCATGTAACCCCGTTACAGTTCAAGCAGCTACTCGAGGTGTGATAGTGCGTATCTTCACCGACCTCGCACAAGCGCAAACGTACCCCCAAGGCTTCCGAGAATTCATCGCAACAAACGCAATCCAGATAAATCACAGGATTACTTCTTATGATATGCATGAGAAGTTTGCTATCGTAAGTATGATGTAATTATTGCTGATCTTTTCTGGCTAATCATTACTAACTAATCATTATTGATTATTTTCTCAGATCGACAATGAGATTTTGATAATCGGCTCAGCGAATTGGACGGGAGCTGCATTCAATGGTACCAACTTCGAGGCTTTCGTGATACTTCGCGGGCAATCCATAGCAAATGTCTTCACCGAGCGTTTCCTGCACAATTGGGATCAAGGACAATACATCTCTGCGAGAATGCTAGACGGTGGTCGAGCTGCGCGATATGGATCACGCTGATTATTTGTCAACTCTTTTTGGTCTTTCATCTAACCCTGCATTAATCGATGCGTGAAAATTTGGAGTTTTGTGTGTCCATTTTTATATTATCTCGATTTTTTTATGTTATGCTAATCAGGAAAACCTTTCGGTAGATTCGGGCTTCAAGCTTTGTGAACTTTTGAATGATTGACGTATCATCTCTACTGTTGCTTAAATGAGAAGTTCATCCATGTCTTGATACGTTCATGTTTTCTCGAAATCACAATTCTCTCATCATTATTCGACCTCCTAGTGCTTTTAAGTGCAAATTGTCATAGTGCCTGTAGGGTTTGCGTTCTCCTTGAATTGGTGCGTTCCGAAGGTTCGGATACTTCACTGATGGATGGTGCCATATTATAGAGAAAGTTTCTGCCAGATTCAGCACGTTCAACGGTTGTCGAGTTGGTTAGTTCTCGAATCGAACGCGTCTCGAGGTTTTCAGATTGGGAATTGGTCGTGGAGTTCACGGTGGTGCTTGCGACCGTAGCTCCAGAAGCTTGTTCCTTCTCAGCGAGAATCTGCAATTGGTTAGGTAGCAAAACATATCGTCGGCGACTAACACAGAAGCAAACTGGCTCACGAAGTAAGTGCTTACTGCCGGAGACACATTTTCCAGTGTCCTACAGGTTAAACAACAACAGCTCGTGAATTGTTTTGATCGACATGTAGTATAAGGGGTGTAATACGTCAACGAGGAGAAGGTGGTGGCATCCAAGTCAGCTGTCAAGATCACAGCTACCTGAGCTGTAGGTTTCGTTCAAAGGCTGAGAGTAATACGTGTAGCAAGTGAAGTAGGTTTTCGTCGTTTTTGGAGAGCACGTATGTGTCTCTGACTTCACAATTTGCAATTGGATAAGGATCGTGCAACAATGGTTCTCTTGTTTACAACGAATAAATAATAATGATGGAGTAGACTAGCACTGTACAGAGGCGACATTTACAAGCGGGCATCGCTCTGTTGACGGTGGTTGCTACCACGTCACGCAGATACTCATCGATGGAAGCATCAGATGAATACCAGCGGTGGCGTCGCGTCACCGATTCATATCCAGTACCTGCCCTGAAACCGCGTGACGAAGTGGTCTGCGAAGGTGGCGCCTCGTGAATGGGCGCTGCAACTGGTGACAAGGCTGGCAGATTGTGTATATGCTGCCCGGATTGCGTAGCAGGCTTGGGAGGCTTCGAGGGGGTAGCTCTAGAAAGCAGGCAGGCCGGCAGCAAACAGCTTAATTTCAATCACTTTTTCATTTGGACGTCAAGCAGCAAGGCGTGTGCAACAACAAAGAATTCTTTAGTCGTTGGGAGCGAGCCAGAGGATGGCATCTCCTGTGAGAAGTCGCCGATCGTCGATCGCAGGCGACGACTCGGACGCTGTGGTGGAGGAGCAGCTGACACTGTCAAGGCGGACGTCGACCTCGTCGCTGCAGCAGTCGTTGCTCGAAGACCAGAACCGCCAGAGGCAAGCGGCTGCTGTGGAAGCGATGGCCCAGCAGTCTGCGGCCGTCCAACAGCTCACGGTTGAGCAGTTGCAGAAGTTCCAGCATCAACAAGAAGAAATGATGCAGCGGTTCACGATCTACCTGCAAGAACAATTTCAGAATCAGCTCCAGCTCAAGGGTGATTACGACGCTTTGAGGACACAGATGGAGCAACAACAGCAACTGATGAGCGAGCACAACGCGATGTTGCGCACGGCATCAGAGAAGGCCGGCCACCAAGCACGGAAATCGAGAGCTCGAGGGAGGCCGTGCAGACACCAGCCTCACCCAGAGGACAAGCTCGGTGGGGGTGGTTTGCCAGAGGTCAAGTCGACGCTGCAGGTGACGCTAGCATGCAGGAGGCTGAAAGCAAGGAGAGCAGCAGTGGACCACACTTGACTTTGGCCATGGGTTCGAACATGCCTACCCCGCCGTTGTACCGGGGAAGTTCCCGCCAAGAGAAGAAGAGTATCTCGTGTACGAACGGCGGATTCGGGCTCTGAACGAGGGTAGCACAGAGGCAGGACAGTTGAGGCTTATGCCTCTAAGCTCTTGCATTGAGCACAAGACGCTTCTTCGCATTTGCGACTACGAGCTACAGCGGCCTGAGCGGGAAGTGACTGAGGAGATGTGGAAGGCGTACTTCCTCAGTGCTCGGCGCAGTGATACCAAGGACTACACGAGACTGGCCGCAGCGATGAAAACCCTCGCCATGAATACGTCTCTCTCGGACGCAGAATCCCGAGTGACACGATTGATTGCCGATTTCCATTCGATTCTGTATACGCAAGACATGGACGATTTCCCACTTGAAGAACCAAAGCTTGCTGTCCAGTATTTGTGCAATGCGCTGCGACCGCAGGCGCTGAAGTCGACAATTTTCTCCGAGCTGAAGAAAACCAGCAACAAGCCGCTCAAGAAGTCAGTAACAGCCTTTCTCAACTGGTTGACACCTCAGGTACAATCATTCTGTACGTCCGAAGCCGCCATAGGTGCCCAGCAGAACAGCGGCCAGCCAGGAAGTAATGCCAAGGCGGGCGGTTCCGGGGGGAAACCGTCCACTAACTCAAGCGCAGCTCAAGGAGGCAGACCTCGGGGTGCGGCCGCATCAGATCCAGCGCCCCCCAAATCATCACCACCAAGTGCTGCAGGAACGGCTTCCCGGCCAACAGGTGCTGCAACTGCTGGAGGTGACCCGCCCCGAAAAGCGAAGCCAGCCGAAGAAAGAAAATGCTTCAAGTGCGGGGACCCCAGCCACACGGTTTTCCACTGTCCTGGTGTGACAAAAGAAGAAGCTCTGGAGCTGATCAAAGAACGGCGCAAGCACGGAGTTGGCGCAGTTAGCAGTCCTGGCTCAGGGGAAGACGCCATGCTGGACAAACCCGTCATGCCATGCGAAATCAATGGAGCTGTTCTCGGAAATCTCACATTGGATACCGGTAAAGAGAACTCCATCGTGGCAGCATCTCTCGTGAAAAGGCTCAAGGCCCACAGTAAGTGGATCGCCACTAGGAGTTTGGATGCTCCGGTCGAGGCAGAAGGCTTTGGAGGTGCAAAAGTGACTATCGCGCAGGAGATCAAGCTGAGTATTGCGGTGGATACTCCTGCGGGCAAGTTGGTTCTTACCAACGTTGTGTGTTGGATTTCCCCAGAAGACCTCCCAGCAGGAAAAGGTGAAGTACTGCTGAGCAGACCCTTGATGTGCAAACTGGGGTATGATCCAGCTGAAATTTTGAAGCACGCTCGAATGAGAAATGCGATCATGGACATGGAGGAGATCAGTAGCTCGCCGGGGGGTATGCGTCACGTGATGGCTATATCTAGTGCAGCTGCATCAGTCGAGGTTACTCCTGAGGAAATCCCTCTCATCGAGGATGAAGAGCAGTCGGGTTTCCCTGCTGTTGATTTGCATCGAGATTTGGAAACAGCTCAGCAAGAAGTGTGGCAAATTCTGCTGGGTAAGATCAAGGAAGCGGAAGCCAAGGGCGCAAGTGCGAAGTTCATCAAGCAGTTGGAGATTTTATTGTGGGAGAATGTGGATGTTTTTCGGCTCAAGCTTGGGAATGACCCACCGGTGGACGTCCCACCACTCGAAGTGACGCTGAAGCCAGATGCCGTTCCCGTGCGCTGTAAAGCGCGACGATACCCTCCACAGCACCGGGACTTCATGCGCCGGCATGTGGAAGAACTAGTGGCGGCCGGCTTGTGCTACCGGAATCCGCGGAGCAAGTGGGCTTCACCTCCTCTCATTGTGAACAAGACCGGACCAGATCCTTTCCGAATGATCGTGGATGTCCGGGCCGTCAACGCGCAGACAGTGAGAATCTTATGGCCGATGCCGATGCTCCAAGTCATTTTGGACTACTTGCCTGACTCGAAGTTTTATTTCCTCTTGGACTTTTTCAAGGGCTACTGGCAGTTCTTATTGTCGTTGAACAGCCAGGAGCTGTTTTCTTTCCTGACGGACATGGGGGTGTTTACGCCTACTCGGGTATTGATGGGCGGGACCGACAGTGTCGCGTACTGCCAGGCAACGGTACAGGAAATGTTTGCGGACTATCTGTACAAGGGATTGCTGATATGGCTAGACGATCTGTTGGGTTACCATTCTACGGAGGACGGCCTGTTCACTCTGCTGAAGGGAGTTCTCAAGGTCTGTAAGGTCAAGGGATTGAAGCTGAACCCGCGCAAGTGCTCTTTTTTCCTGGTTGAAGCTCGCTGGTGTGGACGCATTATTTCCAGTGCCGGTGTGAAACACGATCCTGAGCGTATCGCGGCTTTGCAGGCTCTCCCCATTCCAGCAACAGGCAAAGATCTTCAGCAATTTGTCTGCGCCCTGAACTGGATGAGGCAGTCGATTCCGGGGTTTAACAAACTGGTGCAGCCACTAGTGGATTTGATGGAACTAACGTATACGCACGCCGGAGGCCGTACGCGTCGTGCTGTCGCCAAAGTCAGACTCTCGGATGTGGGGTGGAACACCACGCACCAGACGTGCTTAAACGAGTGCAAAGCGGCCCTAAGTCGTGCCGTACAGTTAGCGCATCCAGATGTTTCCAAGCGATTGTGCGTCTTTGCCGACGCCTCCGAACTGCATTGGGGTGCAGTTATTACTCAAGTCCCACACGATCATTTGACCCGAGATCTTACGGAGCAACACCACGAGCCTCTCATGTTCCTCAGTGGAACATTTTCAGGCGCCGCGGGGCGCTGGACCATTGTGGAAAAGGAGGCGTTTGCGATTGTGGAGACTTATCGTCGTGCAGACTATTTACTGCATCGACCTGGAGGATTCGCACTGTATACGGACCACCGGAACTTGAAATTTATCTTCAGTCCTTCTAGTGTGATGTCCTCGGTACCCAAGTATACGGCGGATAAGTTGGAGCGATGGGCTTTACTGCTCATGGCCTATGATTATGACATCATGACATTAGTGGAGAGGCCAACGTATGGGCTGATCTCTTGTCTAGATGGGGGTGTAGTGCAGCGGCTATTTGCGCTATTCGTCAAGTCCCTATTGCATTGTCGCCACAACTCGACCCAGGATTCGAGTGGCCTACCATATCAGAGATCGTCGACGTGCAGAGACCCGCAATCTCGACCGCTGGGATGCCAGCAGACATCAAGTTGTCGACGGTTGCCGAAGACGGGGTGTTGCGAAATGACAAGGGTGCCATGTGGATTCCGCAGGACGCGGGACAGTTGCAGATGCGCCTATGTATACTGGGTCACTTTGGGGCGGCAGGTCACCGTGGGCTGCAAACGACTCGGCAGGAGCTGACAAAGAGATTTGTTTGGTCGGGTATCGAAGATGATGCTACCTACTTCGTGCACAAATGTTTGCACTGCGCCAGTACGAGCAGCGGTCCGCCAGCACCAAGACCCCTAGGCGAGGCATTGCATGCTGAGAAACCCAATGAGTTGCTTCATTGGGATTTTCTGTACATGAGTCCGGCAGCGACTGGTGAGCTCTACATTCTCGTACTCAAGGACGATGCGTCCAAGTTCGTGTGGTTGTTTCCATGCTCCGAAGCAACAGCGGATGTTACTTACGAGGCCCTGATGGATTGGTTCGCTACCTTCGGGATTTGCTACTCGTGGGTCAGTGATCAAGGTACCCACTTCAAGAATGACGTGATCAAATCCCTGCAACACGGTCTTGGCGCACATCATCATTTTACAACGGCGAGATCACCTTGGGCCAATGGCACAGTTGAAGTAGTCATGAGAGATACTCTCCGATGTTTTCGGGCGCTGCTATCGGAGTGGCGTATGTCCGCCGCGGACTGGCCGCGTATTGCGAAGGTAGTCCAATTGGCGCTCAACAACTCTCCGTCACCAGCCCTAGGGGGTCTGGCTCCAGTCACAGCGATGACCGGATTGCCTGCGCTGAACCCGTTGGATGCAATTGCAGTGCCAGGCCCGGTCGAATTTTCAACGTTGGAGCAGATTCTCTCAGTTCAGCGGGCTTACTTCAGCGATCTACAAACAGCTCTCGACACCATGCACAAAGCGGTGGCGACAGCCACCGCGAAAACGCGCGAGCGCGGTCGGAAATCCAAGGACGCCAAGGATGGTGCCAAGATGGCGCAGTTCGCTATAGGCGATTTCGTGTTGTACGCCGACGTCTGGACCAATACGCGTACGAAATTGAGCGTTCGATGGCGCGGTCCTGCTCGGGTGGTTGGCACGACCTCGAATTGGATTTTTCTCGTCGAAAACATGATTACAGGCGACACCCGGGAGGTTCATGCAAGCCGTTTGAAGTTTTATGCGGATGCCTCTTTGAACGTTACCGAGGAGCTGCTGCAGCATGTGGCTCACAACAGCGAGGGACATGTCGTGGATGAGCTACGCGACGCGCGCTACAACACTCAGACCAAGCAGTACCAGCTTTTTGTGCATTGGCGTGGTCTTGGAGACCTCGAAGATTCGTGGGAACCAGCGAACACGCTGTACGAGGATGTTCCGGTGTTGGTGAAGTCGTATCTACGTGCTCACGCGAACGAAACAATTGTGAAGCGACTCACGAAGGCTCTCAACATTCGACTTTAACAGCACTTCAAGGGGGAAGTGTTGACGGTGGTTGCTACCTCGTCACGCAGATACTCATCGATGGAAGCATCAGATGAATACCAGCGGTGGCGTCGCGTCACCGATTCATATCCAGTACCTGCCCTGAAACCGCGTGACGAAGTGGTCTGCGAAGGTGGCGCCTCGTGAATGGGCGCTGCAGCTGGTGACAAGGCTGGCAGATTGTGTATATGCTTCCCGGATTGCGTAGCAGGCTTGGGAGGCTTCGAGGGGGTAGCTCTAGAAAGCAGGCAGGCCGGCAGCAAACAGCTTAATTTCAATCACTTTTTCATTTGGACGTCAAGCAGCAAGGCGTGTGCAACAACACGCTCCAATACGCGGCGGTACTTCAGTGCCTTTCTGGCGAGCAGTGCGTTGGTATTGCGCTCGTCGGAAGACGCGGCAGCTGTCCGTGCGAGCTCCGAGATTGTAACGGGGTTACATGAAAGGGGTACCCCAGAAAGGGTACCGCCTTTAGAAGTAAATATACTTCTGTGAGCATTTGTTTTAATACTCTGATGGAGTGGTGTGGGCCACACTGTGGTGTGAGCCACACCACTGCCACGTAGGTTTGGTGGCTGAGGGCCAACCAATAGTTTTAAACCTACCTTTTATATGCATAATTAGCTTAAAGTATAGTTAATTAGGAGTTTGTATTACAGGCCAAATGAACCTAATTAACTATAAATAAATCAGTCTAAAATCTACTCTAAACTGGCTATTAAGTCCCCTCAGACCAGGGACTAGTGAACTGCCGTTCACTTAGAGTTTGTATACTCTTAATAGCACGCTTCCTCTAAGCAAGGTGCTCGTGTGACCCCGTCACACTTGGTAGCACTTGTAGCCAATCCACGCCTACGCGGGTAGATTGACTACCTGAATCCTCTGTGGCTCCTACAAGGTAAGCCAGGATGGATAGAGGGGAGTTCCCTCATTTGACCGACTCTCAGTTTGAGTCGGTCCGGAAGATGGTGGGCATCTTTGGAGGAGATGCCCTCCGAAGCTTGGCGGCTGCTACGCTGGCCGAGCAGGTCGAACGCATTGAGGCGTTCGACACGTACGAGAGAGGGCTTATCGCCCACGTACAGGGGCTGCAGACCCCCGTGGCTGAGATGAAGCCAGCCCAACCTAAGCCGTTGAGGCTTAAGGTTAACCCCTATGAGGGAAAGGAGGGAGAGAACCTCCACTTCTGGGTCAGAGAGGTAGAGCTCGCGATGGACGCGGCTCTCATGTCGACCGAGCGACTTCGGGTCGCTTTCGCCCAATCCAACCTGGGAGGTCGGGCGAAGACCTGGGCGTACACGCGCGAAGCGACAACGCCGGGTTGTTTCACAACCTGGGCTCAGCTGTGTCAACAGCTTAGAGCCCCTTCCTTCCGGCGAACTATGAGTATCGCCAGCGCTCGCGCTTCCTTGCCTGTAAACAAGGGAAGCGTGAGCTGCATGAGTACATCCAAGAGATGCGAGTACTCGCTGCATCTCTGGTAGGGAACCCCCTACCCGAACACACCAAGGTGACAGTGTTCATGGATGGCCTGAAGGTGGGCCCATTCCGCACGCAGTTGTTCCGCGTGCACGCGGTCACTATGGAGGAGGCGATACAGATCGCCTCCAAGAGGAGTACAGCCACCGACAGGCTCGTACTCCTACGTCGGTGTGGCAAGGCCACAATGCGTCGTCAGGCGCAGTGCAAGGAGCTCCAGCAGCTGGAGCTAGCACCGGGCCGGTACCCATGGAACTGGGTACGGCCGTACAGAGCTCCATCCGTTGCTACGGATGTGGGAAGCTCGGGCACATGCAACGTGCCTGCCCTGCGGGAGGGCAAAGGAAGTTCCCTTCCAAACCTAGGGGCTCGAGGGGCCCGTGGCAGAAGCCGCGACCCAAGAGCCAGGGGAACTGGGGTCACCAGTAGGGGCGGGGCGCCCTACTGGGGAAGATCTAAGTCCCCATGGTAGGAGTGCGGACGGCGCACGCCATGGAGGCTTAGCCCCTGAGAGCCTGGGTGCTCTCGAGACGAGAAAGAGCAGTGGCGGACTGCTCGTGGTACACGCGAGTGTACGGGGATATGGAGATCCCTTTAGAGTCCTGATTGACTCTGGGGCGTCGACGAACTTTGCTCGACGCCAGACGGTCGCGCGGAATGGCGACAACTATGCCGATGCTTTGCGAGAAAGCAAAGGCAGGGGCCAGGTCTCGGTGAGACTGGCCGATGGTACGGTGGTTAACGTACCTGGGGTCCGTATGGGCCTGGCTGTAAAGTTTGAAGACTTTGACAGCACGGAGTCGTTCCTTGTCCTAGACATGGACAAGTACGACTTGATCCTGGGCATGCCGTGGCTCGAAAAGCACGAGCCCTGGATCGATTGGCGCGGCAAAGCCATTGGGGCTAGCCGGCCCGCAGTCTCCGACAGAGCTTTGGTGAGTAATGTTCCCACCTCTGTCCGGGACTGGGGCGCCAGAGATGGTCGCCAAGGCGCTTACGCGCCCGAAGAAGTATTGGGAGTCACGGACTCCAACGAAGATGTTGCGATGAGCCTCGCAACCGGTCGTGAGACCAAGGCTCATTGCCAAGCGTGTGGGACTGCCACGACGGCAAGTCCCAACGCTAAGAGTCGTCGCGCCGTATGGGCTTCGACTGTGGCAGTGCCGGACGGCACTGACCAGGCGGGTAACATAGGTCCGCAAGCAGCAGAGGCTGCTAAGGAGAGCGCTAAAGGCGTCTCCTGTGTGGGTAACATAGGTCCACAAGTGGGTAACGTAGTCCACAGGCGGGTAACGTAGGTCCGCAAGCAGCTGAGGCTGCTGGGAAGGACGCTGAGGGGGCCTCTGGTGTGGGTAACATAGTTCCACACGAGGTCGAAGAGACCGAGAAGATCGAGAGCGCAATATGCGTCTCTAGCGTGGGTAACAGAGTTCCACGCGGGGTCAAGAAGACCAGTACGTGTGCGGAGGTGTCGTTGAGCACCTCCCGTGTGGATAACCAAGTACCACACTCGGAGTCTGAGACTCCACCGGCACGGCCGGTCGAAGAGCAATGCCATGTCTTCGACGGCGTGTCCGGTCGTCAAGTTAGGGCAGGCGCCGTCCATCTGGAGGCACTGCCAGAGGTGTCAGCACTGCTGAACCTCGAGGAATTGTCCATGAAGGACTTCCTGGCCGAGTTGAAGGCCGGAGAGATTGCGGAGATGGTGCTCCTGAAGCCGGAGACCTCTCCTGAAGATTTGAACTCTTCCTCCGTAATGGACGAGGACGTCCTGGAGGGGTTCACGAAGCAGCGTGCAACGCGCTTGGGTTCTGAGATTCTCAAGAACCCGGAGGATCCAGTGTATCCTCTTGTGAAGGAATACTCGGATGTGGTGTCGAAGCACCCACCATCCCAACTCCCGCCGGATCGGGGAGTTCGGCACGAGATTGACCTCGTGCCTGGCACAAAGTATTGTGTCACGAGGCAGTGGCCTCTACCTCGCGAGCAGTGCGAGGTCATAGATGCCTTCTTCGCTGAAAAGGCGAAGGCGGGCATGGTGCGGGAGTCGAAGTCCCCGCACTCGACGCCGACCTTCTGCGTTCGGAAACCGAACGGGAAGTGGCGTCTGGTTCATGCTTACAACAAGCTGAACAATGCGACGGTACCGGCACAGACGCCGATCCCTCGCAAGGATGTGTTGCTGAACAACATGTCGGGTTGTACGCTGTACAGCGTCCTGGATTTGGTAGACGGGTACTACCAGATCCTGATGTGGGAGAGTGACATTCCTCTCACCGCAGTGAGCACCCCGAGTGGGATGCTCTGAGAGTGGCTAGTGATGCCACAGGGGCTATCAAATGCCCCAGCGACGTTCAATCGCTTGGTCACACAATTGTTTAGACCATTGCGTACGTTCGCTCAGACGTACTTCGACGATATATTCGTCCATAGCCGTGCCGAAGGCGGCCAGACGGCTATGGAGGTGCATTTGAAGCACCTCCGTCGAGTGTTTGAGGTCATGAGAGCTAACAAGCTCTATGCCAACATCGACAAGTGCGTCTTTGCAGCTGAGGAGATAAAAGTCCTCGGCTGCTTTGTCAGCAGGGTCGGCGTACGCGCCGATCCAGGGAAGGTCAAGGCCATAGCGGCTTGGCCGACCCCGAGGTCGCAGAAGGACCTCCGGAAGTGGTTGGGCTTAGCCAACTATCTTCACAAGTACAGCGCAGGGTACGCTGAACTAGCTCGACCCTTGTCGGATCTCTTAAAGAAGGATGCCGACTGGGTCTGGGAGCAACAGCACCAGGATGCTTTTGACAGCATCAAGGCGAGCTTACAGCAAGCGCCAGTCCTGGCCTTGCCGGACGAAAACAAGTCATTTAGCGTCGTCTGTGACGCTTCTGACTATGCAATAGGCTGTGCGCTGTTGCAGAAGGACGATGAAGGACACGAACGTGTCATCTCCTTCCAGTCCAGGCAGCTGAAGGCTGCCGAACGGAACTATCCCGTTCATGACAAGGAGCTACTTGCAATGAAGTACGATCTTGTCAAGTTTAGAGTTCACCTCTTGGGCACGAGGCCCTTTGTGATCTATACTGATCACGTGTCCTTGCGGACTGCCACCAACTCGCCGCATCTGTCGCAGCGGATGGCGAGGTGGCTGTCATTCTTCGCGGAATACAACTTCCGCGTTGAATACAAGCCGGGCAAGCTCAACGTGCTTGCCGATGCATTGTCGCGTCGACCTGACTATGAGCTAGCTCATGTCAGTCGGGTCACGACAGATCTATATGATCGGATACGCTTAGCGTATCAGGAGGATGAGAACTACACGCCACTGGTGCAGTTCTTGTCCGATGGCAAGGACGCCAAAGTCGACAGGCTTTCGCCTCGACAGCGGGCACAGCTCCATCGTTATGAGCTGGCCGATGGGTTACTCCATTACAGAGTAGACCCTAGAGATCCTCCTCGGGTTGTCGTTCCAAACGACGAGGATCTGAAGTATGACATACTTCTAGAGGCGCATGATGCGCCGAAAAGTGGCCATCTTGGCCGAGCGAAGACCTACCAAGCGGTCTCTCAGACATTTTGGTGGCCCCGCATGTACAAGTGGGTGGCACACTATGTAAAGACATGTGAAACATGTCAGAGGGTGAAGCCTTCGGGCCACGCCTCGGCTCCACTGCAGAGCCTACCTGTACCAGCGGATTGCTGGAAGTCGATGAGTCTCGACTTCGTCTTCGGCCTGCCGGCCGATGACAAGGGAAACACCGGCATATTGGTGTTTGTCTGCCGCTTGAGCAAGATGGTGCATCTTGCTCCGGTACGTGACAAGGTCACCGGGAAACAAGCTGCACAGCTGTTCCTAGATAGCGTGTTTCGCTATCATGGTCTACCAGAGACCATAGTCTCGGATAGAGACCCGCGTTTCACGGGTGCATTTTGGGACACCCTGTTCCAATTGTTGGGAACTAAGTTGACGATATCAACCGCGGACCATCCGCAGACGGATGGTCAGACGGAGCGCGTCAACCGCGTGCTCGAAGATACTCTGCGCAGTATCTGTGCGGAAGCACCTCGATCCTGGTCGGATCAGCTTCCTATGGTTGAGTTTGCACTCAACAATGCGGTACACGCATCAACGGGGTTTACCCCGTTCTATTTGAATGGGTTACGACACCCCCATGTGCCGCTAACCTTGCGGGGAGGCACCGTGGCCTCCATCGTAAGTGGGGGAGAGGCTCGGAAAGCCTTTTCCTCCCAGGTCTCTGAAATAGAGCCCGAGTCTTTAAAAAGACAATTGTCGTCGTTTATAGACGACAGGCTGACGTTGATCAGCCGGGTTAGAGATGCGATGGCATCGGCCCAAGACAAACAAAAGGAGTACTCAGATGCAAAAGGAAGAGGAAACTTAAATGTTTTTAAAGTGGGTGAATTGGTGTTATTAGACACTAAAAACCTACCGCTAAAGGTGGTTAGCTCTGTAGAGAGCAACAAGTTGAAGCACCGCTTCATCGGACCCTTTGCGGTCCTGGCCAGACATGGCGCGGCGTATACCATTGACCTCCCCAAGTCAATGGCGACGCACCCGACGTTCTACGTGGGGCGTCTTAAGCGGTATCACGATCCGCTGGGTCTTCCTTCTCGGACGGAGGAAGACCAAGGTGAGAACTCACCTCCTCGAAACGAGGCTGAGCTCTCTGGACAACCGGAGTTGCCGGTGTCGAAGCCTGCGAACGATATACAGGCTGGTACCCACGCGAGTCATACGAAGGGTATGACGGTACCGAATGGGAAGAGCTCGGGTAAGAGCTATACCCATAAGCCGAGTGGTACGAGTACCCCTGCGGCTCATAAGAGGGCATCCGACCATGCACCTCATGGCTTAGAACGTCTAAGCTTCGACGGAGCTCCTTCACGGCAGCAGCCGGAGCTCGGCGGTCAACACGCCCATGGAGCTCATGAGTCTCACGACCAAGAGCGTCCAAGTCTTGGCGAAGGACCTCAAGGGTCCCCGGCTTGCCAGCCTGAGAGGCAGCCTGACCACCAGGTCCAAGCCCAAGGGCTATCTCGACCGCGTAAACACGATCTCGAAGTTGGCGGACCTCGTCACTTAATAGGGACCCCACAGAGTCCCGACCCGAAGTTGAGGGTCCAGAAGGATACGGCTGAGAGGGAGCCGCGTACTCAAACGCGTGCGAGAGCTCCTCCTGCCCTCCTTGACCGGAACGGCGAGCTCCACTATCATGTGGAGCGGGTCGTCCAGGAGCGGCGGCGCTCTGGGAAGCGCCAGCTGCTAGTGAAGTGGCGGGGTTACCCCTCGTCACAGAACTCGTGGGAGCCGGAAGACCGGCTCCGGGTTGACTGCCCGAAGGCTGTTGAGATTTGGGATCAACAGCCGGGGCGTAAGTAGTCCGCGGCTTTTTAGCCGCCTTACGGTGTACGGTCCCTGGGTTGACGGAACCGTACCCGCGCTCACCTTGAGCGCTGGACTTAGACTGCTATCTAAGTCCCTCCATAACGGAGTGGAGTTGCCGCTTAGCGACTAAGTGGGCAAACTCAATTCGAAGATCTCGCTGGTCCAAGACATAGGACAGCAGGCGATCTTCCCGGAGTTCTTTCAACTCCTGAACTGTAAAGTTCTTTAGAGAAACCCATCTCCAGAACAGGTCTTCTGCCTGGGTCTGGGTTGTGGTGTTCTCGGGCTGTACCCAAGGGTAGCCCCACACGGGGAAGAGCCCACCACGGTCTTCGGATTTCTTACGAAGACTAGTGAATTCCTTGAGAGGAATTCGGTGTGGTGCAAGTAGCACACACCTTGCGGCCTCAATGTCGTTGACAAAGAGTGGTTCGACTTGAACCAAGGCACGCTCATAGGCGCCACGCGAAGTGCGCCCATGGTTAAGACCACGAGGGGCCTTGAGGTGCTCCAAGAACATTGGAGACCCGGACCCCGCATCCGGTGGGTAGTATCCGCGAGGATACACCGGCGTGGAAGGCACAGGAGTGCCTTGCAGTTGAGCAGCATGATAGCGTTCCTGCTGCTCATCGAGATCGTTAGAGATCTCTCGGGGCTCGGAGACAGCCCCCTCCTCTTCCTCCTCATCTGAGGAGTCGAACAGGGATTTAAATCCCTTAGCGATTGAAGGCTCTGACGTAGGAGAGCCAGGGGCTGCGCGCTTCTTAGCAGCAGCAGCGCCCTCACCAGCCCGTTTTGGAGACGCTGCTTTCGCAGCTTGGGCTCGAGCCTTACCTTCGGTCAAGGTAAGGTTCTTGGCAGGCGAGCTCGTCGAAGCTGCCTTTGCCTCCGATGATTCGGTATCATCAACAGGAGCGTCCTGCGAAGGAGCGTCTTGTGCATGAGTGTCCTGTGAAGGAGCATCCTGAGAAGAAGGTGGATCCTTAGCGGATCCAGGAGAGTCCCCCTCGGACTCTGATCCCGTGATAATAGGAATATGAAATTCCGGGGACTCAGATCCGGGACTGTGGTCCCGATAGGCGAACCGAGGGTTCGGCCTATCGTCGGGTGATAGGAAGCGCGAGCGACTGCGTCGCGAACTCCCTTCTTGGCTGGCAGCAGCAGCCGTACGCTTGCTGCCTGCCTCGGAAGCCGCCTTGCGGACTTCCTTGCGCGGAGCGGCCTTGTCTTTCGACTTGGCCTTAGCAGTCTTCGACCTCGCGGTCTTAGACTTAGAAGGCGCCGAAGCGCCGCGGGTGCTTGCCTTCTTAGGCATCTTGGGAGGCTGACGTGGAAGCCTCCAGGTGTCTTGGACGCGCAAAAAGGCTGAATGAAAGCCTTAAGCCACAACCGTGGCTCGTCGATGGGTATCGACTAAGGACAGGAAAGAGAGCGGAGCTCTCTTCCTAGCTCCTCATTGGTTGGGGGTGTTTCCAACCTAAGTGGGGGAGGATGTAACGGGGTTACATGAAAGGGGTACCCCAGAAAGGGTACCGCCTTTAGAAGTAGATATACTTCTGTGAGTATTTGTTTTAATACTCTGATGGAGTGGTGTGGGCCACACTGTGGTGTGGCCCACACCACTGCCACGTAGGTTTGGTGGCTGAGGGCCAACCAATAGTTTTAAACCTACCTTTTATATGCATAATTAGCTTAAAGTATAGTTAATTAGGAGTTTGTATTACAGGCCAAATGAAGCTAATTAACTATAAATAAATCAGTCTAAAATCTACTCTAAACTGGCTATTAAGTCCCCTCAGACCAGGGACTAGTGAACTGCCGTTCACTTAGAGTTTGTATACTCTTAATAGCACGCTTCCTCTAAGCAAGGTGCTCGTGTGACCCCGTCACAGAGATCTTGAGCTGCGCTGTGATCATGACCCCCTACCAATCGCACCTGCGCTGTTGATCTGTGTCAGTAATAATCGTAGCAAACTCTATAGCGACTGTGTGGTTAGATATTTTTCGGGTCTTTTGCGGGTCTGGTAAGGTGTCGGGTCGGGCATGGATATTTAAGTGGTCGGCTACCGGGTCAGGCTTACCTTCACCTGACCCGTAAAATATGGTAATATATCTTTTCAACAACAACAAGCTCGTTATGACAGTGGAATACTAGTGTTCTGCATCACATACTCTACAGATCAGCTTATATTGCCTCTGATGATCAGTGACCAGCCGCGCTTCGCTTGGCTGGGTGCCCTTCGGCGCCACCGCGGTTCGCTTCGCTCGCGATATAAAGATAAGATATACTGGGGTTGTCAATGCGCGGCTCGCTGAGGAGCTCGGCGCTGGGCCCGCCTTCACAAATACCGCGCGGCCCTGCTTCGCGGGCTCCCCGCGCGGGTTTGTTTTGGCTACGCGCGCTCGCACCCGCTCGCCTTAGTTGGTCGGGTGCTATCATAACCTGCTTACAAGATGCACAGAGTTTACGTACCAATAAGTGTATAGATAGATGAATCTGTAGGTTTTGACTTACTATTTTTCTGGTATGGGTCTGGGTCGGGCATGAAAACAATTATATATTCGCTGCAAAATATCCGGGGGTCTGGGTCGGGGTAAGACTGACCCGACACCTTACCAGACCCGCAAAAGACCCAAAAAATAATCTTCCCGACTGTGTATTCGGGTGGTTCACTTGGGCTCGCGATGTATTGGTGGGCTGTCGTACTCTTCATTGCATTTTGCGTTTTTCAAGTTCTACAAACTGTGGTTCGACAACTACGTAAATGTGCACTTGGATCCAAGCAGAACGTGGTGCCACCGCAAGGCAGCATCTCGAGACAGCAGGATGGGGCAGATCTCCAGCGGGTTTCGTCGGGAGGTTTGCTGCAAGTTGCTGTGGTAGGGGTCTCGAGTAGCGTCGATTCAATCCTTCCAGTCAGAGGTCGCAGACAGCAAATGTCGTGCATTTGGCTGGTTACTTATGGATCACCGTGTTCACCTGTAGAATTCGTTCAAACAACACTGTGATTACTGTTCGGATACGTAGAGTTTGTAAGTCTGTATGTTGAATTGGAGCTTGCAACAAGTTTGTAGCATTGTAAATGAAGTGGAGACGTGTGGACTGAGGTGTCAGTTGTGCTTCAAGTAGAAATAAATAAATGTGAAGCAGCCGACCATGTTAATCATTTCCGAGACTACGCGTAACCGTTGCGATCACTGCTTCTGAGCATTGGATGTACATGTACTGCATGCACAGCGTGTTGAGCCTGGCTCAAGGACCCAGCCACATTTCATCTACCCATCCGGGTGGTGTTATACCGCATAACTTATGCGATCAGGAACAACAGAAGACGGATACCATAGCTACTGTATTCATGTTCCTTTAGTGCAAATGGTTATCAATATTTTCAGCGCGATCATATTTTCAAAGAACTGCAAGTCTTCATTGTAGTTTGGTCGGGAGCAGCAAAATTGTTTGTGCTGTTGGTATGGCAACAGCAGGTAACATCTCCATGGCCGCATTCGCTGAGTTATGGCATGTTGCAATTTTCTACATTATTCATTGAATTTATTGGCATGCATGAGCTTTCGTGCATCTCTGACTGTTCTCAGCAGATACATGTACCACCAATCGAGCTTTCATCAGCAAGTTACCTCACATTCTGCGTGCGGCAATGATGACGACTATCGCAATTGTTAGTCCAGAGTTTGGCAGTACGTCTGGGCCAATTTACAATCGTCACCGATTGGCTATAAATATTCTACAGAACATCTATGAATGGTCAAAATTTGTCAATACAATCCCTCAAGCTCTTATTCAAGTCCGCCGTTTCAAAATCTCAGCTGGTTGATGATGGAAGTGCAGGACGCGGACGAGCCTCCGTCGCGCGCGTCGTCTCGGCCGATGGCAGCTCGAGTGACCGTGGATCCCTCAACACCGCTGGGTCTCAGTGGACGCCAACGCAGCAGCAGTCTAGACAACGAGCGTTCGTGGCGTCCTGCGAGCGGCTTTGCGTCCAAACACAAGGCCGAATTGGAAGCCAAACGCTTGCACAGGGAGAGGCAGATGCAGCGTGCCCGACATATTCAACAGATGCAGGAGGAGAAGAAGCGACGCGAGGCTGAGCTGTCCAAAGGACCCAAGCCCAACGACCACGTGATCGTGGAAGACGGCGAGTGGAAGACTGTGGTCTCGCATGGCCGGCGGGCGCGCAACGATCGACGGACGACGCAGGCGACCACCAGCATTTTCATCCCGCTTCCCCCAGGTCCGCCTACTCTTGGGATCAGCCACTCGCTGGGTGGACCACCAGTGTCTGCTGCACTGAGTACAGGACGTTCCTTAAGTCAAGACGAGATGGAGTCCGCTGATGTGGTGAGGAGGAAGAGAAGACAGCAGATGAAGAGGCGGCAGAAAACTCCGTCACAACGAGCGGAGGCAAAACTAGCGACGGTGGATGGAGTTCCGCACCCGTCGTTGTTAGGTGAAGTGATGTTTCAACGATGCAGCAGCTTGCAAAGACTGGTGGATAATCTTCATGTGGATGAAGCAGTTGCAGTGCATAACGGAAACCATTTGGGTGGGAGCTCACAACGCCTTAACTCGACAGATGCAGTGCATTCACCTGAGTACAGTATAAGAAAAGCGAAGAGTACTTCATCCATGACTACATATCATGGCAATGCAAAAGTGCATTATCTTAGCGAGAGCACTGAGTCCAGTCCTCGCGGACATAGGCATCATGCTGGTAACCGAGCGAATCGACGATCCTCTTCGAGATTAGACTCGCCTCGATCACCATGCTCTGGATCAGACTCCCATGGGTCTCCACACCCGAGAAAATGCGGTGATAAACGCGACTTTTTCTTCCGGAACTTGGACTATGAGCTTCGAAAGGAGCTGCAGGTGGATAAGGTCGCGGAATTTAGCGTAACGGACTTTGAGATGGCTACCAAAATTTCCCAGTTCGTATTGGATCTCTTTGGCCCTCCCAAAGAAAGAGACGACACGACATTGGAGAGCGGTAACGAGAATCAAGAAAATGGCAGCTCAACCACCGAACAACGCAGAAAATATCCACTTGTTGTGACGGACGGCACCGCATGCGTTGGAGGAAATGTGTTGTCGTTCTGCGACTTTTTTACTCACGTAAACGCCATCGAGAATGATTCCACACGAGTGCAAATGTTGCGTCACAACCTGCAGATCCTCCACAAGACGAATGCGAAGTGCATTCACGCGAATTACCTCGACGTGATGCTAGAGCTGCAACAAGACGTGGTGTTCCTGGATCCACCATGGGGCGGACCGGAATACAAGGATCTCGACAAGGTGGATCTGTTTCTCGGAGGTCTGCCACTGCATGAAGTCTGTACGCGATTACAGGGCAGCGCCAAGTGCATCGTGTTGAAGGTGCCGAGCAATTTTGACGACGTCAAGTTTTCTCAGCACGTGCCCGGCAAAGTCATGATACGACGTGACCTCAAGAAGATGCACCTCGTGCTGCTCGATTTTCGGTAGAAATGCATTGGCCTGATAGCAAGCAATTGTTGTAAATTCAAATGTTGAAGTTAGTGTGCCAACACGATTTCGTACTTAGCACAAAGCCTAATTTTGTGCGTAAGAAGGCACACAACCACCAACCCATTGCCATACAAACCACAACACAATCGGCAGGAGGAAAGGAAGCTTACATTCACTCCGCACTCGCTTGTATCCAGACCTGCCTCGCTCAGTTCACAAGCGACCACAAGACAGGGACCTTCATTCTGCATGTCATTCGGGGGTTTCGGTAACTCGAGCGCTCCCGCGAGTGGCGGCTTCGGGGGCTTCGGCTCGGGCGGCACTAGTGGTGGCTTCGGCAACTCTGCGGCCGCTTCTCCGTTCGGCGGTGGTGCAGCAACGAGCGGTTTCGGCTCTGGTACGTCGGCATTCGGCGCGGGGGCAGCCAAACCAGCCTTCGGAGGCTTCGGAGCCGCTGCACCGACCACAGGAGGCGGTTTCGGCACACAGCAGACGACTTCAACGGGCTTCGGCGGCTTCGGAGCCTCGACTGCGCCCGCCACGGGCTTTGGCGCAGCGGCGAACCCCACCACGACATCGGGATTCGGAGCTACTTCAGCGTTCGGCGGAGGTGCGACCACTGGCGGCTTCGGATCTTCGGGTACTTCAGCGTTCGGAGCCAGCACTCCGTTCGGAGCCAAACCAGCTGCGAGTCCCAGTCCATTCGGATCCACGAGCGCGTTCGGCAGCGGCGCAGGGACAGCGAGTGCATTTGGCGGAGGAGCCACGACGGGAGGATTCGGTACACCTACTCCAGCTAGCGGCGGTATGTTCGGCGGTACAACCGGCGGCTTCGGTGCTTCTGCAGCCAAGAGCCCGTTCGGAGCGACATCGACGGGCACGACCGGAGGATTTGGGTCTCAGACGACGGGCACGTCGGGCTTTGGAGGCTTTGGAGCACAGCAGCTAGTGGCAGGTGCACCGGCGGGACAGGTGCAGGTCGGCACGGGCCAACCGCCATATCAACCTACGCGGGAGATGGAGCCATCAGGAACGGGCGGTACAGCCAACTATGTCTCAATCTCACGCATGCCGGCGTACTCGCACAAATCCATGGAGGAACTACGTTATGAAGATTACTTAAAGAGGACGAACCCGGCAGCTGCACAAGCAGCGGCTACGCAGAACGCTCCGGCGCCCGGTGCTACGACAGGTGGAACTGGAGCGTTTGGTGGTTTTGGCGCGCAACCGGCTACGAGCTCAGCGTTTGGCTCGACTGGAGGCTTTGGCAGCAGTCAGCCTTCGGCCTTTGGTGCGACATCTACTGGTGGAGGCTTCGGATCTTCTGCTTTTGGATCGACAACATCGACAACTGGTGGATTCAGTGGATTTGGTGCGCAGCCCGCAGCCCCTGCTGCGAGTGGCGGTCTATTTGGAAGCACTGCTGCCCGTCCTACTGCAGGTGCATTTGGTGCACCAGCTACAAGCAGCGCATTTGGTGCTGCACCCGGTGCTACCTCAGCTTTTGGAGCGCCTGCTACAGGCGGTGGCTTTGGATCTACGACTGGTGGATTTGGTAGCAGTTTTAGTGCTACACCAGCAGCTCAGCCACAGACTGGCGGCTTTGGAGGCTTCGGAACCACCGCTCCAGCACCTTCATCTGGCTTTGGTTCCTCAGCATTCGGTAAGCCAGCAGCATCTACGGGCTTCGGAGGCTTTGGAGCTACGACGGTACCTACAGCGGCACCAGCAACGGGTGGTTTTGGCTTTGGAGCTGGGCAACCTCAAGCGGGTGCGACGACCTCGCTCTTCGGCGGAGCTAGCGCTGCAGCGCCTGCTTCTACCGGCTTCTCATTTGGCGCGACTGCCCCGAAGCCTGCGGCTTCCGGAGGTTTCGGCTTTGGTGGTACTAGCGCGTTCGGTAGCACTACAGGCAGTGCGTTTGGAGCAACTGCGGCGCCCAGTGCTTTCGGTACCACTCCTGCACAGCCAGCAGCAGGCACTACTTCTCTTTTCGGGTCTACCGCTGGAGCGACTGGATCTACTGGCACCTTTGGGTTCGGAAGCACACCGTCTACCACCCCTGGTGCAACTACCAGTTTATTTGGAGCGGCAAAGCCTGCGACGACTAGCCTCTTTGGATCGACGACCGGTACCTCTACAACGGGACTTTTTGGCAGTACTACGGGCACTGGAGGCTCGTCTCTCTTCGGAGGAACTAACACAGCCGCAAGCAATGGAACAACTGGTTTTGGTTTCGGTAGTGGCGGTGCTTTTGGAAATACTGCTATTAACAGCTTTGGCGGATTTGGAAGTACAGCCACCTCAGGTGCTCAAACAGGATTTGGCACAACTGGTAGTTTGTTCGGACAGCCACAACAGCCTACTCAGGCACCTGCTGCGCAACCACAGAGCTTGGTGGCAGCCCCAGATGTCAATCCGTACGGTGCTGGATCGTTTGGTGCTGGGCTTGTTGAACAGAATGTCAAAGCCGCGTTGGATCTTCAGTCGATTAAGACGGGTTCTAGTGCGTCTTCTCGCTTGACTACTTTCGCAGATGATGTGGGTCTTCCAAGAGGTCCGTTGGATCCACCTCTAGTGTCACGGCGCCAAACTGTTAACAACCGCCACGCCATCCCAGTGTCATTTATCCGTGGATCATTTAAGGGATCTAAGAGCCGATTCTCGACGTTCACATCGCCGACTCTGTCTTCTGCTCTTTCAAGTGGCCCCCGAGCCGGATTAGTGTCTAATGGCGACAACAGTACCAAAGAAGATGAATTCAAGTTCACGTCATCTCTGTTCCGCAACTCTGCTACGAAGAAGCTGGTGATTAACAAGGGCGACCTATCGTCTACCCGAGGGAGCGGAGCAAGTTCTCATGTGTCCGTTGTACCGATCATTGATAACGAACGCGTCGACCTTCACGAAATTGGAAGTGCTCGAAGCAGGCTATTGAAACCTAGTGACGACGGCAAGTACAGCGTCAGCTTTTGCAACCAGACTAACAAAAAGACCTTTTCGCTGCGTCTGTATCCGAGCCAGACGGTAAAACAAGCGAGGAGTGAAGTAAAGCAGTTACTCCGTGAGAGCAGTGCGTCGTCGGCGCCCTCGATCTTTGATATTGAGTTGGTTTTGAAGGGTAAAATTATTCATGATGCAAGCGTTATCGAAGAACTACAGCTGAAAGAAGGAGACTCCATCGACGTTGTTGTGATTGAAAATCCTGCCGAGGACAAGAAGCGTGACGACCAAAGTGGATCGATTTCTTCTTTGGTCAATGAGCCTGACGTACAACCGAATAACGAAGCGGTACCACCTAAGCGTTTCATGACATATGATGAATACTTGGCCTCAGCCAGTAGAGACGAGGATGATCTGCTCAAAGCCGCTCAATCGAGCGATACGCGTCGCACTTCGCCTGCGTCATCATCGTGCCCTATCTTAAAGAACAAGGACTACTACACTATTCCGTCATATGAACGCCTGCAGGCTATGACCGACCACGAACTGTCGCAAGTGGTAAAATTCACTGTTGGCTGCCGTGGTTTGGGTGCTGTTGAGTGGCTCGGTAAGACCGATGTGCGCGACCTCGACCTTGACGAACTAGTGTACTTTGAAAAGAAAGAAGTGATTGTGTACAGGGACGATGAAAAGAAGCATGAGCTCGGCAAAGGTCTGAACAAACCTGCAATTGTTGAACTGCAAGGCATCTTCCCGCCACGCAAATCGAGTTCCTCCGATAAATACAAAGATCGTGTGAAGCAGCGTACGCAAGATATTGGTGCTAGCTTTCTCGACTATTCCGTTGAGAAGGGTATTTGGCGGTTCCGCGTCGAGCATTTTAGTCGCTATGGCCTCGATGACGATGATGATGATGACGATGTCAACATGGATGGCCACAACGATGAGAATAACAAGGAGCTGGACCTCGCCCAGTTACCTCGAAAGCCGTCATTGATCCGTGGACCAGTGGCTAGTAGAGGAAAATTACCCTTCTCAGTCGACCGTAGTAGATTGTTTCGTCAGTCCGGTATCTATGGAGGCGAGGTGAAGAGCAGTAATATCGTTGCTTCATTTGGAGACCACCAGCCCCCATCTGCTGTCAGTACCAAGTGGGTTGGAATGCCTGACGACTTGGAAAATGTTGGACATGAGTTGGAACCACATGTGGATCTTAACGCTGAGGAAGAAGTGGTAGCGACGAAGAAATGCCAGCGACCTACCAGCGAGGTGTTTCCTGTGATTCCATATATATTGAAGCCGCTTGGTGTTAGCAAAGATGAATGTTTACCGTCGTGGGATAAATCAACGACTTATCAAATGATGCTGCAAACATCAAATCAGGAACAAGCGAAAGTTGTACGCAACCAAGTCGATGGTGGTATGTTCATGGCCCGCTCGTTTCGTTGCTCATGGGGCCCAAATGGTGAGCTGGTAAACCTGGGAAAGGTAGTTTCGCGCTCAGAGAAATACCTGGATGTGGAAAACAAAAGCCGTCACGTTTCCATCGAGTTTCCGCTTCATCTTTCTGAAACGCGCAAGACAGACCTCCATGATGGGTTAAAACTGCATTATGAGTTCACCTCACTGGTTAGAAACCCAAACGATTTTATCGACCGAGACGGGTCTGAGGTTTCAGCCCCGTATGCGCTTCCCGTTGATGAGCCATTGATGAGCTGCTTGCACAAGTACGTCGCCCATGCAGAGAGTAGAGTTAGCACGACAGCGAGTGGATCATTTGAGAAACGCACTTTGCTGCTTTGGAAGCTGGTTCAGGCTTTGTGGGGTCAAGAACATGGCGCCAAGATGAATGCTCGACCTGATTCTGTGTTTTACCCTCTCGCGTCACAGGATGACCCCAACGAAATAGAAACCCTGGACAGTTTTCAAACTGTAGACCTGCGCCGCGAAGCGATCTCTCAGTGGTTTGAGATTGCGCTGAAAGATGCTACCTTTGATGGCAATTCCAGCCCAGAAGGGGTGCTTCATCTTTTGTGCCAGCACCGAATTGCGGAAGCGTCAGATATGGCAATTGATTGTGGTGACTTTCGCTTGGCAACATTGATTGCACAGGCCGCGTCATACGAAAGTTCCGACTTTCGAAGCTTGATGGAGGCACAAATGGAACAATGGAGTGAGATTGGGTCGCTGGAATTTATGGACAAAACTCTGGTTCTTATCTACAGTGTGTTGTCCAGAAGTGCCGAAGTGCTGACTGCACAGAAAGGTGCTAGTATGTCGTGGATAGCGTGTCTTGCGCTGTTTTTGTGGTATAAGCGTGGGCCCGCGACTTCGTTGAAGTCCGCCATGGCACTTTACGAGGATGCAGTCAGTAAGCAACAAGCGTCTGGCTCACTTTCGCAATTCGCAGCTGCAGATTCTGATAAAGATGACGTATTGATGGAGCTGATGAAGCTTTATATTCAAAATGCTGCCTCACTCTGCAAAGTTTTGTCTCCGAGTGGTTTTATGAGTCAAGCGTCCAACCACCTAGACTATGAGTTGTCGTGGCACTTGCACAGTGTTTTGCGTGCAATTGGCTACAAGCTTGATCGCGAATGGGAATCACACATCCACCAGAACTTCATTCGGCAACTTGAGGGCTCTGGTCTTTGGGAAGATGCGGTATACGTAGCACTCAATATTTCAGATGTTATTGAGCGTGAGAGCACATGCCGTGAGCTGCTTTTTCGCAATGCAGACGTTTTAGCGTCAGACGTTTCAAGACGTGACGAGCTTTGCGAGCGTTTAAATCTACCTACTGAATGGATAAGTGAAGCGCTGGCGGTACGGGCGGTCGCGAAGCAGGAATATCATGAAGAAATTGCACACTGGATGGCTGCGCGTCATTACGAAGAAGCTCATGCGTGTATGATTTCGCACGTAGCGATGCCATGCCTGTTCGCTAATGAAAAGGATGTTTTAATGCAGCTCCTGTTAGAGCTGGAGCCAATGTCGGCATATATCCCTCAGTGGAAGAGCTGTGAGAAGGTGGATACCATCGGCGGTGGCCTGCTGTTGGAGTACCTCCGTCTTGAACAACAAAAAGGACTGGAAGTTGGCCACGAGGATCAGTTTCTTCAACGGGTTATGCTGCTATCGCAGCAGTTCTCTAGCGCTCGGGACGCCTCAGCAAAATGCGTGAACAAGAAGAGCGAGAAGAATACACTCTTGGCGCGAACGTGTGTGTCATCGATGGTTGTATCCTTGGCCACACAAGCAGTTCAACTACGATCGCTCATGTCATACACTCAGGAGCGTGAGTTGACCGATGATATTTCTTCCATCTTGACACCTTTGGAATTGGAACCAGAGTTTCTTGGGGGTCTATCTCATCTGGTCACTGGACACGAGACCACCTTCGTAGAGTCGTATCGGACTGGTCAACTGATGCACTTGTGCTCTACTTTCATCGACTGGAGGGCCTAATCTGCGTAGGGAGCGAGAACGTACGGAGATGGCAGATTGGAACATGTATACTGAAGTACTTCCAGTATACAACATGAAGCAAATGCTCAAATTCTACTACTTTGTGTTATTCGGATGTGCTTGTTCTAACTGAGACCTACTCACTACCAGTCCAATTGTACATATTGACTAGCTGAGCGCCGCCGCTATGCGGCGGTAGTTAATGGTTGGTTGGACTGGCTACACTATTGTATGTACTGCCCATCCTTGTTTAAGCTTTAACTACCACCGTTCCGGTACTACACATTAGAGAGAGAGAGGCAGACGATTCTATTTGGTCTGTTTATCGACGACTAGATGTCTGGTTGATCCTCAGCCTGGCTAACAACACCGGTTCCGTTTTCGGAATCGGAGGTTGTACTGGATTTGTCTTGGTCGGAACTTTAGCTATAGGTCGGCGCTCAAGGCTGTACTGACATAGGAGCAGTCTTGTTCCGTTTTCCAACTTGTCTGGTCTTCTCCGCTCTCGCTGCGGGATTGCTTTCAGTTGTCGCTGTCCGGCGGTCCAAAATTCTTGCACACTACCTTCAATCGTTATTTCTTCCTGTCGGTGTTCCTCTGAATCCATAGGCAGGTAATGCAGATACTGCATAATATACCCCACATTCGTTTCCACTCCTTCTCATAGTGTTCTTCGTCTGGGTGCTTGTGCCGCAATCACTGTTTGATGGCCGTTGGGACGGCTGGTGCGCTCTTGCTCGCACAATGTTTCTGGAATATAACTAGTGCCTTTTGTCCCCAATGTTCTCCGGTCCAGTGGCACACCAGTTTTTGCCAGCATGCTTGTGCACATGAAAGATGTGGTCTATCGTCTCCTTCGTGCTTTGACAATCTAGGAGTTTTCGACAAGTGTTGTCTCTCCTTCATCCCGCGTGATATAGATTAAGCTACCGGAGCGCCACTCGATATCTTACCCACACCTGATACTCGGTGAGTTCATTTCTGTGTGCCATAGCCTCTTTGGATCGGTACTACACATTATCCTGATCTCAATAAAAATGTTATTTTTGTCCACAGATCATGCAGTTTCTAACCTAATCTTTAAAATTACAGTTTGTATCAATATTTGGGTAGAATTCGTTCCGCTCGCGGCAACGCGTTCGCTGCACTATCATACATATCAATATCACAGAATAAGTAATCATCGTTTCGCTCGCTCCACTACTTGTAAGGTTCAGTATCATGTTTATTCTAAATATCGTGTTGAACTACCGTTAGTATCACTTTGGCTATTTCACCCATGGTGTCAGTATCCATATGTTAAGAACTAATTTGGATTGGTCAACTATAGAGCCAATAGAAAAACTTCACACATCTTACTTTATAAGGGCACTTAATAAGTAGCATATATATTGCCGAGGGATGTTAATGACTAGGAGGACGCGTGTCCACCTCACTCCAAAAACTGACGGCTACTAGCTAGCCTAACACCATATTGTGATGGGGTCACACGAGTACCTTGCTTGAGGAAGCGTGCTATTAAGAGTATACAAACTCTAAGTGAACGGCGGTTCACTAGTCCTTGGTCTGGGGGACTTAATAGCCAGTTTAGAGTAGATTTTAGACTGATTTATTTAATTAGGTCATTTGGCCTGTAATACAAACTCCTAATTAACTATAATTTATCCTTAATATGCATATACAAGGTAGGTCAAATGCTATTGGTTGGCCCTCAACCACCAGATCTACGTGGCAGTAGTGTGGTCCACACCACCCACGAGTGAGTATCTAAAATGAATACTCACAGAAGTATATCTACTTCTAGAGGCGGTACCCTTTCTGGGGTACCCCTCATGCAACCCCGTTACATCCTCCCCCACTTAGGTTGGAAACACCCCCAACCAATGAGGAGCTAGGAAGAGAGCACTGCTCTCTTTCCTTCCTTTGTCGATACCCATCGACGAGCCATCGTTGTGGCTTTGAGGCTTTCATTAAGCCTTTCGCGTTCGTGCCAAACACCCGAGGTTTCCACGTCAACCTCTTTAAAGATGCCCAAAAAGGCGAGGTCAAAGACTTCCAAGGCCAAGTCGAAAGACAAGGCCGTTCCGCGCAAGGAAGCCAGCAAGCGTACCGCTGCTGCTGCCAAACAAGGAGGGAGCCCGCGACGCAGTCGCTCGCGCTCCTAGTCGCCTGACAATAGGCCGAACCCTCGGTTTGCCTATCGGGACCACAGTCCTGGGGCTGAGTACCCGAATTTCGACATCCCAGTGATCACGGGATCATTGTCTGATGGGGACTCTCCTGGATCCACCAAGGATCCCACTCCTTCGCAGGACGCTCCTTCACAGGACGCTCCTGTTGATGATGCTGAATCGTCATAGGCTAAGGCAGCTTTGACGAGCTCACGTGCCTAGAACCTTACCTTAGCCGAAGGTAAGGCTCGAGCCCAAGCTGCGAAAGCAGCCTCTTCAAAACGGGCTGATGTGGGTACTGCTGCTTGACACGATGTGACTCTGGATTTTTTCGAGTCCCGCCCAAACGGGTCCTGATTGGTGGATCAGAAGGCCAATTTTGTGTGACAAGTGGATGACAAATGGAAAGTGATTGGAGTGTGGGAAGGCCATGGAGGGCCCAGGTATCCCAACCGTAAGAGAACCCAGTCGAAGAAGTCTGGATGGTACCAAGTTCCCGACGACAGGTTATGCTCAAAAGGCGCGGAAGAGCTCTCAACCAACTATAGTTGACCGAGCCACCTAGTCTTGACATGGTCTCACACTCATACAAGTACATGAAGACAATGAGTCCCCATTAGAATACACCAAAATACCACTGTCACCAAGCGTAAGGGCAAGATCATTCAAGAAAGAGATGAAGTCTGAACGAAGATGTCTGGATACAACAAATCTAGATGAAGAGACTCATCATAGCTACACCAAGTCAGCCGACGAAGATCTGCTTTCTGTGCAAGGAAGTATTGAAGAACAGTCGAAGAAGAATCATCAGTCAGCCAGAGCCAAGAATCAACAGATCCCAAGATCAAGCAACCACACATCAATGATGACGCAGACAGAGATATGCAGAACAGGAAACACTCATCAATGATGACGGAGACGAAGGCACACTGAAGAGAAAATATTAAAAACATCGGTACAGGCCTGATTAACACAGCATACCGTGTCCCAGCACATGAACAAAAAAATACTGGATGCGATCCAACTTGCTTCGTCGTTATACCTTGTTATGGTACGAACAGGGCCTAGTTTTGGACTTGTGGACAGGCACTAAGTTGATGTGTTCACATAATTTTAGTTTGCGCGTTCTGTGGCTGTACGTCAGTGGCAATGAAGAGACTACAGCACCAAGAACAAGAGGTGGTCGACCTCATCAGCAGCGACGAGTGCAGTGACGAAGTTGAAGAGAAAGGACGCCCTTCTAGAGATGTTGAAGCGGCAGCGCTCACTTCTGCAGGTTCGGAAGTAGTCGATCTAGTGAGCAGTGGCGACGAGACGCAAGCGTTGGATAATTCCAACGTTAAAATGGAAGTGACTAGGGATACTGCAGGCATCCGGAGCTACATTCAACGTGATAGGTGGCTTCGAAAGATGAGGCGCAAGAATAACCCGTGGCCAACTAAGCTCTCGCGCAAGCCTTCGCGTCAAGCACGACGTGCTCCTGTACGGGACTCGCGTCGCATCTACCATGCACGAACGATGAAAACAATGTTCATGCAACAGTATTTTGAGATCCCTGGTGTGCGTGAAGCCCTGTTGCAAGTGCAAGTTAATCAGACAAAGCTGCGTAACGTTTATGAGCAGACTGAGAGAGCTCCCAGAAGCACATGACGATGCGAATGACGACGAGATGGAGGTTAAACAATTAGAACCTGACTTTCAATCCCTGGCAAAATCGTTAGACGTTCCTGACGAGCTACCTGTTCAGTGGCCACACCAAATTACGCGCTCACTACAATTACAAGTGGAAGATAACGTGGTCCTTAAAGACTCGTGGGGAGCTGATTTTTGTCGCTGTGCTGTGGACTGCTATCGTAACATCTGTCCCAATGCTTCTGGTTCTCTATTTTGCGCCAGTGATAATTGCAGTTTGATGGGGAAATGCTCTAACAGTGTGTACGAGACAAAGGATGTCGAGCTTTTCTACGCTAAGACGGGTGTAGGAGTTCGAGCCACAGACACCATACTGGTGGGATCAACTATTGCGCCATACACTGGACTTTTGACTGATCATGACTATTTTAACGATCCAGTTCAGCATGAGTACGTTATAGCGCTGCAATCAAAAGGAAAAAAGGGAAGCAGCTTTTCATTGATGCTGAACATTGGGGTACAATTGCACGGTTTATCAACCATTCGTGTGATCCAAACACGGAATTTATCGAGATGAGACACAACCGAGAGGTGCAAGTGATGGTCATAGCTACTCGACCAATTCTTCGCGGCGACGAAGTCACGATTGACTATGGGGAGGATTTATGGTTTAATTGCGGCTGTGAGTCGGGAATTTGTCGTGGAGGCAACACATTTTCAAGAGTTAGTGTCGCTAAAGCGTAGGACGCTATTTCGAGATAAGAGTAGTGACACAGTGATCCATTATAACTGATGAATGCATCCATCTACATCTTACTAATGTTGGGACTGTATTGAAGGTGAGGAGGTCGATACAGAAAAGATCTTCTTATTCGCTTGTAACAGAGAGTCTTCGGTACTTCGTTTCGACTACGGTACTTCGTTTCGTCTACGGTACTATGTTCGGTAGTACAGTACTTGATCTAGTAGTACCGTGATTGGTCATTTTCCTTATTCATATACAAACCAGCTATACGTGTGGGTGAGGTGTTATCGCACTAATGGAAGGCCGGTTCTGGATTTTTTGCTGGAAGAAGGGATCGCCGCGTGTCAAGAGTTATGTGTGGTCGCGGAAGGACATACCGCGCGATGAGAGAGAGGTAAAAGACAAGCGATTCCTTCGTAGCCGAGAGGGAAAGCGCATGAGATCTCGATACTGGCAGAATATTCACAACGACAGCTTCGACAGTGAAGAAGATGATGATCCGAAAAACGAAGTCGAAATACTGGAGTTGGCATTGCGGGATACGAAGACGCAAATATGTGGTGCACCAGATTCCAAACTACTGAAACGTCTTTGTGAAAGCTATACGGAGCGTCTACGTGAAGCCCGATTGGAGCTAAGAAGTTTAAGACGCGCAGAGCAACAGAGAAACGAGGGCTCCAGCTTCACCGAGCTTATTCACCAGCGTTTTGACTATAGTTAACCATGCAATAACTGTACTGTGAAGATTTCCGTGGTGAGACGACGTCGTACTTGATGAACTTACAACTTCAACACGTGGGAAGTAAAACGAAACGTGAATTTGACGGTTAGGAGTTCTCGAATATAAAGCATTTGGTCTTTCTTATGTTGGGGGGATGACATTTTTTCTAACTATAGTAGTTAGACTACGTAAGAAACGACAATATGAACCAAATTAGTCATGTTATATTAGGCAATATGTATTATTGACGGTGAGGAGGTGTCAAACACCATTGTGATGTAGTAGCATTGAATTGTAGTAGTGAGGTGATGTAGTCCAGGGCTAGATGAACCGAACTACGTATCAAACAGTTGCTGAAATGGAATAACGACGGTGAGGAGGTGTCACAAAGAATCCCCAAAGCCATCGATATGTTATACGAACGATAGAGCTTGTTCACTCTTCGGTGGTCTACCTGGAGCTGGTGCTGCAAAATCTTGTCTACTAGATCGTTTGCGTTTACGCGAAATGCTTCTATTTACTAACATCTCATTTCCATTGCAATCCACGTAACTCCGAAGACGCATAGCGAATAGCAGATGGACACATGTTGCAAATTTGCGAAAGTAGCGGCACATACACTTTCTCTGAATCACATCAACTTCCCAACCGACACCCGGCATGTCTTCGAATTCCATTCTCGCATAATTTACACCCATTTGAGTGGTGATAGCAAGGGCTTCTTCCGAACGATCTTTCGATTGCATGTAAATTCGCGGAGCGGGGAACGAATGCACGTAAACTTTTGTGTCTCCACTGAATTGCGATTGTGACGGATCTGCTTCCTGTAGTAGAAGCATGCGTTCCATTTCCTTTGAGCGTCGATGGAGACGTTCTGTGGATTCAGGAGTCAAAATGAATGGCTGACTCCGTTCGCTTTCATTCTTGCAACATTCCAGTAATTGTGTGTGGTCGCGTTTTAAAAGTCGGTTAAATTGCTCTGCTGGATTATTTGTAGTAGCGTAAATGCTTGGGCTCTGGAAACACTGCCATCTGATAAATTTCCCTGTTAGCCACACGTTTTTGAAGTATTGTGCAAATTCCTTCGTTGCTTGAATACCTTGCCATTGTTCCCACACGGTGCGGAACTTCCGCACGAAATCTACAGGGTTTGCAGTGAAGTGAAGATCATATATGTCCTTGCGTTTACCACACGCCGTTTTGGCATCCATACCACGTAGTCTTTCGTTCACGTTCTTCAGAACGTGAAAAAACACATTAAGTATACGTATTCGTTGTCCCGCCCTATAATGTTTTGAACAGCGTTATACTGGCCGTCATCTGCGTCGCCCATCACGTAATAAACCCGCAATGTATTTCCAGACACTGTCGTGAACACCCTCCGTAATGCAACAAAAGCCTTAGAATACAACTCTTCAACAATCTGGGAGAGCACTACCATTGCAATAAGGTGAAATCGGCGCGCTCGATCTGAAATACCAATGACTAGTACGGGGTAGTTCACTTGGTTGAGTTTGAACGTGGCATCGATGTGGAGGATGAAGGATGTAGGATCACGGTCCAGTCGCATGAGTAATTTTTTGATGTGATGCCTACAAGAAATGGTTTGCTGTCCGTTCCGTTTCCGACGATTGGTTTGCCATCATTGTTCAGGTCCCATCCAAACATAAATGGTTGAGTATCCTCCTCACCACCACTAAAAGCTGCTTCATGTACAAGTTTCGTAACTTTGTCACAAAGGTCGCTATGCCCGAGTTTCGTGCGCTGGTAGTAGTTTACGAGATTTTGCACCGTCCTCAACGTTGGAGCTGCGACCTCCGATAATTGCAGTTTGGTCTTCATGACGTTTCGAATCCTGGCTGGCTTCAATCCTTGTCCAGCCATCTCCTTACAAAATTCCTTTTGGTTTGGTGGCATGACTTTATTTCGCAGATCTTGTGCGCTTGAAAAGTGCTCGTTAAGGGCGTACACCGCCATCGTTTTTATGCGATCACACACAAGTAGTTTACCACGCCACGGACACTTAATATTGGGGGCTTCTTCCTTGCACTTGGTAGACGTACATACCAACAACATGTATTGCATGGGGTGAATAAGTGGGTTATTGCATATTGAGCACGATGTAGGTTGACTTCGGGTGACTTTGTGCGACTTGAGACCACCCAGGATCGTTTGACCATCTGTCAAGCTTACACCCGCCGCTATTTCGACCCAAGCTAACTTTCTCGGCATGCCTCCCCTTCGATTCCAACCCCTGTTTTGGTCGTTCCTGCGTTGTTGCCACCCACCTCTGTTCTGTGTGTGGATTGGTTAATCCGTGCGACACCTATTGGCTATAAACCGATAGTGTACGGTTCTGCAAGGAGCTGTGCAATCAATGTTCAGTCATGTGCAGAACCACGTTCCTGTGTGATACTTAGTGTCCTATTCTGTGATTTTCAGAAAATGCTGTGCTGCCACGCAGGTTAGATTCGAAGACATAACGATGGATGTTTTTAATGCGCTCTCCACACTGAATGTGAAAACACTCATCAATGATGACGCAAGCGAAGGTATACTGAAAGTAAGTCTAAAGTGTGCATGCACGTATTACAGCGAAACTAAAGATAGGACAGATATCATACAATCAGAGTTCTTTTTACCGATAAGCCCACAAGCGACTCGGACAAGCCTTCCTGAAGAAGTATACCAGGAGGCTCGGTTAGGTGTGGTGTGAAGGCGCGTGTGGTAAGGCATCCAACGTGGAGCTCTCGTAAGTATTCTAGGCTTTATTGGGTTGGGGACCGGGTGTGACTAGCCGCTCGGAGTGAACCGCCAATTCCATATCTTAGTTGCGGTTGTCTCTCCGAAAGGGGTCCCGCATTTCATATTCTCAACCGATTACCTTTTACGTTGTTGTATCAGTCTCAACGTAAGAGCTTGAACGAAAGTACTGTTGAGTGAAGGGATTGTATTGCTTACATTAGTTTCTCCTATATTGGGAGTGGTGCGCGTTTAAAAGAAGGTCGGCCGGGATTGACTAGTATCCCGGAATTGCGACCAGTCGACTAGTGAAGTGACCGACCTTTTCACAGTCCGAAAGAATAAGGAGAGGCTGCATATTGTATATAACTCTGATTAGTTGTGTATTCTTTATATCTGGTTAACTGTTGTGGAGGCCACGTATTAAGAAGTTACGTTAGCCCTGCGACCAAGACCTACATTTAGAAGACAACTCACCCGCGGTGCATTTCCCTGGTTACGAAGACAAACGAACCTATAGGGATTGACACAAGGACACACGCCACCTCGGTTGAAGTAATTTTACCGAGGTTGTTCTAGTTGGAATACCCCAAACGGAGTTCCCATCTGGAACGAGTACTATACACCTGGACGATTCAGGTGTTCACCCGCCTCGTCACATGCTACTAAGAAGCGCGCAGCCCATGAGACTCCTCCTCGTGAGTCTGGCTTCTCAAAGGCTTACCATAGCCTATTCGACTCTTCTGACGAGGGTGAAGAGGAGGAGGCTGTCACCGAGCCCCAAGAGATCTCCAACGATCTCGATGAGCAGCAGGAGCGCTATCAAGCTGCTCAACTACAAGGCGCTCCTGCGCCTCCCACGTCGGTGTATCCCCATGGATACTATCCACCGGATGCGGGATCCAGGTCTCCTATGTTCTTCGAGCACCTTAAGGCCCCTCGTGGTCTAAACCATGGGTGCACTCCGCTTGGCGCCTATGAGCGTGCCTCGGTTCAAGACGAACCACTCTTTGTCAACGACATCGAGACCGCTAGGTGTGTGCTGCTTGCACCACACCGAATTCCTCTCAAGGAATTCACGAGTCTCCGGAAGAAGTCGGAAGACCGTGGTGGGCTCTTCCCCGTGTGGGGTACCCTTGGGTACAGCCCTAGAACACAACGACCCAGTCTCAGGCAGAAGATTTGTTCTGGAGATGGGTTTCTCTAAAGAACTTCACAGTTCAGGAGTTGAAAGAACTCCGAGTAGATCGTCTGCTATCCTATGTCTTGGACCAGCGCGATCTTCGCATTGATTTTGTCCACTTAATTGCTAAGCGGCAACTCCACTCCGTCATGGAGAGATTAGACAGCAGTCTAAGTTCAGCGCTCAAGATGAGCGCGGGTACGGTTCCGTCAACCCAGGGACCGTACACCGTAAGGCGGCTAAGAAGCCGCGGACTACTTACGCCCCGGCTGTTGTTGATCCCAGATCTCAACAACCTTCAAGCAGTCAACCCGGAGCCAGTCTTCCGGCTCCCACGAGTTCTGTGACGAGGGGTAACCCCGCCACTTCACAAGTAGCTGGCGCTTCTCAAAGCGCAGCCGGTCTCGGACGACCCGCTCCACATGGAAGTGGAGCTCGCCATTCCGATCAAGGAGGGCAGGAGGAGCTCTCGCACGCGTTTGAGTACGAGGCTCCTTCTCAGCCGTATCCTTCTGGACCCTCAACTTCGGGTCGGGACTCTGTGGGGTCCCTATTAAGCGACGAGGTCCGTCAGCTTCGAGATCGCGTTTATGCGATCGAGATAGCCCTTGGGCTTGGACCAGGTGGTCAGGGTGCAGCTCAGGCTGGCAAGCCGGGGCCCTTGAGGTCCTTCGCCAAGACTTGGACGCTCTTGGTCGTAAGACTCGAGAGCTCCATGGGTGCGTTGACCGCCGAGTTCCGCAATCAGCCCTGAAGGAACTCCGTCGAGGCTTAGACGCTCTAAGCCATGAGGTGCATGGTCGGGTGCCCACTTATGAGCCGCAGGGGTACTCGTACCAGTCGGCTTATGAGTATAGCTCTTACCCAAGCTCTTCCCATTCGGTACCGTCATACCCTTCGTATGACTCGCGTGGGTACCAGCTTGTGTATCATTCACAGGCTTTGACACTGGCAACTCCGGTTGTCCAGAGGACTCAGCCTCGTTTCGAGGAGGTGAGTTCTCACCTTGGTCTTCCTCCGTCCGAGAAGGAAGACCCAGCGGATCGTGATACCGCTTAAGACGCCCCACGTAGAACGTCGGGTGCGTCGCCATTGACTTTGGAAGGTCAATGGTGTATGCCGTGCCATGTCTGTCCAGGACCGCAAAGGGTCCGATGAAGCGGTGCTTCAACTTGTTGCTCCCTACGGAGCTAACCAAGTTTATAGGTAAATTCTTAGTATCTAACAGTACTAATTCACCTTGTTTAAAAACAGTTTAATTTCCTCTTCCTTTCTTATCAGAGTACTCTTTCTGCTTATCTTGGGCTGACGCCATAGCGTCTCTAACCCGGATGATTAGCGTCAGCCTGTCGTCTATAAATGATGACGACTGTCTTTTCAAAGACTCTGACTCGATCTCCGAGACCTGGGAGGAAAAGGCTTTCCGAACCTCCCCCCACTTACGATGGAGGCATCGGTGCCTCCCCGCAAGGTTAGCGGCACCTGGGGGTGTCGTAGCCCATTCAAGTAGAACGGGGTAAACCCCGTTGATGCGTGTACCGCATTGTTGAGGGCAAAAAAAACTCAACCATAGGCAGCTGGTCCGACCAGGACCGAGGTGCCTCAACACAGATACTGCAAAGGGTATCTTCGAGCGCGCGGTTGACATCGTCACCTTAGTCCCCAATAACTAGAACGGAACAGGGTGTCCCAGAACGCCCCTGTGAAACGCGGGTCTCGATCCGAGACTATGGTCTCTGTTAGACCACGATAGCGGAACACGCTATCTAGGAACAGCTGTGCAGCTTGTTTCCAGGTGACCTTGTCACGTACCGGAGCAAGATGCACCATCTTGCTCAAACGGCAGACAAACACCAATATGCCGGTGTTGCCCTTGTCATCGGCCGGCAGACCGAAGACGAAGTCGAGACACATCGACTTCCAGCAATCCGCTGGCACAGGTAGGCTCTGCAGTGGAGCTGAGGCGTGGCCCAAAAGGCTTTACCCTCTGACATGTTTCACATATCTTGACATAGTGTGCCACCCACTTGTACATGCGGGGCCACCAAAATGTCTGAGAGACCGCTTGGTAGGTCTTCTCTCGGCCAAGGTGGCCACTCATCGGCGCATCATGCGCCTCCAAAGTATGTCATACTTCAGATCCTCGTCGTTTGGAACGACAACCCGAGGAGGATCTCCAGGGTCTACTCGGTAGTGGAGTAACCCATCGGCCAGCTCATAACAATGGAGCTGCGCCCGCTGTCGAGGCGAAAACCTGTCGACTTTGGCGTCCTTGTCATCGGACAAGAACTGCACCAGCGGTGTGTAGTTCTCGTCCCCTTGATACGCTAAGCATATCCGATCGTATAGATCTGTCGTGACCGGACAAACATGAGCTAACTCATAGTCGGGTCGACGCGACAATGCATCGGCAAGCACGTTGAGCTTGCCCGGCTTGTATTCAACGCGGAAGTTGTATTCCGCGAAGAATGACAGCCACATCGCCATCCGCTGCGACAGATGCGGCGGGTTGGTGGCAGTCCGCAAGGACGCGTGATCAGTATAGATCACAAAGGGCCTCGTGCCCAAGAGATGAATTCTAAACTTGAGAAGAGCGTACTTCATTGCAAGTAGCTTCTTGTCATGAACGGGATACTTCCGTTCGGCAGCCTTCAGCTGCCTGGACTGGAAGGAGATGACGCGTTCGCGTCCTCCATCGTCCTTTTGCAACAGCTCACAGCATATTGCATTGTCAGAAGCGTCACAGACGACGCTAAATGACTTGGTTTCGTCCGGCAAGGCCAGGACTGGCGCTTGCTGTAAGCTCGCCTTGATGCTATCAAAAGCATCCTGGTGCTGTTGCTCCCAAACCCAGTCGGCATCCTTCTTTAAGAGATTCGACAAGAGTCGAGCAAGTTCAGCGTACCCTGCGCTGTACTTATGAAGATAGTTGGCTAAGCCCAACCACTTCCGGAGGTCCTTCTGTGATCTCGGGGTCGGCCAAGCTGCTATGGCCTTGACCTTCCCTGGATCGGCGCGTACGCCGACCCTGTTTACAAAGCAGCCGAGGACCTTTATCTCCTCAGCCGCAAAGACGCACTTGTCGATGTTGGCATAGAGCTTGTTAGCTCTCATGACCTCAAACACTCGACGGAGGTGCTTCAAATGCACCTTCATAGCCGTCTGGCCGCCTTCGGCACGGCTATGGACGAATATATCGTCGAAGTACGTCTGAGCGAACGTACGCAATGGTCTGAACAGTTGTGTGACCAAGCGATTGAACGTCGCTGGGGCATTCGATAGCCCCTGTGGCATCACTAGCCACTCCCAGAGCATCCCACTCGGGGTGCTCGCTGCGGTGAGAGGAATGTCACTCTCCCGCATCAGGATCTGGTAGTATCCGTCTACCAGATCCAGGGCACTGTACAGCGTACAGCCCGACATGTTGTTTAGCAACACATCCTTGCGAGGGATCGGCGTCTGCGCCGGTACCGTCGCATTGTTCAGCTTGCTGTAAGCGTGAACCAGACGCCACTTCCCGTTCGGTTTACGAACGCAGAAGGTTGGCGTCGAGTGCGGGGACTTCGACTCCCGCACCATGCCCGCCTTCGCCTTTTCAGCGAAGAAGGCATCTATGACCTCGCACTGCTCGCGAGGTAGAGGCCACTGCCTCGTGACACAATACTTTGTGCCAGGCACGAGGTCAATCTCGTGCCGAACTCCCCGATCCGGCGGGAGTTGGGATGGTGGGTGCTTCGACACCACATCCGAGTATTCCTTCACAAGAGGATACACTGGATCCTCCGGGTTCTTGAGAATCTCAGAACCCAAGCGCGTTGCACGCTGCTTCGTGAACCCCTCCAGGACGTCCTCGTCCATTACGGAGGAAGAGTTCAAATCTTCAGGAGAGGTCTCCGGCTTCAGGAGCACCATCTCCGCGATCTCTCCGGCCTTTAACTCGGCCAGGAAGTCCTTCATTAACAGTTCCTCGAGGTTCAGCAGTGCTGACACCTCAGACGGTGCCTCCAGATGGACGGCGCCTGCCCTAACTTGACGACCGGACACGCCGTCGAAGACATGGCATTGCTCTTCGACCGGCCGTGCCGGTGGAGTCTCAGACTCCGAGTGTGGTACTTGGTTATCCACACGGGAGGTGCTCAACGACACCTCCGCACTCGTACTGGTCTTCTTGACCCCGCGTGGAACTCTGTTACCCACGCTAGAGACGCATACTGCGCTCTCGATCTTCTCGGTCTCTTCGACCTCGTGTGAACTATGTTACCCACACCGGAGGCCCCCTCAGCGCCCTCCCCAGCAGCCTCAGCTGCTTGCGGACCTATGTTACCCACTTGCGGAACTACGTTACCCGCCTGTGGACCTATGTTACCCACTTGTGGACCTATGTTACCCACACAGGAGACGCCTTTAGCGCTCTCCTTAGCAGCCTCTGCTGCTTGCGGACCTATGTTACCCGCCTGGTCAGTGCCGTCCGGCACTGCCACAGTCGAAGCCCATACGGCGCGACGACTCTTAGCGTTGGGACTTGCCGTCGTGGCGATCCCACACGCTTGGCAATGAGCCTTGGTCTCACGACCGGTTGCGAGGCTCATCGCAACATCTTCGTTGGAGTCCGTGACTCCCAATACTTCTTCGGGTGCATAAGCGTTTTGGCGACCATCTCTGGCGCCCCAGTCCCGAACAGTGATGGGAACATTACTTACCAATGCTCTATCGGAGACTGCGGACTGGCTAGCCCCAATGGCTTTGCCGCGTCAACGATCCAAGGCCCGTGCTTTTCGAGCCACGGCATGCCCAGGATCAAGTCGTACTTGTCCATGTCTATGACAAGGAACGACTCCGTGCTGTCAAAGTCTTCGAACTTTACAGCCAGGTCCATACGGACCCCAGGTACGTTAACCACCGTACCATCGGCCAGTCTCACCGAGCCCTGGTCCCTGCATTCGCTTTCACGCGAAGGGTCAGCATACTTGTCGCCATTCCGCTCGACCGTCTGGCGTCGAGCATAGTTCGTCGACGCCCCAGAATCAATCAGGATTCTGAAAGGATCTCCGTATCCCCGTACACTCGCGTGTACCACGAGCAGTCCGCCGCTGCTCTTCCTCGTCTCGAGAGCACCCAGGCTCTCAGGGGCTAAGCCTCCATGGCGTGCGCCGTCCACACTTTTACCATGGGGACTTAGATCTTCCCCAGTAGGGCGCTCCGCCCCTACTGGTGATGTGGTGTTGCAGAACGCACAAATCCGTCAGATGTGGGTAAATAGAACGTAACCACAACAATCGCCGAGTTAGGTCGGCGTTTATTGGCCAGCTACGACCGAACGTAAACACAGTGGTTAATGAGCGTAGGCAGTGACAGACAGTAGTAATTCTTCCAAACAGTTGACCAACAACGTGCTATTTCACATGCACTAACATTGAAATATTCCAGCGTATCACTCAAAACTCTGTTCACTCCACACAACAATTCCAGGTGAATTTGAGACCGAATCCTCTATCCGCTATGTGTCCGAATTTGGGTGGCCCAGTGAACCCAGCAGATTGGTCTTAAGAAGCCTTTAAAATCACAAATTATCTAGAACGAAAGGCATCGTTACTTCTCGTCACTGCTCATCGTGTAAGGGGAGTCAGCGCGACAGTATACACCGAAATGCTCTATATTACGCGGCATGTATTGATTGTCCCTAATTTGCTATTTGAACTGTTATTTCTCGTGTTCAGTAACTTGGAAAAGATCGTCTACCTGCATCGATAATTAAGTTGAATCCTAAATACTAAGATTAGCAGCTATTGTGAAAATAAATTCGTGAGTATTAGCAGTTGGTACAAATATACCGACTCCGGGGAGTCAGGAAGAGAAGGATGAAGGGAGAATAGTACCAGCCATTATTAACCCGAATATGGTGTTTAGACCCCATAAGACTTTGACGACTTCGACGCAGATTCTAGATGCGGTGAAGAAGAACGAACCGCTGTCGAAGTGGGCGAAGTCATTTCTTGTTTTTTGCTGGACTTGGTGTAGCAACTGGTACTGTTGTAGGTGGTGTCAAGTTAGCTAATATTACCACATCGGACTCCGCACGATGACTCCTGTTCAGGTCTAACATTTTAAATGTCTCGCTTTCTCGTGAACGAGGCCCCTATCAGTATACTATCTAAATTGTTTTCACTGTTATCATTTTATCCGATGTAGCCACATTTGTGGAATACTCAAAATTTACATCGCACATGTGAGATGGTTTGAATTACATTAAGTCTAGATACCATGATGCATGTAAAAGAATTGAAGCTATTGTGCTCTTGCAAATAATTGGGCTGTGTGCGCTGGTTACCAGGTTTGGCCTGACAGACGCAAGGTTTAACCCAGAGTATGCGCTGTCCTCGTTGCGTATCTGGGAGTTTCTTGTCGTTTCCACCGACAGAAATTTTCTGCCCGTGTAGATGCACGGTTGTTTTGACTTTGGTAGTGTAGAGTTACCTGAACATGAGTGCAATAAGTCTGCCTGGTGTTGTAGTCCATATGTGAAGGATCATGACTGTATTAACACAGCAAGCACCACTGCGCTGATTTGTACTCGACCTGTGTTTGACAGACACACTTGAACAGATCAGGTGGATTTATTACACGACAATGTGTTCTTGAACAGTAACCAGTAACGCAATAGCTGCAATTCACTTTGTAAAAGTAAATATATCCAGAACTCTAGTGAAGACGCTTGTTGTGGGGGTGTCTTTTAATTTGATCAACGCATCAACCAGAAACTAGATAATGTAGTCGAGTATCAAAAACAGAACACTTGACCTAGGTTCGTGATATCGTTCGCTACTTCAACGACTGTCCTGCGCTGGGTTGTCCCCTAGCGGTTCGGCCCTTCCGGGACAGCTGGTGTCTCGCTTCCGCCGAGTACCAACCAAGCCAGCCAATAATACGTTATCCCGTGCCCTCCACCAAAGGATGGACGACGGCGCGTTAGCGCTTTTACGGGTCGCCGAGGCAAAGGCTACTCGGCTGAAAAAGTAACGGTACCCGGGCTGTACGGTATACTGATCCGCCGAGCTCGGCGGGGTTTGTACTTCGCGCTTGGCGAGACACGCCCTTCCCCGGGCCAACCTAATCTCTTGGCGCTACCAGTCAGAACTCTACAAGCTATGCCTTTCGAGTTCTGACGGCAGACATAATCCGACCCGTGCAGGGACTTACCGGAAGAGTGTACACGTGTTCTGGACCTAGGAAATTCTGCTCTGTTTAATACTAGGGGCTTAAGCCCCTTTTCTGATTCGTAATTGGTTCCTATACAAATATCTAGTGAAATAGAGTCGTTGTAGATCTTGCCGACCTTTCAGCCCAGTCGATGCGACTGTTCCTGGCTCTCCCGATGGCCGCTGGCTCCTGCGCCTGGTCGCATCTTCTTCTTATAGCCATGGAGGCGCTATAGCCGAGTCCTCGGCCTCGGCTTCTCCCTTTTAGAGATCATCAGCCAAGTCCGTACCGTAGACCACCGCTCTAAAGCTGCTTAAAAAGCCGAGCTCTGGTGCGTCGCAATCTTGTACCGTTAGACACGGCTCCTTAGACTCAGCCAAGGGCCAACCTTGATGTTCGCTACATCACAACTGCCCCGGTTATGATACGAGCCGAGCTGGTGAGTTTCAAATCCATCTTCGTCACCCTCTCAAGTTTCGACTCGCCACCGTTGGCTCCGTTATCCGCTCCTCCAAGACATGGCGACACCTCCAACTCAGCTGCCTCCACAGGTACAGTCTTCACCTTCCCCTTGAGGTGCTGCCTTCATCGACTGACGTGGTGTCTTCTCCCACAGGCTTCACCAACTGCTCCCAATCCTGATGGTCATGGTTCGGAGATGTCCGCTGAGTTGCCGGTTAGCGGGGCCAGCGCTCTGGGGGTCAGCAGTGATCGGGGTAACCCGGTCATTGACCTGACAACTTCCCTTGAGACTGGTTCCGGTTCTGGACCGCCGTCTCGCACGTCCTCCCCTCGTCAGCCGGGCTCGCCCGCGACACCACTTCGGACGCCACTATTAAGTCGAGTTCGGCCGGCCAGGCTTCCACGGATCCGTCGCGGTTGCAAGAAATTTAGTCTAGGCTTCATCTTCTTGCTTCTTCCATTTCGTAAATCACATAATCATGTATAGTTTGATGCAGTAGCATTTCGTCCAGCTCAGCCTGCTATCTTCAGTGAGCTGGCCGAGTTCTTCTAGTACAATGGAATGTTATTCTTCATCTGCAACTTGCACCATTTGTAGACGATTTTCCCGTTTTTTGGCGCAAATATTCAAAGAGTAATCCTCCACAAGACAAATTCGACAAAGGTTCCCAACTCGGCACTTCATAGCCGACCCATTTCACTTTGAACCTTATCTCGTTCCTTGCCGTACTTGTACATAATGGTAACTCGTCGTCTAAGATGTCTTCAACTTCATACTGACTAGCGCCTTCATCAGGTTCCCAGCTGTCTTCTGGGAGCAATTCTTCATCGTAATCAAACCGTTGGCCTTCCTCGAGCTCGGCTATAAGCCGTGTTGTGGGTCTCTTCTCGGTATCAACCACTTTCTTCAACCGTGACACATGGATCACTGGGTGGAACCTGTATCCGCTCTTGTCTGGCAATTCCAACTCGTATGCGAACTCCTCAACTTTCCTCTTCACTCTGAATGAGCCATGCCATCTATGTGCGAGTTTCTTCGTCAGCCCTTGCTTCACTCGTTCCATGCACAACCACACTCGGTCACCTTCTTTGAACAGCGACTTCGTAGACTCGGCTGGGGCTTCAGCCGACTCGGCTGAAACTCCTCCCAACTCAGCGTTTTCCGGATTGTCTCTAGCTTGTGGTGTGGCTCGCTGTTCGACTCGGCCCAGCGACTCATTATGCTCTCTTGCTTGGCGGGCTTTCTCCTTTAACTGATACTCGGCCGCTAGACGTAGTGCAACTTCCCTTTGTCGGTTTGCTTCTCGGCGCCACTCGGCTGGAGCGGCCAAATCAGCCGAGCTGTTTTGACCATGCCTGACTGATTCCGTCATAGCCTTCATTGTTGATCGCGCTTCCCAGCCACGTACCAGGTAAAATGGGGTCCCCTGCTGAGTCGAGTCTCTCGAGTTATTTATTGCGTAGACCACCCTCTCGGCTATGTCATCCCAGTCAGCTTGTAATGGGTCTTCCACGTAAATTCGCACCGTCTGGATCATCGTCTTCACTGACCGCTCTTGTTGCCCGTTAGCAAGTTGCCTGTAACTCAGCGTAGCCCTTGATCTCGACTGCATCATCTCCGAGAACTTCTGGAACACTTCACTCATGAACCTGGGATCTCTGTCATGGCGGACTAGTGACGGAGCACCAAATCTCCGGAAGACATTTTCTTCAAATACCTTCGCCACCTCCAGAGCCCCTGTCTCGGCCATCGACTTCGCTATCACGAACCCCGTGAAGTGATCTTGAAACTGTAATAGAGCTGTGTTGCTCCGCCGAGTTCGAGGGAGCGGCATTACAAAGTCCATCGACACAATATGGAATGGTCGGTCTGATACAATGTTGACAGGAGAGTACCCTCTGAGATGAGGCTTGCTCTTGCTGGTACAACAATCTTCGCATGCCTGAACGTGCCGAACCACATCTGCATATATTCCAATCCAGTAGTAGTCAGATTTGACCCGGTGGTAGGTCCGCACAATCCCTTGGTGACCTCCTTCCACCTAGTTATGGCAGTTCTGCAGGACTTCATCGACCATGGTGGTTGGAACCACTAGCCTAAGATTTAGAATCGGCTCGTCATCTCCACCTCGGTGACGGCTTCGATTATGACAGTATAGCAATCCACCTTCGCTGAGCACAAAATCGTCAGCCACTTTACCGGCATTTCTAACTCGGCGGAATGACAGTTGACTCAGCTCGCTTCTCAGGTAAGCCTTAAGGTCTGCCCACCGTAGTTCTTCATCTTGGGCTATGTCAATGCGTCGTCGTCGTTCAGCTTGGACGACCGCCGGGTCAATATCATTGGCGCTTGGAGCCCTTGGGTGGCTCGACTTCATATCCTTGTGAACTCGGCTGTGTGTCCCCTAACTCGGCTTCCCAACTGGTTTCAATTCGCCTAGCTGGCTGACGCCTTTGGATCTCCAGTTCACTGTTCAGGTCGGGCTCTGTCGCTTCCGGCCGAGTCGAGGCTTCATCGTTTGCTGGTAACGGCTTGTTTGTTTCTTTCTTTCATCATCTTCGAAACGGACTCGGCGTACCTGACTACGAGTAATCGGACATGCAATGGGGCCTTCATCGCCTTCGTTAGTGCTGTTACCGGTCACATACAAAATTTCTGGTATCCGATTCAGCGTCTTCAACTCGGCTTTTCGTTCGGCATTCAGAACTACTCGACTAATTTGGGTTTCCAATGCTTCTGTGGCCATTGAGTCGGCAGCCGAGTTGTATAGTCGTACCACATGTAGGTATTTGATCGAATTCAACTTTTTTTGTCAATTCTTTGTGGCGTGCCAACTCGACTTGAAGCGTTTCCTTCTTACAGGCTATCACCCCCATGGATTGTTGGATTGCAACCTGTGAATCGCCCACGATCACCAAATCCGTCACGCCACGGTCGATAGCTGCTTTCACCCCATTGTTCATTCCCGTGTACTCGGCTAAATTGACTGTGGTCGACGAGAGGTACGCACTCGCAGCGATCTCAATGTCCCACTCAGGTATGCGCCACAATATCCATGAACAGCTGCCATAGCCGCCATTCTTTTCCGTCTCCGCCGATCCATCAAAGGATAGTACGTGCCCTTATAGTCTCGTGATATTTTAGCATACAGGAGCTCAGGGTCCATCCGGACAATAGACGAGTTCTTCGACGGCGGGGCGATGTGCTCTAGTGACTCGTCTAACCCTACATGCGGGGTTATTGACGCTTGTAACAATTGGACGAACTCGACATCACATTCGCGTACTCTATATATCTTCAGGTGGTAGGGTGATAATAGGACGGCAAAGCTGACTGCTCGGCCATATAACGACGTAGACTGGAAAATCTGTGGTGTAGCGGGATCAGCAAAATCTGCGAGATCGCTAGATCCAACTTCCCACCAATGCCCGGACACCGACTAACGAAGGGGGTCCTCCGATGATCCGTGATCTGTTGAACTTGCTCACCTTGTGTACCCGTCGGTTGGGCTGGATCTTCCTGTCTTGGTGACCGCTAAGTTGCTCGATCGGTGTTGGTTGAACGTCTTGGCGTGACGTTGGGGTTGTAGAGTAGCGTGGGAGGCTTCACACCACTCGCCAGTAGTAGATCCGGAGTCCAAGCGATTAGATCAAGCTTGGATTCGGCGGCCTAGATCTGGATCCGGCCTTGTAGTAATTCCTTTGTGTTGATTTCCCTTTACACGGGGTCCTTTGATTGCTTGGCGCTTCCTATAGCGCGATCTTGATCGTTGAGAAACCGAAGATCTACCGGCTAAGCAATTAATACCGGGGGATCTTGGATCTTCACTTAGGGTAAGATACTAGGAGGTTGGATCTAGCCAATATATTATCTAGATATTATCAACCACCCTAGATCTATACACCTAAATCGCTATTAATACCGTAGGGCCAATGTAGTTCCCGTTTCCAGGCGCGTAGCGAAGCACTTGTGTCGTACGATGCAAATTCGGTTCTGATTTCATGTTAAGACCCATCTCATCCTGTATCCTATCCTTAACGACACATCGACTGATTACGCTATCCTGATCCTTGTCCTTTCTTATTCTCACCATCCTGGCAGTCGACATCTTTGAAGATCACCTTGGATCTGAACCATAAACATTAGATCACTAGTCGCAATGTTGTGATCTGGCCTTCTCCTTTCTTCAACATCGTAATCATCCCTCGTAATATCCAGATCACACGTCTCCCGAGTCAGATCATGCCTTAATAAGACTAGATCACGCTGATCCAATTCTAGATCGTGTAGGTCTCCTTGATCTCCTTGATCTGGGGTTTCCTGTATGGTCCAGTGATAATACTTCGTAATAATCGTAATCATACCGTACCCACGCTTAATCCATGATTGTTAATCCCCAATAATCATCCAGCTTTACCGTAATATATCTTGATCCTGGATCACTCTGATCCGCCTATGGATCTAGGTCCACAAGCCTTGATCCAGGTTCCCTAAATGGAACCTGATATGCGAACCGATCTAGTCCTCGCGGATGTAGATTACAGCCTAGATCCAGACATCTAGACTCAGATCACCAGTTTTCACAGCGTATATAGACATACTGCCACACCCGTATTATAATCATGCAAGTCCCACATCATCCATATCCATATGTGATCATCCCAACCCTTCGGATCTGGGTATCTGTATAGATCGTATGTCAATACATCTATCACGTCCCACCCAAGGCACCATTCATCTCCATCCATCTTATCCATCAACTGGATCCGTAACCAGATCCACCCACATCAGCTCGTCATCTACTCCAATCACATCACGTCAGGTCCGATCACGTCTAAATCGGATCTTTCCTGGATATTCCAATGCCAAATCTTTCAAATCCACTTCACCACAAATCCATTCCAATATTGAGAATCGGGTGTACACATGTAGTACTTTGATTTGGCGCAGTTGCCACTCGACTTTTTAACTCGGCGAAAGCTGCTTGAGCTGCAGACAAGTCTTTGTTGCCGTCGAAATCACTGTCTTTCAGCTGGTAGAGTACTGCCCCATACACAGCCAGGTTCTGAATGAACCGGCCGTAATAGTTCAATGCTCCTAGAAGTGCTTGTATTCCTTTCTTCGATTTCAGGAATGGGGGTTCGGCTTTTGCAAGAGTTTTCTTTGGGTCAGCTCGTATTCCCTCGCCGAGGTCACTTCATGTGACAGGAAATCAACCTTGGGCTGCACAAATACGCTTTTCGAAAAGCTGACACTGATACTGCACTCAGGTAGCCGAGTCAGCAACCCATCCAATGTTTCCAGACATTCATCGAAAGTTCCTCCACGAAAGCGAATGTCATCAACAAACGACCGCCGTGTAAATACGGGCGTCAAAACCGATTGGTCTGGTTCTCCACACGTGAACATATCGCCCTCAGAGCTGTCAATCAATTCCTGGAGTGGATCAAGCTCGGCTAAAGCTCGGTTGTCAGGTGCAAATTTGGTCAACGAACTCGGCGGCTGAGTTGTCACTGCTTCTTCTGCTCGGCGGATCCTTCTAGCGAACTCAGACCATCCGCCTTTCGGTTGGACATACCCCCGTAATGCATTGTCAATCATTCTTTGGTATATCATAGGAGCATTCTTCAATCCAAACGGCATGCGTAGCCATTCAAAGTGCCCTAAGGCACATACAAAGCCGAGATGTGCCGAGCTCGGCTAGTCATCATTACAGCCCAAAAACCGCTAGCTGCATCCAATGAGCAAAACCACAAATATTTCTCCAGTTCCGAGAGTAAATCATCCACTAAAGGCATCGCGTATTCCATAATCATCGTAATTGCGTTCACCTTCTTATAATCGATACACAATCTGACATCCACACCGTTCTTCTTGAGGACGATAACAATGGGCGAAGCCCACGGACCCTTCGAAAATGACACCAACTTGGCTCGTAGCAATCCTTTGAGCAACTCGTGCAGTGGTTTCAGGTACTTCAGTGCTACCCGCTGAGCTCGCTGCTTAATAGGTGGGTGATCGCCCACATCAATATCACACACAACTCCGTAAGCTGGCGGAGGTAAAGCATTACCACTGGATATCATTATCTTCTCATTCCGTTTCAGTAGCTCAGTTAGCTGAGTTGCTTGCTCAGGTGTGTGGGCTGAACATTTCACATTAACTCCGTTGTAGTCGCGTTTGATAGACGCTTCTTCACTGAGATCGAGTAAGAAAGCCAATTCGTGAGCGTAATCTTCCAGATTAAGCGTCTCTCCTTTCCTCTCAAAGTGGTTGAACCGATGATCGGACTCAGCTGCAGGGTTGTCCTCGCTAGCACTTGCTGCTGCAGCAAAAACCCGCAACCGCAAATCTTCTTCTGGGTCAGCAGCCATCGCGTCATCGGTCGCTTCCAGTTCATCAGGGTCTTCACTGGCTTCAATAGCCGAGTCGGTTTGACTTTCTAAATCGGCTTCAGGCGTATCCAACTGAGTCAGGTGAATCTCTGCATCTCTTCCTTCCTCTATGACGCCTTGCGGATTGCGACATTCATTCGGCGGCTCCATAGCCGAGTTAATTCCTTCCAACTCGGCAAACCCATCCGGATCATCTGAGTCAATTCCCTTCGACTCGGCAATGATTCCCGGTGTATCCGTCACCTTCTTCTCGGCATCCACAGCGGCCCAACGCTCGGCGCACGTTAACCGTTTCCACGTTTTGGCCTCAGGCAGTCTCTCCTTCACCCCCTTGGACCAGTGATACGATTTGCGTTCCACAGCTGGTGGTTGTCGGGATAGCCAGTCTGCGTACAACTCTTGCTCTTTGTACAGCAAATCCTTGTCGATTGCTGATTCGTACGCGAGTACTTGCCAATCCCGGTACTTAGCCGAGTTCAATCGCACGTACCCCTTTGGTGGCAGCATCCCATGGGGTAGCTAAATTACAACCGGGAAGTGTGCCGGGCACCATACCGACGTTGGCCGTGTACTGGACAAATAAACCCTGGTCGCCTTGCCTTTAGCATTCATCACTATGGTTGATATCCAATCATCAGTTCGCCACACCCACAGTTCATGGGTCAACTCACTCGGCAGCTTACGGCGGAGCTTGAACTCGGCTGTTGCTCGGTCTGATACTCGGACCGCTTCTGTAGGTCCGTCTGCGGTCTGTAATCCATATGTTTGATCGTCTGTGTCTTTCAAAGACCGTAACAGCGGGACCACCACTTCATCTGGTAACTTAGCCGCCCAGTTGTAGAGATCTAGCCGGATTCCTGCGGGGATCATGAAGTCGGTGCCTAGTATGAGGTCGACCCCGGCGTGATGAGGCATTATCCATACTTTAAACTCGTAAACAACTTCCCAGCCGAGTGTGACTTTCACCAACGCTTTGTGGGTGGTCGACACCCTGTCTTTACCGACCCCTTGGATATCAATCTGTTGGTCTCGGCTGGCGTACTGCTTCAATCGCAATTTTCTAGCCAGTGTAGAGCTCACCGCTGAGACGTTTGCTCCAGTGCTAAGCAATATCTTCACTCGCCTGTCATTCACAGCGCCCATTACGAGTGCGCGCATCCGAACTCGGCGGTCAAACTTCTGTGACGACCACCAGCCGAGTCGCTCACCCCGAAGTAACTTCACCACTCGGGGTCTAGGTGTCACACCATCATACCGCCGAGTCGCTCACTCCGAAGTAACTTCACGACTCGCGGTCTAGGTGTCACACCATCATACCGCCGAGTCGCCGCTACACTCACCACCGCCGAGTCGGCTTCATCCGACTCCTCGGATTCACGTTCATTACCGTCGCTATCACACATTCCTTCGTCCGTCCCAACCAATCCCTCGGGCCATCCTGCTTCCCCTACGAAGGCGAACACGAAGTTTGCCTCCACCACAGGTTCAGCTGACTGTGACAGCCCGGAAAATTCCAACTCAGTCAATGTTGGCGGGCTGCCGAGTTTAAATCACTCGGCGTGTAGAGATCTTGGAGTTCTTCTGGGACTTTGGACTTGTCAACGTCATTTTTGACGAAGGAAGCCAGCTTCTCGTAGCGGCGGAAGAGTTCACATTGGCCGACTTCGTGGACTAGTTTGCAGAACTTGCAACGTCTCCGACAAAAGTGAGCCGAGTGGCCCATGCCCCCGCATGCGGCGCAAGGACCATACTGCTGTCGTTCCCTCGAGGTATCCCGGCGATCTTGTCCCTCAGTCGGTCCTCTGAATGATCTAGCCGAGTTCCTCGGGGTCCTAGCCGAGTCACCTCGGTCACTTGTGAGCCCAGTATCAACGTAATCTCCATCGTCTTCCGCCTCGGCGTCTTCATCCTGACCATACGTGCTGTATCCACCTATGGCTTCGGAGTCATACAACTCGGCGTCTCGGCTTAGCTGGCCCCTGCTCACCTCAGCGTGTCCCGTCGATCCGTAACGTTCTTCGACGACATAGTCTGCGGTATATATCCGTCGATCCCGGCTCTCTTCTCGGCGTCGATCACTTCTTCGTTCATCTCGGCGGATCTCTCGCTTGTCGTCTCGGCGGGCATCGCGTTTATCCTCTCGGCGTTGGTCGTTTCGTCGATCATATCGGCGCAGTTCATCTCGGCTTCTTCCTGAAACTAGCCGATCTCGTTGTTTCTTCCGTTTTTCGCCCAGAATCTTCTCGTTGATGATCTGCTCGACTCGGAGGATATCATTTAGCTGGAGTGGGTACAACATATACATGATGTCATCGCCACTGCAATTCAGAAAGAAATGCTCGACATGGTCTGCAGCATCGGCCCCACCACGCTCATACTGAAGCTTCGCAGTTCGCGCGTATCCATTTAGCCGAGTCAAGAAGTCGCAGATCGTCTCTTTATCCTTGCGCTTATCCGAGTAGTATCGCGTCCTGGTCGACTGGTCGAACTGTGAGCAGTAGTAATCCAGAAACGCTTCGCTCAGCAGGTTCCACCGTGTTTGAGTCTTCCTCGGGAGTTGACGATACCAACTTTTCGCCGTTCGGCCAAGACGGAGCGAGAAGGGTTCGCACCAAGAGTCTTGGGGCATACGTGTGCCTTTCATCTCGTAGATGAACCTCTTCAGCCATTGCAGTGAGTCATCGGATCGATACCGCCGACCGTCGAACTGGGCTATCTTGTCCAAGGAGACATGTGACCTCAATTCCAGATACTAGGATCCTCCCTGATCACCCCTGTCGTTGCTGAGGTGGTAGATCTGGTATTTGACCGTTTCATCTCGGCTTGGGCGATAACCATGGTCATCATCAGAATCATCTTCCGACTCAGCCGAGTTGCCTTCTTCGGATTCCCACTTATTTCGTCTTAGCCGAGTTCGACTCTACTTCGGACTCAGCATGTGCGAGTCTTCGAAGTACGGCGTCCCTGCTGTCGCTCGAAACAGCTCGCCTTTCTTCGTCTCGGGTGTCTTCATCATCGCGATCTTACTTGGGTTCGTTGCTGGTTGTCCACCTTGGGGTCCTTCAGATATGGGGTCTTACTCGGCTTTTCGCCGAGTTGAGACCCCATTCCGCCGAGTTGGGAACCACCATCTGAAACTGTCAATAGCCGAAGTTTGATCTGCACTCCAAAAGCCTTCCTCAGCTTTCCCCTCCAACGTAACAGCTCCACGCTAGCCAAGTCAAGATTTCAATCACTTAGAATCCACGGACTCGGCCGACTGGTGACCCGGAAGCCCATTGCTTTTAACAACAGTATTGTCGTCTCGGGAACTTCCGCGGTGTCGGACCACTCCATTGGCCCAGCCAGCAAAGGCCCCAGTGATGGCCATCTCGCCTGCGCTAACGGGACTGGGGCGAATAACTTCATCCATTCACTATCTCTCATCATCTCTCCGCTGAGTTGCACTAACACCTTGTTTGCACTCGGCGTATCCGCATTTCGTGTCGCTCTCGGAACAAGGGGCTTGAGCGACACCTTGATCTTCGTCGTCCGCATCTTCGCCAAACTCAGCAGCCAGGTTTCGCTCCACCGGACGCGGAACTCCCATCCGGCCCACTTGGAGCAATAATTCCCCGACCTCGCCGAATAGCTCGGCTTTTTCTTCATAATCTCCGTCCTCTTTCGCTTCATCACTTGCATGACCTTGTGCATCCTCCTCCTCGAACTGGACACTGCGATATCCGTCCGCCGTCGCGTCCATCGTCATCGCAAAGCCGAGTCCGCCGAATCGGCAAAACCCGCCGCGCTTATCCCCGCGTGGGGAGAGCCCTTTGGCCGTCGCCGGGCTATCTTCACGTAGCGTGCTCGTTCCATTAGTCATCCTTCTTCTTCTTCATTCTTCTTGTTTGCTCGAAACTTGGTTACCTTGGTACCTGCGAAAAACAAGCGCACCCCTGTTCCCGGGTCGCGGCACCAGTTGTGGTGTTGCAGAACGCACAAATCCAATCCGTCAGATGTAGGTAAATATCACGCAACCACAACAATCGCCGAGTTAGGTCGGCGTTTGTTGGCCTGCGCTGGGTTGCCCCCTAGCGGTTCGGCCCTTCCGGGACAGCTGGTGTCTCGCTTCCGCCGAGTACCAACCAAGCCAGCCAATAATACGTTATCCCGTGCCCTCCACCAAAGGATGGACGACGGCGCGTTAGCGCTTTTACGGGTCGCCGAGGCAAAGGCTACTCGGCTGAAAAAGTAACGGTACCCGGGCAGTACGGTATACCGATCCGCCGAGCTCGGCGGGGTTTGTTCTTCGCGCTTGGCGAGACACGCCCTTCCCCGGGCCAACCTAATCTCTTGGCGCTACCAGTCAGAACTCTACAAGCTATGCCTCTCGAGTTCTGACGGCAGACATAATCCGACCCGTGCAGGGACTTACCGGAAGAGTGTACACGTGTTCTGGACCTAGGAAATTCTGCTCTGTTTAATACTAGGGGCTTAAGCCCCTTTTCTGATTCGTAATTGGTTCCTATACAAATATCTAGTGAAATAGAGTCGTTATAGATCTTGCCGACCTTTCAGCCCAGTCGAAGTGACTGTTCCTGGCTCTCCCGATGGTCGCTAGTCTCTGTGCCTGGTCGCATCTTCTTCCGGTAGTTCTGAAGGTACCATAGCCGAGTCCTCGGCCTCGGCTTCTCCCTTTTAGAGATCATCAGCCAAGTCCGTACCGTAGACCACCGCTCTTAAGCTGCTTAAAAAGCCGAGCTCTGGTGCGTCGCAATCTTGTACCGTTAGACACGGCTCCTTAGACTCAGTCAAGGGCCAAACTTGATGTTCGCTACATCACAGTGACCTGACCCCAGTTTCCCTGGCTCTTGGGTCGCGGCTTCTGCCTCGGGCCCCTCGAGCCCCTAGGTTTGGAAGGGAACTTCCTTTGCCCTCCCGCAGGGTAGGCACGTTGCATGTGCCCGAACTTCCCACATCCGTAGCGACGGATGGAGCTCTGTACGGCTGTACCCAGTTGCATGGGTACCGGTCCGGTGCTAGCTCCAGCTGCTGGAGCTCCTTGCACTGCGCCTGACGACGCATTGTGGCCTTGCCACACCGACGTGGGAGTACGAGCCTGTCGGTGGCTGTACTCCTCTTGGAGGGCGATCTGGATCGCCTCCTCCATAGTGGTCGCATTCACGCGGAACAACTGTGTGCGGGATGGGTCCACATTCAGGCCATCCATGAACACTGTCACCTTGATGTGTTCAGGTAGGGGGTTCCCTACCAGAGATGCAGCGAGTACTTGCATCTCCTGGATGTACTCATGCAGCTCACGCTTCCCTTGTTTACAGGCAAGGAAGCGCGAGCGCTGGCGATACTCATAGTTCGCCGGAAGGAAGGCGGCTCTAAGCTGTTGACACAGCTGAGCCCAGGTTGTGAAACAACCCGGCGTTGTCGCTTCGCGCGTGTACGCCCAGGTCTTCGCCCGACCTCCTAGGTTGGACAGGGCGAAAGCGACTCGAAGTCGCTCGGTCGAGATGAGAGCCGCGTCCATCGCGAGCTCTACTTCTCTGACCCAGAAGTGGAGGTTCTCTCCCTCCTTCCCCTCATAGGGGTTAACCTTAAGCCTCAACGGCTTAGGTTGGGCTGGCTTCATCTCAGCCACGGGGGTCTGCAGCCCCTGTACGTAGGCGATCAGCCCTCTCTCGTGCGTGTCGAACGCCTCGATGCGTTCGACCTGCTCGGCCGGCGTAGCAGCCGCCAAGCTTCGGAGGGCATCTCCTCCAAAGATGCCCACCATCTTCCGGACCGACTCAAACTGAGAGTCGGTCAAATGAGGGAACTCCCCTCTATCCATCCTGGCTTACCTTGTAGGAGCCACAGAGGATTCAGGTAGTCAATCTACCCGCGTAGGCGTGGATTGACTACAAGTGCTACCAAGTGTGACGGGGTCACACGAGCACCTTGCTTGAGGAAGGGTGCTATTAAGAGTATACAAAGTCTAAGTGAACGGCAGTTCACTAGTCCCTGGTCTGGGGGACTTAATAGCCAGTTTAGCGTAGATTTAAGACTGATGTATTTATAGTTAATTAGGTCATTTGGCCTGTAATACAAATTACTGATTAACTATAGTTTGTTCTAGATATGCATATAAAAGTTAGGTCAAATACTATTGGTTGGCCCTCAGCCACCAGACCTACGTGGCAGTGGTGTGGTCCACACCACTCACGAGTAAGTATCTAAAGCGAATACTCACAGAAGTGTATCTACTTCTAGAGGCGGTCCCTTTCTGGGGTACTCCTCGTGTAACCCCGTTACACCTCTACCTGCTGGTCTAGTTCGTGTCTGTTGCCCGTGACAGGACGCACTACTACACTATGCGAGAATTCTGGTCATGCCCCCCTGTCATTGACTGAGCAGCTGAATACTTGTAACGGACAATGCTAGAGCTTCCTAATTTAGATGACCATTAACTGACATTTTGCTGTACGGATGCACTGTCTTTGATTGATAGAAAAACAACTGGACGTAATGTTACCCATTATCTAGGGGAAATCTTTAAGTGACGAGTCTAGATTTGGGAAATATGGGACTTGTGCGTTTTTTCGTGGTATCACAATAAAAATGGTGTGTTTTAGGTTGCGCTATAACCAAATCCTACCAAAATTACACCAAAAAAATGTTCCTCGCAATGAAGCAGACATGCATTAAAGACGACGTTTATTCGTCTGCAATAATCGCTACCTTTTCGATAAAAGCTATTGCCTTGTACAAATAGCGCATCCGGAGATATGGTACCAATTCGTAGATGCTATCGTCCCAGAGCGCGTTAGTGATCAACATTTCTAGAACCGCTAGGCACCAAATTCCGCAGGAGCTATTATCCTGCTGCTTGCACCACGAGATCCGCTCAAACACTAGCATGTCTTTCAGACCGAGAATTCCCGCGACCACTTGCCCCATGCTTTTCTCAATAATCTTGTAGTTGCTATCCGACTGAAGAGGGTCGAACATGAAGCACACCTTGCTCTCTCGATCGACCAGAAATGCCACCCAGTGTAGGGATATGTTGATGACACCAACAACACGCTTGTACTGCGGATTGCTGGCACCAAAACCTCCGGCAACACGACGTTTTTGCTCTGGTAGTGCAAACTGGTGATAGTGAGGGCTGGTGATACCCACGTTATGATGTTCATCTCTCAAGACGAAGAGTGAAACTAAAAGCGACGTAGTGGGTAGCCACAGGTTTTCGCGGAAGTCAAATAGTTAAGACCCAGCTATTGTATCTCCAGAAATCTTGTTGATGCTGAGATTAAGTGTCTCCACGTAACCTTTGTACTCAGACTGGAATCGATAAAGAAGTGTTAGGTTACTGGTCTTGATAGGTTTGGTATAAATTTGGTCAATAGGAGTACCTTTGAGATGTGGTGCGTGTCTTGAAACGGCTCGCGAAGGTCACTGACGCGCCACTCAACTGTATCCAGCCACTTATTGTGTGCATCACCAGCTTGAAATTGTTTCGAGCCTCATGGATACTGGCCATGGCATCCAGTTGGTCAAAGTTAATACAGCCGTAGTCTGGCCAGTAGGCCAGCAAATCAATGTCCGTCGTCAGTTTAATGGCGTTGATACCCTCCATTACTTTGTCTAGTGGGAGCATTTGCGTAATGACGGGAACTTCTTGGTCCTTGATGAAGGGTCTAACCGTCACAGTACTGCCGATTTCTGCGGTAGGCATCACTAGGGCATCTACCATTGCTTTGGTGTGAAACATGCTGTAAGCATCGCCCATCAGCGCTGCGACATCCGTAAATTTGGCGAACCTTGACATCTTGCCTTTGCGGTACTTTTCAGCTAGCTCTCGGGCAGCACGGCGCTCGGATTTATGCTTCTGTTTCTTGTGCTGTTCTTTAGTCATGCCGTTGACCACCAGACGTTCCCTAACTTCCATATTACCACATCAGAGTTTTCTTCATTATTTCCAACTTCGGTCAAATTTGGTGTACTTTTGGTACCAATACATGGTAGTTCATTTCTCGTAGAACCATGATCGGCCATGACTGCTTTGTATTATCAGCTTTTGCAGCGTTTGGGGTTTCACAGCCGAGATCGTAGTCATTATTACCTTCATTCTCGACCCCTTTCTGGGCACCACTAGGTATGGCTTCCTCACAAGACCCAGTAATTAATGTTCGGGAGGGCGTGTTGACAACCCTTCTGAAAACGACATTTGGGAGAGCCTTGCCGCGCCGACTGATGATACTTGTGAAAGGCCAGGGAGTGAAGGGGTTTCACGATCTGTAAAGTCGGCTACATCACCGGAATTTAGTGCAACATAAAAGTCCTGAAGCCACTGAAGCGCAACACGGTACGTCGGGTTGAACTGCATCGCCATACGATCGATGATCTTTTCTGCTAATGCCTTCGTTTCGATATACATATCTGTCGTGGTCAGGGAGGGTTGCCGTGACAGCACTGGACACGTTAGCTGCTTCAAACCTCCAGGACGAACGTCTCCTTCGGCGATGTTGTTCATTGGGCTGTGAACAATCCATCTCGTAGAGATTGACCGCATCGGTGGTATGACAGTTTCATAGTTGCAGTTGCTACGGACATACATCAGTGTTGACACGGCAACAGACGTGTGTTCATAAATATACAATCACATTTACTTTGATGCACCAAAGTAAGCCATTATAGACGTGTTAGTAGCCGCACCAAATTTACACAACTTACCAAAATTTGACCAACACTTACCAACGTGTTAACTTCGTAAGTGTTTACTGTCATTTGGCTCGTCACGGTAGCTTTACCAGAGCTTAGTTGTACTTTATAATCTGCACTTGGTCCTGTCGCCAACTTATACTGCTCGGAGACCAGATTGAGCGCAAACTTGCTGATCTGTAGCACAAATCTCCACGTCTTCACAGAGACCACTGGGACGCCCACCAACGCGGTGGTATTCCGTAATGTACTGGTCCTCCGCATACTCCTGGAGAGTGATCAACGTAGACACCAGTTGATCAATAGAAAATGTGTCTTTGATAACATCCTTGATCTTTCCCCATTTTGATTCAATGCGGTTGTTAGTGTTGTTGGTGAGGTGCGGAACGTTTCCGCGTTTGTAGGACACCCACTCATCTTGCGTGTTATCCCAGTTATCCACGAATGTTTTATACAGTGGATGCGAATCATTTCCACTGAGTTTCTCCAGCATGGCACCCTTTGCGTTTTCATATTCGTTTACATTCGTTGCGTAAGCCATAAGAGCCAAAAGACCTTTCACTTCCTTCTTCACGGGACCGGCAAGGCGTGCAGCCTGCTTCTTCAGCCATGTAACCACATGCCACTGGCAGAGAAGCTGCCGGGTATCCGGAAACCCTTCCCGCAGTACATCTTTCTCATGTACCGCTTTGTCTGTCACGAAGACCTGAATGTTTCCCCACTCTGGATTGTTCTGCTTGAAAATATCAATCACGCGGCGTAGGTTCACTTTGTGCTCGCTTTCAACAAGAGCGTGGTGGATGTATTGGCCCTACATATACAATTTAGATACATATATTATCTTTTCATAAAACAATTTCATTGCCGTGCACATACCTTTCCAAACATGTCATGAACCATACAGCTAAAAAGCTTGTATCGGTTTGCGTTTGTATTATGAGTGGAATCCACCAATACAACTTCCGGAAAAGCCTTAAATAATCGCTTCATCTTTGCCGTTTGGAATGTTACTACGCGTGCAACATTGGTCTCGCTGTCGACCACAATGTCCGCAGCATTTCCACCATTTTGGCTACAAAACTCGCCCAAGATTGCAAGAGCGCGCTCAGCATCTGTCAGTCCAGCGTTTTGTGTAAGCTTAACTTCTTGCACCATGTTGTGCACGTCTCGAAGAGTCGTTTTCTTGCCTACATTACCACCGAACACACACAGAAAATATTAGTTTTCACCGAAATTACACCAAACGCTTATAAGTTGTACCTGTGCGCGATCGTAGATACTGTAATATACCCTGTGCGTTGGCGCCGGCCTTGTGCAATATCTCCACGTCCTTCTTCAACTGGGGATCTTTCACGGTTCGGTTTTCAGCATAGCTTTCCCACAGGTGCTCATTAAGGTGGTGGATATGGTTTCCGGAGGCAGACACCTTTAATTCCCATGCACCGCTTAGCGTAGCTGTCACACGAGCATTCACGGTGGCTGTACACTTAGTTCCGCGGATCATGGTGTGCTTGCGCTTACCATTGCTGCGGGGTTTGTGGCTCTGACCATGCGTACACTTTAGCGTTTTCGAATAAAACTCCCAGTGTTCTGGTAACAGCATCATAGTATTCCTTGCACGCTTGCCCTCCATCTTAATAGTCTCCGCAGACTTCTCAATCTGTTTATTGCGCTGGCCGACAGAAGTACTGGTGCGCTTGGAAAACTGCTGAAAATTTTTGCTCTGGAATTTGCCAAACGTTGAGGGAAAGCCCCTGGAAAAAACTGGTAGACCTTGAGGTTTCAGATTGTGCTTTCGGTGTCGAATTTGATGTGTTTTTGGTACGATACCAAAAGTTTCGTCGGTGACCGCGTCATCTTCTTCCTCGTATTTGTCCCCCTCGTCATTACTTCTCTCGCCATCATATTCGACCTCACCACCACTGTCTCTCCCACTGCAATTTTCGTCTCCACCACCATCCGATTTGCTGCGCGATGAGCTACCTTCATCATTATCTTCGTAGTCGTCACTGTCTTCGCCGCTCTTTTGAGATGGAACTTTGTCCTCGAAATCAGAGTCATCGCTGCCATCAGGAGATGGCTCGCCGTCTGCTTCGTCGAAAGCTACAATGACCTCACGTAGCGCACAATCTTCTGTATCTTTAGCCTCTTTACCAAACATATGACTTAATGCGCGGCCTTCTCATCGATCTGTACGTTGACCTCCACCCGATTCTTCTTCAAACTCTTTTTGCAGCATAGCAGCTGTCGATCGGGTAACTCGCTGCTTACCACAATCTAGAGGATTTTAGTCTAATCTTTACTCCGAAAAAGTCCATAAAACCTCACTTTTATACCCGGCTTTATCAGCCTATCAAAAAAAGAGTGATGCGATCTATGGAAGAACGACTAGCGCTTTAAACAGCAAATGTATTGAAACCGCCACGCTATTTGTGACGGGGTCACACGAGCACCTTGCTTAGAGGAAGCGTGCTATTAAGAGTATACAAACTATAAGTGAACGGCAGTTCACTAGTCCCTGGTCTTAGGGGGACTTAATAGCCAGTTTAGAGTAGATTTTAGACTGATTTATTTATAGTTAATTAGGTCCATTTGGCCTGTAATACAAATTACTAATTAACTATACTTTAATCTAATTATGCATATAAAAGGTAGGTTTAATGTTATTGGTTGGCCCTCAGCCACCGAACCTACGTGGCAGTAGTGTGGCTCACACCATAGTGTGATCCACACCACTCCAACAGCGTATTAAAACAAATACTCATAGAAGTATATCTACTTCTAAAGGCGGTACCCTTTCTAGGGTACCCCTTTCATGTAACCCCGTTACATCCTCCCCCACTTAGGTTGGAAACACCCCTAACCAATGAGGAGCTAGGAAGAGAGCTCCGCTCTCTTTCCTGTCCTTGTCGATACCCATCGACGAGCCACAGTTGTGGCTTAAGGCTTTCATTCAGCCTTTTCGCGCGCTCTAAGCACCCCGAGGTTTCCACGTCAACCTCCATCAAGATGCCTAAGTAGGCAAGCACCCGCGGCGCTTCGGCGCCTTCCAAGTCTAAGACCGCGAGGTCGAAGACTGCTAAGGCCAAGTCGAAAGACAAGGCCACACCGCGCAAGGAAGTCCGCAAGGCGGCTTCCGAGGCAGGCAGCAAGCGCACCGCTGCTGCTGCCAGCCAAGAAGGGAGTTCGCGACGCAGTCGCTCGCGCTCCCTGTCACCCGACGATAGGCCGAACCCTCGGTTCGCCTATAGGGACCACAGTCCTGGGTCTGAGTCCCCCGAGTTTGACATCCCTATGATCACGGGATCAGAGTCTGACGGGGACTCTCCTGGATCCGCTAAGGATCCACCTTCTTCACAGGATGCTCCTGTTGATGATGCTGAGTCATCAGAGGCAAAGGCAGCTTCGACGAGCTCGCCTGCCAAGAACCTTACCTTAACCGAAGGTAAGGCTCGAGCCCAAGCTGCGAAAGCAGCGTCTCCAAAACGGGCTAGTGAGGGTGCTGTTGCTGCTAAGAAGCGCGCAGCCCCTGGCTCTCCTACGTCAGAGCCTTCGATCGCAAAGGGATTCAAATCCCTGTTCAACTCCTCAGACGAGGAGGAAGAGGAGGGGGCTCCCAAGAGATCTCCAACGATCTCGATGAGCAGCAGGAGCGCTATCAAGCTGCTCAGCTGCAAGGCACTCCTGTGCCTCCCACGCCGGTGTCTCCTCGCGGATACTACCCACCGGATGCGGGGTCTCGGTCTCCCATGTTCTTGGAGCACCTTAAGGCCCCTCGTGGTTTAAACCATGGGCGCACTTCACGTGGCGCCTATGAGCGTGCCTTGGTTCAAGTCGAACCACTCTTTGTCAATGACATTGAGGCCGCTAGGTGTGTGCTTCTTGCACCACACCGAATTCCTCTTAAGGAATTCACTAGTCTTCGGAAGAAACCGGAAGACCGTGGTGGGCTCTTCCCCGTGTGGGGCTACCCTTGGGTACAGCCCGAGAACACCACTACCCAGACCCAGGCAGAAGACCTGTTCTGGAGATGGGTTTCTCTGAAGAACTTTACAGTTCAGGAGTTGAAAGAACTCCGGGAAGATCGTCTGCTGTCCTATGTCTTGGACCAGCGAGATCTTCGCATTGAGTTTGCCCACTTAGTCGCTAAGCGGCAACTCCACTCCGTCATGGAGGGACTTAGACAGCAGTCTAAGTCCGGCGCTCAGGACGAGCGCGGGTACGGTTCCGTCAACCCAGGGACCGTACACCGTAAGGCGGCTAAGAAGCCGCGGACTACTTACGCCCCGGCTGTTGTTGATCCCAGATCTCAACAACCTTCAAGCAGTCAACCCGGAGCCAGTCTTCCGGCTCCCACGAGTTCTGTGACGAGGGGTAACCCCGCCACTTCACAAGTAGCTGGCGCTTCTCAAAGCGCAGCCGGTCTCGGACGACCCGCTCCACATGGAAGTGGAGCTCGCCATTCCGATCAAGGAGGGCAGGAGGAGCTCTCGCACGCGTTTGAGTACGAGGCTCCTTCTCAGCCGTATCCTTCTGGACCCTCAACTTCGGGTCGGGACTCTGTGGGGTCCCTATTAAGCGACGAGGTCCGTCAGCTTCGAGATCGCGTTTATGCGATCGAGATAGCCCTTGGGCTTGGACCTGGAGGTCAGGCTGCCTCTCAGGCTGGCAAGCCGGGGGCCCTTGAGGTCCTTCGTCAGGACTTGGACGCTCTTGGTCGTAAGACTCGAGAGCTCCATGGGTGCGTTGACCGCCGAGTTCCGCAATCAGCCCTGAAGGAACTCCGTCGAGGCTTAGACGCTCTAAGCCATGAGGTGCATGGACGTATGCCCTCTTATGAGCCGCAGGGGTATTCGTACCACTCGGCTTATGGGTATAGCTCTTACCCAAGCTCTTCCCATTCGGTACCGTCATACCCGTCGTATGACTCGCGTGGGTACCAGCCTGTGTATCATTCACAGGCTTCGACACCGGCAACTCCGGTTGTCCAGAGGACTCAGCCTCGTTTCGAGGAGGTGAGTTCTCACCTTGGTCTTCCTCCGTCCGAGAAGGAAGACCCAGCGGATCGTGATACCGCTTAAGACGCCCCACGTAGAACGTCGGGTGCGTCGCCATTGACTTGGGGAGGTCAATGGTATACGCCGCGCCATGTCTGGCCAGGGCCGCGAAGGGTCCGATGAAGCGGTGCTTCAACTTGTTGCTCTGTACAGAGCTAACCACCTTTAGCGGTAGGTTTTTAGTGTCTAGGAGAACTAGGTCACCAACATTAAACACGTTTAAGTTTCCCCGACTGCTTTTGTCTGAATACTCCTTTTGTTTGTCTTGGGCTAACGCCATTGCGTCTCTAACCCGGCTGATCAACGTCAGCCTGTTGTCTATAAACGACGGCAACTGTCTTTTTAAAGACTCGGGCTCTATTTCTGAGACCTGGGAGGAAAAAGCTTTCCGAGCCTCTCCCCCACTTACGATGGAGGCCACGATGCCTCCCCGCAAGGTTAGCGGCACCTGGGGGTGTCGTAGCCCATTCAGGTAGAACGGGGTAAACCCCGTTGATGTGTGTACCGCATTGTTGAGTGCAAACTCAACCATAGGAAGCTGATCCGACCAGGATCGAGGTGCTTCCGCACAGATACTGCGCAGAGTATCTTCGAGCACGCGGTTGACGCGCTCCGTCTGACCATCCGTCTGCGGATGGTCCGCAGTTGACATCGTCAACTTAGTTCCCAACAAGTGGAACAGGGTGTCCCAAAACGCACCCGTGAAACGCGGGCTCTGTTCGAGACTATGGTCTCTGTCCGAGACTATGGTCTCTGGTAGACCATGATAGCGAAACACGCTATCTAGGAACAGCTGTGCAGCTTGTTTCCAGGTGACCTTGTCACGTACCGGAGCAAGATGCACCATCTTGCTCAAACGGCAGACAAACACCAATATGCCGGTGTTGCCCTTGTCATCGGCCGGCAGGCCGAAGACGAAGTCGAGACTCATCGACTTCCAGTAATCTGCTGGTACAGGTAGGCTCTGCAGTGGAGCCGAGGCGTGGCCCGAAGGCTTCACCCTCTGACATGTTTCACATGTCTTGACATAGTATGCCACCCACTTGTACATGCGGGGCCACCAAAATGTCTGAGAGACCATTTGGTAGGTCTTCTCCCGGCCAAGATGGCCACTTATCGGCGCATCATGCGCCTCTAGAAGTATGTCATACTTCAGATCCTCGTCGTTTGGAACGACAACCCGAGGAGGATCTCTAGGGTCTACTCTGTAGTGGAGTAACCCTTCGGCCAGCTCATAACAAAGGAGCTGCGCCCGCTGTCGAGGCGTAAGCCTGTCGACTTTGGCGTCCTTGTCATCGGACAAGAACTGCACCAGCGGTGTGTAGTTCTCGTCTCCTTGATACGCTAAGCATATCCGATCGTATAGATCTGTCGTGACCGGACAAACATGAGCTAACTCATAGTCGGGTCGACGCGACAATGCATCGGCAAGCACGTTGAGCTTGACCGGCTTGCATTCAACGCGGAAGTTGTATTCCGTGAAGAATGACAGCCACCTCGCCATCCGCTGCGACAGATGCGGCGAGTTGGTGGCAGTCCGCAAGGACGCGTGATCAGTATAGATCACAAAGGGCCTCGTGCCCAAGAGATGAATTCTAAACTTGAGAAGAGCGTACTTCATTGCAAGTAGCTCCTTGTCATGAACGGGATAGTTCCGTTCGGCAGCCTTCTGCTGCCTGGACTGGAAGGAGATGACACGTTCGTGTCCTTCATCGTCCTTCTGCAACAGCGCACAGCCTATTGCATAGTCAGAAGCGTCACAGACGACGCTAAATGACTTGGTTTCGTCCGGCAAGGCCAGGACTGGCGCTTGCTGTAAGCTCGCCTTGATGCTGTCGAAAGCATCCTGGTGCTGGTGCTCCCAGACCCAGTCGGCATCTTTCTTTAAGAGATCCGACAAGGGTCGAGCTAGTTCAGCGTACCCTGCGCTGTACTTGTGAAGATAGTTGGCTAAGCCCAACCACTTCCGGAGGTCCTTCTGCGACCTCGGGGTTGGCCAAGCCGCTATGGCCTTGACCTTCCCTGGATCGGCGCGCACGCCGACCCTGCTGACAAAGCAGCCGAGGCCTTTTATCTCCTCAGCTACAAAGACGCACTGGTCGATGTTGGCATAGAGCTTGTTCGCTCTCATGACCTCAAACACTCGATGGAGGTGCTTCAAATGCACCTCCATAGCCGTCTGGCCGCCTTCGGCACGGCTATGGACGAATATATCGTTGAAGTACGTCTGAGCGAACGTACGCAATGGTCTAAACAATTGTGTGACCAAGCGATTGAACGTCGCTGGGGCATTCGATAGCCCCTGTGGCATCACTAGCCACTCCCAGAGCATCCCACTCGGGGTGCTCACTGCGGCGAGAGGAATGTCACTCTCCCGCATCAGGATCTGGTAGTATCCGTCTACCAGATCCAGGGCACTGTACAACGTACAACCCGACATGTTGTTCAGCAACACATCCTTGCGAGGGATCGGCGTCTGTGCCGGTACCGCCGCATTGTTCAGCTTGTTGTAATCGTAAACGAGACGCATCTTCCCGTTCGATTTACGAACGCAGAAGGTTGGCGTCGAGTGCGGGGACTTCGATTCCCGCACCATGCCCGACTTCGTCTTCTCAGCAAAGAAGGCATCTATGACCTCGCACTGCTCGCGAGGTAGAGGCCACTGCCTCGTGACACAATACTTTGTGCCTGGCACGAGATCAATCTCGTGCCGTATTCCCCGATCTGGCGGGAGTTTGGATGGTGGGTGCTTCGACACCACATCCGAGTACTCTTTCACAAGAGGATACACTGGATCCTCCGGGTTCTTGAGAATCTCAGAACCCAAGCGCGTTGCGCGCTGTTTCGTGAACCCCTCCAGGACATCCTCGTCCATTACGGAGGAAGAGTTCAAATCTTCAGGAGAGGTCTCCGGCTTCAGGATCACCATCTCCGCAATTTCTCCGGCCTTCAACTCGGCCAGGAAGTCCTTCATGGACAATTCCTCGAGGTTCAGCAGTGCTGACACCTCTGGCAGTGCCTCCAGATGGACGGCACCTGCCCTAACTTGACGACCGGACACGCCGTCGAAGACATGGCATTGCTCTTCGACCGGCCGTGCCGGTGGAGTCTCAGACTCCGAGTGTGGTACTTGGTTATCCACACGGGAGGTGCTCAACGACACCTCCGCACTCGTACTGGTCTTCTTGACCCCGCGTGGAACTCTGTTACCCACGCTAGAGACGCATATTGCGCTCTCGATATTCTTCGACCTTGCTTGGAACTATGTTACCCACGTCGGAGGCGCTCTCAGCGTCCTCCTCAGCAGCCTCAGCTGCTTGCGGACCTATGTTACCCACACAGGAGACGCCATCAGCGCTCTCCTCAGCTGCCTCTGCTGCTTGCGGACCTATGTTACCCGCCTGGTCAGTGCCGTCCGGCACTGCCACAGTCGAAGCCCATACACCGCCGCGACTCTCAGCGTTGGGACTTGCCATCGTGGCAATCCCACACGCTTGGCAATGAGCCTTGGTCTCACGACCGGTTGCGAGGCTCATCGCAACATCTTCACTGGAGTCAGTGACTCCCAGTACTTCTTAGGGCGCATAAGCGTTTTGGCGACCATCTCTGGCGCCCCAGTCCCGGACAGAGGTGGGAACATTACTCACCAAAGCTCTGTCGGAGACTGCGGGCCGGCTAGCCCCAATGGCTTTGCCGCGCCAATCGATCCAGGGCTCGTGCTTTTCGAGCCACGGCATGCCCAGGATCAAGTCGTACTTGTCCATGTCTAGGACAAGGAACGAATCCGTGCTGTCAAAGTCTTCAAACTTTACAGCCAGTCCATACGGACCCCAGGTACGTTAACCACCGTACCATCGGCCAGTCTCACCGAGACCTGGTCCTTGCCTTTGCTTTCACGCAAAGCGTCGGCATACTTGTCGCCATTCCGTGCGACCGTCTGGCGTCGAGCAAAGTTCGTCGACGCCCCAGAGTCAATCAGGACTCTAAAGGGATCTCCATATCCCCGTACACTCGCGTGTACCACGAGCAGTCCGCCGCTGCTCTTCCTCGTCTCGAGAGCACCCAGGCTCTCAGGGGCTAAGCCTCCATGGCGTGCGCCGTCCGCACTCCTACCATGGGGACTTAGATTTTCCCAATAGGGCGCCCCGCCCCTACTGGTGACCCCAGTTCCCCTGGCTCTTGGGTCGTGGCTTCTGCCACGGGCCCCTCGAGCCCCTAGGTTTGGAAGTCAACTTCCTTTGCCCTCCTGCAGGGCAGGCACGTTGCATGTGCCCGAGCTTCCCACATCCGTAGCAACGGATGGAGCTCTGTACGGCCGTACCCAGTTCCATGGGTACCGGCCCTGTGCTAGCTCCAGCTGCTGGAGCTCCTTGCACTGCGCCTGACGACGCATTGTGGCCTTGCCACACCGACGTAGGAGTACGAGCCTGTCGGTGGCTGTACTCCTCTTGGAGGGCGATCTGGATCGCTTCCTCCATAGTGTTCGCATGCACGCGGAACAACTGTGTGCGGGATGGGCCCACCTTCAGGCCATCCATGAACACGGTCACTTTGATGTGTTCAGGTAGGGGGTTCCCTACCAGAGATGCAGCGAGTACTCGCATCTCCTGGATGTACTCATGCAGCTCACGCTTCCCTTGTTTACAGGCAAGGAAGCGCGAGCGCTGGCGATAGTCGTAGTTCGCCGGGAGGAAGGCGGCTCTAAGCTGTTGACACAGCTGAGCCCAGGTTGTGAAACAACCCGGCGTTGTCGCTTCGCGCGTGTACGCCCAGGTCTTCGCCCGACCTCCTAGGTTGGACAGGGCGAAAGCGACTCGAAGTCGCTCGGTCGAGATGAGAGCCGCGTCCATCGCGAGCTCTACTTCTCTGACCCAGAAGTGGAGGTTCTCTCCCTCCTTCCCCTCAGGGGTTAACCTTAAGCCTCAACGGCTTAGGTTGGGCTGGCTTCATCTCAGCCACGGGGGTCTGCAGCCCCTGTACGTGGGCGATCAGCCCTCTCTCGTGCGTTTCGAACGCCTCGATGCGTTCGACCTGCTCGGCCGGCGTAGCAGCCGCCAAGCTTCGGAGGGCATCTCCTCCAAAGATGCCCACCATCTTCCGGACCGACTCAAACTGAGAGTCGGTCAAATGAGGGAACTCCCCTCTATCCATCCTGGCTTACCTTGTAGGAGCCACAGAGGATTCAGGTAGTCAATCTACCCGCGTAGGCGTGGATTGACAACAAGTGCTACCATGTGTGACGGGGTCACACGAGCACCTTGCTTAGAGGAAGCGTGCTATTAAGAGTATACAAACTATAAGTGAACGGCAGTTCACTAGTCCCTGGTCTTAGGGGGACTTAATAGCCAGTTTAGAGTAGATTTTAGACTGATTTATTTATAGTTAATTAGGTCCATTTGGCCTGTAATACAAATTACTAATTAACTATACTTTAATCTAATTATGCATATAAAAGGTAGGTTTAATGTTATTGGTTGGCCCTCAGCCACCGAACCTACGTGGCAGTAGTGTGGCTCACACCATAGTGTGATCCACACCACTCCAACAGCGTATTAAAACAAATACTCATAGAAGTATATCTACTTCTAAAGGCGGTACCCTTTCTAGGGTACCCCTTTCATGTAACCCCGTTACACTATTGTTCGAGAAAGGGTGTCACTCTTTTTTGATTGGACGAAAGAAAACGCGTGTTCCGCATGACTGGCTGATAAGACCAGGGACTAGTGAACTGCCGTTCACTTAGAGTTTGTATACTCTTAAGAGCACGCTTCTTCAATGCAAGGTGCTCGTGTGACCCCGTCACAATACTCAAATAACCATGCCCGACTCGTTAATTTATCAGACCCGCAGTCGACCCGAACAATATCTAACCAATAATAATGCTAACTCCAGCATAGCACAGTTCTGTTGGGAAGCACAGCTTCAGTCGATCCCACAAAATGCTAGAAACGGTAATGACCACGTAAGTTTGACCGCCTCGCAGCAGTAGAATAGACAAGGAAATGCAAGTTACACCCGTGTGCTATTGTTCCTCGGTAATAAGTTATCTACTCAGCTCGAGCAAGTTCACTCACACTCTCTCGGATGGACGGCAGACGACCCCGGCATAATGCGCGACGCAAGTCCTCGGCACAGCGCTGCTCTGTGAGATATCTTTCTATTGTGTCATGCCATCGCGCAGCGTCCTCTTCAGATCGCGCTGTCAAGTAAACCAGTCGTTCTCCTCGAAGTTTTAGACACAGGCCGTGGGGACGTCCGCTCCAGTAAAGCACGTCGAACACGCGGTCCTCATTAAGAACCCTAGCGGTCGGGTCGTCGCTCTTCTTGTACATCAGAATCCCGTCCTCAAAGATAAAGTAGCGCCGTCGCCAGCTTTTCAAATGGCGACCCCGTCGCTCTAAGTATCCGTCTACTATTTGCATTCGACCTTGTGTCTAATGGAGGATTTTGTCTAGTGACGTGTGCAAGGGTCAGCCCGGCACCACAACGAGCCCATCGCACGCATCAGTGTGGCGCAGACTCGCTTGAAGTAACGTGTATGTCTGCCCTTCGCACACACTTGCACGATGCATCGTGCGATGCATACACGGTAGTGCAATGTTGAGAGCCCATATGTGAACTTTCGTGGCTGTGCCTGGCGCCTATCTGGCTGTAAATACAAAGCTATCTCGCGATCCATATGACAGTGAACACCATAATACAAGTACATGTACAATGTCTACATAACATTGACATGTAGACTCCGACAGAGCAAAGGACTGAAAGTGTGACGTTGTGCATCCGTTAAATGAGCAACGCGCAGCGAGTTTGGGATCCATCGCAGCAGCTTGCTCTTCACGCCGAGGCACATCCAAGTGGCCAATCTCTATAGAGCGCCCCGACGATAAAAGAGTACGTAGAGAATCTACCGGTATGCGAAGCTCCTAGCGTTGTTGCGACGCAGGATCCAGCTTCCACCAGCAAGTTCGTGGTTGCAATGCATTATGGGCACGACCAGGAACAGGGTACTTCGAAGTACTGGTAATAATTGTCGAACTACTCACGCTCACAGCGAACTTGAGGCAACGTTACCGAATCAAAGCTTAATCTCCTGCATTGCTCATATCACTAGACCTCGTTTTGATCAACATTTCGGTGATCGACACAGCCAGTTCTCAGCCTTTTGCATACTCGGCAACCACTCTCGGAAAAGCGACGAGGTGTTTGGCTAGGACATTAAATCCCCATATCACCATGGGGGCATCGATGTTGCCTTTGCCGTGAGATAACTTACTACATCAAGGTATACTGGAACGTCATCAGAAAACAGCACACGTGAACAGCAACACGAAAAGGAGGGACCAAAAATACAAGAACTTCCTTCCATCCTAAGAAATCTACGTACGGATTGCCATGCGGTCATCAAAAATGAATTCCGACGTGAACACTGTAGAACTATTATTGCTATTCAACTTGCAAGGAACCAATGTTCAACAACCGCCAGCTAGCTTACTTCGTTCGTGGGCAGCAGCAGCAATGTAAGCACTATGGTAATTCCTCATCCATGACTGTCCTTAATATTGTGGTCTTCCGGATCCACCCTAGAGATTGGCCATAGCTGACATCGTGCCCAAAATATCGTCCGAAGACTTGAGCAAGTTCTTCAGCGGTCTGTCGATCGTGGCTTCGGCGATTCTGTTGTGGCATTTTGACTTCACCTAATGAAACAGTGAAACTACCTGGTAGTTCATCTAAACTTATTGTTGAGGCTGTAACGGGAGCTGATACCTCTCGTGTCAAATGATAGCATCTTCGCAGTGACGATCGCAACAAGTCCAGTCTGGATTGATGATACGCATTATAATAGCAAGGTTTACCCTGATGATACGCATTATAATAGCAAGGTTTACCCTGCGAAGAACAACATTGGTTGATTTCCCAGCGTATTATACCAGAGCAACAAGGCATTCATGCTAAGTATCAGGCTGTGGAAATCTCTAAATTTCGGCTCTCGAATTTTCTAGAAAGGCTCGGCACCACGTTGAGCTGCGAGCTTCAACAAGGCGCAAGAACGAGGGTCTGCGTGTTCTATCCACACAGCCACTGGAGCTCTCTGCGCACGAGGACAGGCGGCGAATTGCCGCTCGACACGCGTGCACGTTGTTGGAGTGTCAAAATTCATATTTTCTACAACATCTGTTGCAAAGCCGTGCTGCACGTGCTAGTACAGAAACCGATTTCATTTCCAGCAGCTGCACCGCCAAAGTTTTAAATGAGGGTATAATTTTTCCGACATTCTCACCTCTTCCATCCTGTGAAAAGTACATCTGTATAAGAAGGGTATGTAGAAATGAGATCCTCATACAAATTCCTTGATATTCGCGCTCGACAATGGCTTTCAGTGTGGGTGTTACACATCGTCCAGGAGAAGACACTTGGAAAGCGGAGTCGAGCATCAAGCAGCAGGCGTCGCCCCCTTCGAGTGCGTGAGATCGAGCGCCTTCAGTCAGGAGCTCCATCGTGTGTGTCATCGGCTGCCCCGTGGCCTCGTCTCGCTCTCTTGCCGGCGGAGAGCGCGCCGCGTGTTCATCCGCCCGGGCTGGACGCAGAGCAGGAAGTTTTTCATTACTGGTGTCTCGAGTGTTGTACTATGACCAGGAGCAATGGTCACTATGGAAGGACGAGACGCAGGGGCCTGCTCGTCTTGTTGAGTGTGCTAGTATTCTCCTTTGGACTTGCTCGGGCTACAGATACGGCCTATTCATACGCCGTGACGCAATCCCCCGACGTGGTGGTGGCTGGAGGCCTCGACGGTCGTGTATATGCCGTCAACGCTTGGTCAGGCGAAGCCTTGTGGTCCTTTGACTCGGGTGGCCCCATGGTGGACTCGTCGCAGTGTCTGGGTGTGAATCCGACCACACCGCAGAATATGCCGCCCAACTATCACTCGGCAGCAGCAAAACCGCAGGAACGAACTGAAGCTGATGTGGACGTCGATGGAAGCGTCCATTTGATGAGCAAGGAGGTGGAGGACCATTCCGTGATGCAGCAGCAATCGGCGTCGGACAAAGCCATGGCAGCTAGTGTAGCCTTTATGTCGCAGTTAGTGCCGTCTTATGATGGCAGGTTGTATCACTTCTCGAAAAGCAAGGTGAAGGAGCTCGGGATGACGATGGCTGACATCGTAAACGTTAATGGCCCTGTGCGTGTGGCGGTGGACAACATTGCCACCAGTGCAGCGGATATTTTTCTATTTGGTGAAAAGAAGTTGGAGATGTTTACGCTGGATGCAGTGAGCGGACTCCGTCGTCCATACTCATCGTCTGCAGTATCGACGACGATGGCTAGTGAGATTTTGTTTGGGCGCTCGGAGTTTACGACACGAGCTGTGCACTCTCGCAATGCCTCTGCAGCCCGCTGCTTTAAGATTTCGGAGTTCTTTTTAGACTTTACACAGCAAGCACATTGCTCTGTTGGAGACGGTGGTCATAATATGGTACCGGAAATCTTGGTGATGCCAAAGGACCCAAACTCTGCGTTGGATGACGAAGGATCTACCATCGTGGCGTTTGATCCTTGGACAAGTGAACAGCTGTGGGAGTTTGAGGTTCCAGACTTTGATGTCCTTGCGGTCTACGGAATATCGACAGCGCGTGGAGCTACATTCTACAAGTGGAAGGTGGACGGCCCATCTTCAACTGTATCAAGGCGATCTCGCGCACCAACTCAAATATCTACGGACGAATCAGAACACTATCACAACCAGATCGACACTGACCACCGGGCACCGCAACCACGGAACTTTGAAGACGAAGAAAAACTGAAATCGAAACCAGACAGACAAATGATGCGTGTGGTTCCACGCACGTGGGACGTGATGGAGTCGCTATTTAGGCTGCGTCTGTTGGGAGATAACTACTTTCTTGAATCAAGTGAGGACGACGGTGTGGTGGGCCATGATAGTGCGCGGGCTTCCCTTAGTTCTCCTACTTTCCATGGTGGACAGCGAGATGATGTCCATGACCTAAACGAAGAGATCGGCCGTCGTCGAAGAATATTCTGGGAGCCAATTGTAAATGATGGCAAGCAAGGCGTGTTCATTACATACACGCATGTGGGGGCCATGCTATTGGGTGTGGCGATGTGCGGTATGCTCTTAGCTTGGGGATGCTATGTCAAGGGGCTGTCAGCTTCATTAGCGCAGTCGGCAATCAAAACTATGGACCAGAGCCAGTTCTTTACATCTCATGTTCACAGACTTACGATTCAGCGCCCAGGAGAGGACGACATTACAATTTCAAGTGTAATAAGTCGTTCGCTCTTGATGAATGCGCTTGGTGTTGATGATCGGGTTCCACTGTTGGAGAATGGCGAGCCAGTAAACGTTTTATCGACAGAAATCAGCACTAGTGTTGACCCTGCGACGGAAGCCTTACTTATGGAGAAATTTTCTCGTTTTGCTGCTAACGAAGCCGCCGCAATTCTTCTGAATGGTGGACGTGTCGTTGGAAAGCAAAAATTTATAGGTAGTGACCCTGATGCAGACTCTAACGCAACTACGGCGACATCTTCTTCATCGTCGTCGTCCTTGACAGAAATGTTTGTCAGAGGTGTCTCGACGTCGTCTTCTAGCATCCGGATGGCAAACAAGAGAACGACAGTTGCAAGCGGGAGACTAGCACTTCCATACGTCAAGAATGAGTCGGAAGACGATGATTCAGACATCTACGAAGTGAAAATGTTGCCTGTGAGTGAAGATGATGCAGAATTAATGGTGCCAAATGCAGATCACGTGTTTGACAGCGACCGGTTTGAGCTGGCAGATTCGGATGATGATATCTACTTTCAAGACAGTGACTCTGCAGCAATGATCAGCGGGGCAAAATCGATAAGCTCCTCTGGAGAGTCTACCACTGGAAGTTGCTGCAGCAATAGTGACAGCAGCAGTAGTCACGCCATGAACAAGTCTAGTGATTTGCTATCTATGCAAGATGAGACGACGGATGAAAAGTCCAGCGAGGAGAAGGCTAATGCTCGCGAATCGTCTTCGTCCTCATCCGAATCTGGTTCATCCCCAAACGATGCTGAGGTTCTATTCCCATTTGTGTGTCAAAGCCGTTTCGTGAACGAGTTTGAAGAACTTTCAGCGATTGGAAAGGGAGGGTTTGGTCAAGTTATGCTTGCTGAAAATCGTTTGGATGGACGCAAGTATGCGATCAAGCGAGTTGGTTTGAACCTGAAAAATCAAACGTCCAAAACCTTGCAGAAATTCTTGCGCGAAGTTAAGATTCTTGCTCTTTTGGACCACCCTAATATTGTACGGTATTATCAGGCGTGGTTGGAAAAGGTCGAAGAAAGCGCACAAGGAATACGAGTAGCCCAGTCGTCAGTTGCCTCAGATACAAGTTCATTTGGTGGATTAGCCAACGCGAAGAACTACTCGACAAGCAATTTGCTTGCACCGATTTCGGAACTTGAATTTTCTGGGAACCAGAGGCAACTGGAGGCGTTTTACAGCAATGGGAGTTTGCCAAGTGATAACAGCGATGACGGTTTTGATTGGGAACGAGGATCATCTTCAGGTATTGAAGACGACAATGGATGGAAAGAAGAAGATTTGGTTGTGCAGAATAGCCCCCGAACGAGACACCTGCCCTCTCGGGAACCGTCATCTCGCCCACCAAGTGGTCGTGGCAGCGAAGAGGATTCTTCATTTAATGCGGAAAAATGCGATCATTGGTTGTATATTCAGATGCAGTACTGCGCTGGCCGCAATTTGGGAGATTATCTTGCTGTGCCTACCCGTCCAATGGAGTTATCAAGGATGTTGAAGATTTTCGTGCAAATTGCAAGCGCACTGGCTCATGTACATTCGTGTGGACTAATTCATCGTGATCTCAAGCCAGCTAATATATTTGTCGCTGACGTGGAGAGGGACGAAATTAAGCTGGGAGATTTCGGCCTGTCCCGCTATGCTGCGAACGCAAATAATCTTAGTGCATCTGCAAGCCTGGACGACTCCCAACAAGGTCTTTCAAGTTCCGGTGGGCTCAGAGAAACCCCGCTGTCCATGTCGATGTGGTCGAATATGTCCGAAAGCAACGAAGTTACGGCTGGTGTTGGTACTTATCTGTATGCGAGTCCCGAGCAAGTTGCTGGCAAGAAGTACAACGCCAAGACTGACATCTACTCGCTCGGAATGATCCTTTTTGAACTGTGCCATGAGCGGTTTGGAACGACCATGGAGAGGTATATCACTCTTCGTGATGCACGAGACAGTAAGTTCCCAGTGGACCTCCGAGCAGCGAAGAGGTGCCCTGAAATTCTGACCATGCTTCGCAAGTTGCTGAGCCACGAACCAAGCACACGACCGTCTGCTGATGAAGTTGTCCAGTGGGGACAAATGATGTATGAAACGAGTCTTGCTCAAAAGGCCATGGATGTGGTACGCTCGCCACGTAACCTGGACATGGCACGAGTTGCTGCAGCTGCACACTTGATACCGGGCATTGATCACCTCATGGCTGGTGGCCTTGTTGATCAGGTGATCACGACCACGTTTTCGCTGAAGGTGGAGGCTGCAATGGAGCATTGCAGCGGCGAAGATGGTGGTGAGCGCCGCTTGCCCAACCATAATTTATTGAAGCAAGTGTGCGACGTAATCGCTGGAATAAGCAACGGCAAGGTCGAGATTAAAAAGTGTGGGTTGCACATGGAGAGCGAGGGTGTGACGATCCTGGAGTTCGAGCTGGACCCGCAAGCCGCGCTTGCTGATGCCCCTGGCAGTGACGTGGAAGGTTCCGTAGTGATGGCAATCGAGGCTCTTGCTGGTGTGCAGATCGTGCATCGCGTGGGCTAGAGGTCAATTTACCTGTCAAACCAAGAAGAACGCAATTATGAGTTAGTTAGTTCAAACGAGTACAATAAAAAGAACGTATACGACTAGCGTAAAGCAGTCAATCTTCATTTGGTTCAAGTTGAAGTGACATTCACTCTGTTGCGATGTGTTTCACGATGCTCAATGCATCGCCAGCTCCTGGCTCTCAAGCAAAGACCGCCCCTGTCGACTTCGAGATGCTCTTCGAGTTGCTAGTCTTCCGGGGTATGAAGCTTTCTTCGGAGTTCAAAGCCTACGCTGCTGATGCCGTCCACGATCTTCTGTCTCAATACAAAGGAGCTGAAGACATTCAAGAGTCCCTACTTCATGCTACTTCCCGTCTGTGGACTTGGTTGCGGCGGAAACTTGGTCCGGCCGAAGCAGAAGTCGCTAAAGTGGAGCTGCTCCCGCTTCCACAAGCCACACATTTCTCAATGAAACTGCAGCACATGGTCTATATCGCCGACAGATTCGACGACGTGAAGACCCAGCTGCAGTTAATACATGCACTTGTGGACGAGCTTCAGCAGAAGGGAGAACAAACTGACGCGAAGTTATGTCGCCTTCAAGACTATTGGAAACGAATCCCGACCTGTCGCTGTAAGTCTCAAGAAAATCACACGCCCTCAACTGCAGCCTCGACTACGAAGAAGATCTTAGCCAGCAAAATGAGCCCCTCGCAGAACCACAAACTTTGCGATTTGATACAGGTGGATCGACTCGAGGTTCCAATGTGAGAGCGCGTTGAGAAACCCATGATCAGACGCGAGAATGCTGACATTTGCATAATGGCAGGGGAATTATGCACCCGCCGACTTCTCTACAAGAACACAGTTCTGCAATGCTGTACTGGATTGTCAAAGCTATGAGCGATGGGTTTGTGTGCGTGCAATCAATTGTAAGGTCCATCACTAACATAACTGTATTCGTGTAGGTCACCAGAATCCCTGAGTGAGCTCCAAAGACCTTTATGTGTATGGGAGAATGAGACGCCACCAACCGCAACTACAGCGCAAGAACCACTTGCATGTGCACGTGAGGGACAATTAGAGCTGCAAGATAGAGCGAACACCGGCGAAGCGCCGGCGATGGATATCGCCCAGATTTATCAAATTCTGGCTCGAGACGATCCACTTTAGATATCAGACCACAAGACATCCAACCAGCTCTCGTGACCCGCTCCCATAAGGCCAAACGAATTCAGTCGCTTGTGCTGCATAACCTCCTTCTCACAGTTGCATCGACGACGATGTTCGACGTGATTATCTTCCGTTCGACAATGGTCACCCAAGCCTCAGCGTCGTTTCTCTTAGTGTAGCCCACAGCCACCGATCAATGCTTGGGCAAACACGACGCACTCACAGTGTATCCGAAATCGTCACTGTTCGACGACGCTCAAGAGTAACTTGGAAGTGTATATGTTTGCAGCGCATTTATGCTGCCAACTAATATGCACTTTCAACTTGTACGTCGCCGAACAGTGACGATTTCGACTCGCAAAGGTGTCCATAACAAAATCGCAACATTCCTGTTGTCTATGAATCTAGGTAATATTGTGATCTTCGATGGGCTTCTTCGAGTAAAGCACAACTCATCTTGCAGATCCTTCCCGATCAAAGCATAACACGAAAGCGCAGGAGCAAGTGACGTGTCTTGTGCACAAATTCTCAATGACTCCGAGTGTTCCGAATCAAGGTGATTGCACAATTAAGTCCGAGTTCAACTTGCATTCGTATCTACGATGTAACCGTTCAGGGTTTCGCGTTCATGCAGATGCTACCGTCGACAGCAACGGCTTGGACAAGCTTGCTCGACGTCGTGCACAGACCCGAACAAGACAAGTGCGATATCTCCGGAAGAAACAGCAGTACGAAAACGATCTCAACGCATCCATCGGGTCCTTGCAGACCGAAGTGAAGCAACTGCAACAGAATTTGTACACGCACAGCGAGTCACATCCTTGCTCGTGCCCCATTTCATCAACCACGTCATTGTTACCTTCAACAGCAACTCCCGTAAACCCCCTCCAGACTGCACATGACCTCGTTCACTGTTTCCGCGCGGGCTTTGCAACTACAACATCCCAGCCATGGTTGCCATGCCCGTCTCCAACTCAAGAGCAGGTTCACTTTGTCCAGCAGTCAATGCATCCAGATATGCAACACGGCGAACTTTGTGGTCAAAACTCATTCTTGGAGCAGTGGCGTCGCTACACGACGTTCTTCGACCCATTGACGCTGCATCCCAACAGCTTCCAGCTGCTGACTCCCAGACCTGCCCACATCGTTTGCCAAGTGCAGCTCGTGATGTCACTGGGCCTCGTATCCACCACGTTCCAGCATGTGTTTCCACATTTACTGCACCCTCAGCACTCGACGCTCTATCACCGCCTCAATAACCAGCAGATCCACGTGCCAGTGACGTTGCAACTCCAATTCGACGCACTTGGACGAGTCTGCAGCTACGACGCGTCACCGAACTTCGTACATGCATTACGTCCGCTTCTGAGCAGCTATGAAGACGTCGCCACTGTGCTCCAAGACGCAGCCATCTCTCCATGTGGCCACATCGTCAGCTGCTCAACGCCTCGAGACAATCGCCTCGCTCTCTCTTTCGTCTTGAGCTCCGAATAGTCACTTTTCACCAATCAACACGTCTCTTTTCAGTTGACAACATTACTTACAAATACCAAGTTCGATGATCTCAAATGATTGCATCGCTTCGCCACCGAAGCACCTTCATTCCTGAATTCGCACCCCCCTCCAGTCCACGATGGCCGGGAAACAGAGCCCCATGCGCATGTTCATCATGCTGCCCATGATCTTCCTCATGGGCAAGATCGACTTTGAGAACGAGACGACGCTCATGGCCGCGCGCACGGCCTTCCTCGTGTGTCAAGTCACTGCGCTACTCGTGGGGCTCTACCTCAAGCAGCTCATCGAGCGCAAGCACGACACGCGCAAGATCTTCGTACCGGGCGTCAAGTCGCCCTTCGACCAGTCACCCAACTACGCGGAGCTCACGGAGACGACGTACGAGACACACGAGCTGGCTAAGGCCAACGAGTTCATCAAGCAGACGCTCATTGGCGCAGGAATCTCGTCACTCATCCACTTCAAGATGGGTGTCAACCATGTCGTGATGATCCAGAGTGTCATGATGCCCATGAATCTATGGGACAATGCCCTTGTACAAGCCTACATTTTGGGACGTCGTAATGGCCGCATCTGGAACGAGCGGCTCGAAGGCGAGTCGGCTGAGGATGCTGCCGCTGCTGCTGCTGATGGTGCGGCTGTTCCTTCAGCGCCCGCTGTGGCGTCTAAAGACACGAAGAAGAAGACGAACCTAACACCTGAAGATGCCATTGCTGACGCGCTGGCGGCTGGCGCAGACGCCGACTTTGACACACTCTGGACTGCGGTGAAGAGCAAGGTGAATGCCAAGACGGACGAGGACCAGTGGACTGCGCTTATGGTTGCGTGTGGCTCACCAGTGGATACAGATGAGTTCATCAAAAAGGTGGTGAAGGCTGGAGCGGATGTTCTCGCTGTGGATGGAGATGGATGGACTGCGTTGCACTGGAGCGCGTTCCACGGCCGACCGGAGGCAGCAGAGGCACTATTGTCGAACACCTCGGCGGCGAAGCGCGATCAGTTGCTGGCAATCAAGGCTTCGGATGGTCGGACGGCGGCTGAAGTTGCAAAGGGTGAAGAGAACGCTGATGTGGTTGAGATCCTTGCGAGCTTTGCCAAAAGTGGTGCTAACAAGGAAGAGTCGACTCTGCGCCAGCGCAAGGTTGATGCATCGTCAGTGGAAGACGTGGACTAGACAATTGAGTGCAAGATCGACTTAGGTCTGTAGGTTGTTGCTCTTGATCTGCACTCGCTTGTGCGCGTATGTTCATTTGTAGACGAAAGACGGAGTTGGCAGTTCAACAATTGCTGCTTCGCCGTAACAATACATTTCGATCTTCAGAAGTTAACCGGTGTCGCAGGTGAAGGCTTGCGGCACCATTTCAAGTAAGTGGTTGTTTTAAAAGGTTGGACTAATACTGATCCCGTGTAGTTTCATCTCGTCGGTTGCACAGCGGTTGACACCATTATGAGGTGTCGGCAGTTGGTACCTCAGAAACTACTTGCAGGTCACTCACTTGCAGGTAGACCTTCTTGCTTTCGTGTCAATGGAGGAGACATCGGGCCCGAAAGCGCAGGACTCGAAGGTAGATGTGAGTGGCACTCCTCCAATTCACATGGCCCAGGAGATTGCAGAGCCATTATCTTCTCCACCCGCACCAGAGTTGATGCTGAGCCTAAACGATTTATCTCAAGACATGCAATACGCTGAAACCAACGAAGATGATGAACACAAAAGCAGTGATGAAGAGGAATCTCCACAAGGTCAATGTCCACCTGGGCAAATAGATCGAAACGCAAAGCGGATGGAAATCAAACTACAGCGTAGCCTGAAGCAGCAACAGGCGCATTATGCCCGGCAGCGGACTCTGTTTGAAAACTTACGGGCTGACTCCTCTCCGTCTTCAAACAGCAGTAATTCACCCCAGTCGAATGTAAGTCAACGAACACCGCTTAGACAGCGTGTCCGCTCTCCTAATCAGGTGTTTAATGCTGCAAAGGACAAGTGTCGCTTTCATAAGGAGGGAAACACGAAAATCGGCTCGCTATCACGCGAAAGGACTCGCTCATGTACACATCGTAATTTTTCGGGACGAATACATGAATCAAACGATAACGAAGACGACAGTCATGCTCAAAACATGCTCCGCCGCATCAAGGAGAGAGCTCGAGCCGAATTTCATCGACAACACCTATCTACTGAAGTGAATTCTACTGCAGAGATTGGTGCTACAACGCGATCAAAAGTCCCGGCGGGATTTCTGGAAGAGATGCAACAGCAAGAAGTATCAAACGATGCACTGCGCCGTCAGTTGGAACTCCTCCGTCGATTGCAATTAGAAAACAATCGCTTTCGTCAAGAAGCAAGATCACTACGCGAGCGAAATGAGTCTCTCAAAGAACGTGACGAAATAAGGGAGAATGAAGTGAAGCGTTTACGTGATGAAGTAAGCGAATTAGACGCAAAAACTCAACGTGACCAAAGGAGCCTAGCGACGACAGCACAGACTCATCAAAAGCTGAAGGCGACTCAGAAGAAACTGACAGCTGCCCAATCCGAGATCCACGAATTCCGGACCGCATTGCAGGAAGCACGTGATACACGTGACCAATTGCAATCTGAATCGCAGCTTGAGATTTCGGATTTGGTACTGGAAGTGAAGCGCTGGAAGCGCAATACCAAGCAGCTTCGTCAGCAAGAAATCAGTAGCGCTGAAGAGATTGAGTTGTACAAGAAGACGATAGCATCGTTGGAAGAAGAGGTTGCTGAGAGACGCTCTAAACTCAAGGATGCGAAACGTGAAATCAATGACTTAAATTTAATGGTAGAAGAGAAGACCATACAATGCGCATCGGTCGAAACATCAGCCGCAGATTGCGTAAAACGGATGGAGGAAGACATGGAGACATTACAGAAGACACATACACATGAACGTGAGAAGCGCAAGAAGGTCGAAAAATTGCATAACAACCTCCAAATGAATTTGGAGCGTATGCAAACAGAAAACGCGTTGCTTCTGGATAAACAGCGTGAACTGGAAGGCCAGTTAACTCTTTTACAGGAACATTGGAAGGAACGTAAGCAGGCTTATCAGGATCAACTACAGAGGTTTGCAGCCCAGCTAGAGGAGCACGTATCCAAGCATAAAAGTGATGCTGCTATGATCTGTAGTCTACGTGAAAAATATGACATCATTGAGCATCGTTTAGGAGAAGCGGAAGCAGCAGCAATTGAAGTGAAAACTGATGTCGCAGAAGAAGGACGTACCGTTCAGAAGCAAGTTGAAGCATTACGTAAATACGTTGAAAGAGCTCTAAATGATACCGACGACGCAGAAGATGTAGCGTTGGCAGCTCAGCTTGATTCTGGACGATCTCGTCGCGAGAAAGTTTGCCAACAGGTGCCGGAGCTGCAAGTTGTACAGGCGGCAATATCCGCGCTACGAAACGAAACAATGAATATTGTCCACGAGTTCCACCGGGTTCGTCATGTTGTTCGACAACAAGGAAGCAAACTGATGCTAACAGCGGGGCGTGCAACTGAGCTAGAGCATATGCGAGCGGAAGATGCAGAAAAAATGAAAGAATTACGTGAAAAGCGCAAGCTAGCCGAGCAGGCTCGCGAGATCGTCAGTAGAGAGAAGGTGGAGGTGCTGAAGTGGAGTCAGCAAAACTGTGAGAAAAAAGAAGAGTTGGAAACAGAATTAAAAAAGTGTGGACAGTTTGTCCTCCGTTTACGTAAGGAGCTACGTCACGCACTAGGAGAAGAGGAGTCTTCGACCGACGATGAAGCTTTGAGTGCTGAGCAGTGTGCGCGGTCGTTTTCTGCTCTACAAAAGCAAGTTGATTCTCTGATGTCTATAAGGGATCATTGGCGAACAGAAAGCGAAAAACATTCTCACGAAGTCAAAGAAATACAGTCGCAAGTTCTATCGTTGGAGAAAGAATTAGCTGCCAAAGCAATTGAGTTCAAGGAATCACTGGAGGAGGTTGAGCGAGTTCACACCAAAAACGCACACGAGCACAAACTTCGCTTTGAACAGTGCATTGCAGACATGGAAAATGAACGCACAGCGCTGGAGACTAAGTTGCAGGCCGAGTCTGCCAGACTTGCTACAGAGAAAGAGAACAACGCGAAACTACAGCAGGCAGTGGACGACTTCGAACAGGACCTTCCTGTGTTTGCGACGATCCTTCATCTCTTTATACTCATAGTCCAACCGTTAATTCTTCAAGTTAGCGACTTGCTTGCTCAGAAACGCTACCTCTCTCGAGAAAATGCTGAGTTCGCCCAGGCTCACGAACAGATCGAGTGTATTGGACAGGTACTGAAGGAGATGATTCCGTCAGCAACACCAGATCAGGAGAAGGTTAAGGAGCGGCGACGGCGACGTGTATTTCGACGTGTTGTGATTGCTGTTTTTGCCATGAATCGGTTCCAGCTTTTACCATCCAACGCTGCCCATGCTGATGAGCACAGTGCTTATGGATTCACTGCACCGCTCAAGGTGGTGAAATCGAGAAAGCGGGCGTCTGCATTGTCCTCCCAACCTACGCTTATTAAAGTTCTGCATCCGCAGCAAACACTGTCGAGACTTTCGCTTCGGCCTCTGTTAGAACGACTCAAGAAAATGGAAATCACGGAAAAGGTTGCAGAAGTGATTGAGTCAAACCCAGCAAGGTCGGGACACATACCACCTTCATTTGGTAACTTGATTCTAAAGGTGGTAATGGCTATTAATCCTGCCTCAAAAGAGGTTCTAGTGGCCAATACCAACGGAATGTTCCACTGCCAAGCCTTACTTGAGCGTCGACGGCGATCGAGCAGAAAACCAGGCGATCAGCTTGACATGATTCATCAACTTGATAACACTCCGGCTTTTGAGGACGACATTCCGACTGTGGCGCTAATTCGCAAACGGATACTAGCTCTGGGCAAACGGGTGGAGGATTTGCATTATCAGCGGAATTCGTTGCAAAAAGAAAATTATGAGTTTCAGTTCCAGCTCGATCAGCAGGCAAATCGTTTGAAAGACATGGAAAGTTTACTGAAGAAGACAGATGATCTTCAAGACGAGATAGTTGCTTTGCGTAGTAAGAATGATCAGGAACTGGAAAAAACTCAGCAAGAGCTTCATGCGAAGGACATGGTAATTCAGTCAAAAGAGGACGAGTTAGTCAAAGCTCAAGCGAAGATTAAAACCATGCAAGTTGAAGTTTCAGGTACTGAAAGTCGAATCGAGCAAATGAAATCGGAAAAGGCAAGACTGGGACGGGAGCTTGACCAGATGAAAAGTAGCTCTACTGAAGAAGAAGAGAAAGCTGATAAAGCTAAAGCCGCAGCACGCCGACAAGAAGAGGAGGTGCGGAGCCTCAAACAGGCTGTGAAGAAGGCGCATGAGCTTTATCAGAAGGTTAGCTGGCAACTGGAGCAGGAAGTTCAAGAGAAATCAGCATTGCAGACGATAGTGAACCATTTACGGCTCCAACAGGAACAAGTGGAGCGGGAAGTTCGAGAGGAGAGGTTGCGGGAGCTGGAGAAGAGTTTTAACGATGACTATGAGAGTGACGAAGAAAATGAAGACAAAGCAAAAGGATACGACAGGACAAGGCTGTTACACAAATCTCGTCAAACTACAATGTGCGATACTGCATCGGCAAGTCGGACCATGAACACTAAAAAGAAAACTTCGTTTGCACCATCGATTGAGATCAAGAGTCCGAGCAAGCGTAATGAAGCGCTAACCAACACCTGTCGTCGTCGAAAGTGTGAGAACAGTATACCCGATGTTTCCGAATGCGTGAGTTCATCATTGTCGGTGTCGCCGTTACCTCATCCGGGTCATTCGATGAAGCCTCATAATTCCGAGGAGGTAGACGCTTTCCTGAGCGAATGGCATCAACTTGGTGTATCGAGAGCGCTGAGTGACAACCTTCCACCCGGAAGGGAAGTTCGATCTCAGACTGGCGGTGGTAGCACCTCCAACACACTTTCACCATTAAAGACTCCTTCATCGCCCAAAAATGCGTCGTGGAATTACAAAAATTCCGAAAAGAACAGACGGCGAGTCGAGATTGACAAAGTCAACGCTGCTGTTCATGATTACATGGATCGCATCGACGACAAATTGAACAAAATGTATGGTATCCCGCCATCATCCGCAGTTCGTCGCAACATCAGCATGCCTGAAAAGTGCATATCACCTGATAGTCGATATTCTCGAAACAAAAGTGACGTTGACTGGGGTGTGAATTCTAGCAGTCTCAAGGCAGATGAAGTGCGCGTTCATTCCGACCTTGAGTCTTACGATGACTAGCATTTAGTTATCATTATTGATTCCAAGTCGATAGAGTACTGTCCAGGATAGGAGATGGCTACAGCAAAGGTTGAAGCCATCGGGGTAAGTTGAAGGTGTAATGGCTACAGCGGAATGGAATTTAACAGATGCGTTGGGTTGCGTCGGGTTGCAAGGCTCCTTCGTTAACAATAATTATTAGGCGTCTTAGCGTGGCGGGATGTGAGAGCCGCTCTGACGCCCTAACGCTCTGACGACTGACGTCTTCTTCAAGTACAGTAACATGCACTTCTTAGCTCTCTTCAGGCCGGGGCTCTGTCGTGCTCTCCTCCACTTCCGCCTTCTTGCCACCGTGTGCGCCGCAGCTGCAATTGCACTTGCAGTCCTCTGATCGAGTCTGGCTCTGCGTCGCCTCAGTCTCCTTCTCCATCTCAGTCGTGTTCTCCCCTTCTGACTCCGTCTCCTCCGCTTTCGTCTCCACTTCTCCTTCCTTCTTCTTCTCCTCCTGTGTCACAGCTTGTCCATCAGCTCCAAGGTGCAGAATCTCAGCCAGAGACGGTAAATTGGCGTTAGTAGGCGACCCCTGGCTGGCCGCAACATCAGCGGCGATCGTAGTGTCCACTGTGATGGTTGAATCCACCTCCATAGGCTCGGGTTTGCCGTTAACAGCTTGCTGTGCCAAAATGTTCAGGAGTTGATCATTGGTGGCTCCTGTCGCCGCCACCGCCGCCTCAGCGCCAGGTTTGAGCTGCAGATCAGCCACCCCATAGGGCGACACGATGGTCTTAGGTTCACCATTTGGGTCAGCCTTGGTGTCCACGGGGCTGGGGCTACTCTCTGCATTGGCATTGCTCTTCTTCTGGTTGCGCAGCCCTCGCTGGCGCCGGTGGATCTTCTGTCGATACTTCTGCGCGTGCGTCATGGTCTGTCGCGGCGTCTTGGTGCCGATAAAGTCCGCCACCTTCTTCCAGGGACCGGCTGGGAACTTTTCGAGCGCCGCGAGGAAGCGCTCGTGCTCTTCCTTAGTCCACATTTGGATCTTATTCTTGGCCGACATGACCACGGCGCCGGCCTTGGCTTCTGTGGGGCGCAGACGAATCACCTTCTCCTTGCTGCCGCCGCTCGCGGCGTCTGGCGTCTGCTCGAAGAGCTGGTTGTACACGCTGCGTGAGATGGTCATGTTGGATGCTCGGTACTGGCCGCCGAATGCCAAAGTGGTGGATGGTGACACGACGAGTCGGCGGATTCCCAAGGCTAGGGTTACAAACGCATGGAGTGTACCCATTCTACACAGAGCTTGGAACAACGATAGTTTCAACAGCAATAGGACATTGGTTATAACAATATATTACATTATAGAATTCATTCAACCAACGTTTGTTGTTACAAGACATACGAATATGGAGGTTATTAGTTTAAATGTCCGTTGTAGAGAACAACGTGGGTTCAAACTGGATCTCTGGTGGGTACAACACCTTATATTTGTAATTTGTATGGTGGTCCGACGTTCAGGTCAAATTGCCCGTGTTTTGGCTCTACAGCTCACCGTCTTTTGCAACTAAGCCCTCGCATTGGTTGACTGAAGCTGGACGGCAAACAATGCAACTTGGGCTGCGTTGAAGCCGTGACCGAGAAGGTCTGGGCAAATCGCTACGGCGGACTTGCGCATGTGCCAATGTATCTATTGCAGGTTGGAATCCAAGTTGGATAGGGCACCAGGTTGAACTTGTCGTGAGCCCCCGCACGGCCGTGACGCTGATCATGACGAGGATGTCGCTCTGAGCGACACGCTCGCTAGGCTTTGATTAGCGCCGAGGAGTTACATGGAGGTCAAAGGAGGATTTTCTGTCGCGAGTACGAGCTCAGGTGCCGCAGTGAGACACCTTGTCTGGTCGAGCGCGACTACCGCGGCGCCTTTGCGCAGTGGAGACGAGGTAATTTAGTCTTGATAGCAATGACAACAGCCTCTTCTTGCTTCGATGACCTTGTTACACTGCTGTGAAATGGCTGCGCTATCGACGCGGATGGCTACAGCTTTTTAGAACGCAACAGCGCGTGTATCCATTGGGCTCGAATTCTGCAGCGATACCCGCTGGCCGGGTCTCGTGCAAAGACAGCTCGGTGCACAGGTCCCTCGCCGTTGTTCAATTTCAATCGGACGCCACGCGACGTCGTGAGCGTAAGTAAGGCCTCCGATCGGCTTTGCTGGAGCTGGCGAGAGAGATGAAGACGGCCACCTACTCGTGTCGCTCATGCTCGGGGCTGGATTGTTGGACTCGCGCTGCTGTCACGTGGGCTACCAGTACGTGGTGGAGCCAAGGGCGGACTGACTTCACATTATGGCCTGCTCTTCTTTCCCCATAGCGACGAACTCGGTATCAACAGCTGGTGCTTCGAAATGGGTCTTCTGGTCGCGAAATTGGTTCCTTAAAAATACCGTTTATGAAATGATGTTCTGTAGTAGATCGAAGACTTACAGAACCACCTCTGTTTCCACGAGGTTGCTTTTGCTGCCATCGTTGGTATCGACTACTTCCTTGTTGACCAGATATGTACTGAAGAGAGACGCTCAGGAACGTCGTGTTCGTGACTACAATTTCGATCTGTGCCTAGACTTTCTTGCACTGTTTGACAGAAGAGTGAGCTTGTTTCACAACTTCGTGGTGCCGATACAGTGTAAATTGACCTGATTAGAGCTCGCCTTTGAACGTTATAGCCGCGAAAATTTGAAGTGCCCCAACCCATAACTAACATTGAAATCAATTGCTGAGACTACTCTGGAATCGAGCCTCGATCTGATTTTGTTGGCATCAGAAGTGGGCGCCATTCGTATCCGTTGAACTATGGAGAATGCGTACACTAGCTTTCCTCTGACAGCATGTGATTCCATTGTCAGCAGTCCAGATATGCATCCAAAGATAATTGTCCATGGCTTCCGCTGCCTTCTTACATCACTATGTGCGAGAATGCGTTCTTAATGACTGTCACCAGTAGCCATGCTGACTCAGTGTTGCTGGTTACACAGTTTTCACCTCTAGAAACGCTTGAAAAATGTCAGTGGATTCACAATGGCTCCAAACTAGAAGCAACTAACGGCACGCAAATGGGCTCTACTTGTTTCCTTTTGGCCCGGCCTTAGCCTCGGTCTCATCGTGCAGGTCTCAATTCAAGTCAACCCATTCGCATGTCTATGCGGTACAGCGCCCAAAATAATGCGGCGGGACTAGGGCAGTGTAGCGCCGGACACAGATGGGTTCCGCTTGACTGCAGGCGCAATGCACGCCGCAGTTAGGTGTCAGTGCGATCTCGCCAGTAAAGCTCGGTTGCAGGTCGCTCGGAGCATCAGCCACGCCCACACCGAGAGTGCCCGCGTACCCAGTGTCCTGTGACGACGCGTGCCGCTCTTCTGAGCCAGCTCTGCAGAGGGAGCGTGTGCAACGCTGCGACCGACGAAAAGCGCCCAAATAAACTGTTTTGGGCAGGTATCTTTTGTTCTAATTGGGTTGTGCTCGCACAGAGCCGGGCCGGAAAATGAATCCACGTCGTATCCACCAGTAAGCGTAGCAGCCCATCTCCTTACGAGTGATCCATCAAGCGGATGTCTCGCTAAAGTACGATCTGTTCCTCGCTCTTCGTTTGTCGCTGCTTGTCTGGACTGGCTCGGACCAAGCCACCAAAGCCAATTCTTCCTTTCCCTCCTCTTTGTCACTGCTACATGCATCGGCGCCAAGCGTGGGGGTGCTAAGAAGTGGGAAAGCAAGATGACGATCTCGGCCAATGTGCGCAAGGAGCTGTTTGAGATGACGAACAGCGAGGGCAAACTCATCCGCATCAAGCCCACGGAGGCTAAGGCGGGCACGACGGTCTATTCGTCCAAGCAGAGTCAACCCCTCAAGATGTGGACGCAGGAGGAACACGAGAAGTTCCTGGAGGCTATGGAGAAGTATCCAGCGGGGCCCTGGAAGGTCATCGCTGCCTTCATTGGCACCAAGACGACGCGTCAGACGATGACACATGCGCAGAAGTACCGTCAGAAGATTAGTCGCTGGCGTCGCGGATTGCGTCACAAGGGCCGCAAGCAGGCGGGGGACGACGGCTCACAGCACAGTGAGGCTGATGCACAAGAGTACTCGGCTAAGGAAAACCTCTTTAAAGCCATTGAGTATGTCTCGAGTGATGAAATGGCGAGCCAATCGTCTGTGAGTCCCACACGGTCCCTCACGGGCGTTCCTGGTCACGAAGCCCCACGGAGTGAACTCTTCCGTCTGGCAGAGCTCGCGTCCATTGAAGTGATGAAGCAGGAGCCTCTGCCTGTGCCGACCATGCCGTCGTCGCCTCCTGATGTCGAAATGGCCGACATGTCGAGTCCTGTGATCAAGGAGGAAGTGGTCGCTCGTGCGTCGGTGGAGTTTAGTGAGAAGATTCGGAAGATGGAGTGGGGCAATAACCAAAGTGGCTTCATTCGTCCCAGTCCCGAGTGGTGCATGCAGAAGACTGAAGTGCGACTCAGTCCGCTCCGGACTTCCCCTGATGGAAGCCCCTTCCCCGTCCGCAAGTTCGGTGGCGTGCTCAGCGCCATCACCGAGATGAGCTATCAGAACGCGCAAAACCGCCTCCCCCTCCCCCTGCCGTCGACCACGATGCATGGTTTGCTATCCCCCATGCGTGTTTCAGGTGCTGAGGAGCGGAAGATGCAGCAGCAGCAGCAGAACGCGTTCCGTTTGCCACCACTAAACGTCGCGAGTGGTCAAGCCCCTAGTGTGTATTCGATCCCCCCATTGCGTTCGAAGATCGACCCGAGTGTGCTGAGCGGCCGAACTTACTACACACCCACGAACTAACTGGTTAGTTGTGGATTGGGGGAGGCAAGCGAGACGAAGTAGATGGAGAGTGATGGAATCGAGTGTGTCGTGTGGTGATTGCTGGTGCTGAAGCAAGTGAGGACGACACAATCGACAAGGTTATTCTTCGTGGAGGATGGACAAAAAGACGAGAAAAAAGGAACAAGACAAAGACGGAGACTGCAGCGGTCTAAGCCGACATGTGGGGGCGACGAGTGATCGCAGCTCGAAGCCGTCCGCTCGGGTGCTGCTGTCGCGTAGCGACACTTCGGTTTCAAGCGAATTATGATGGAGTTGAAGCGTGGCGCGGCATATACTTGGGTGCTGAACAGAGTGGACGGAAACAAAGCTTCGTTTCACGTCAAGTGGTGGGAATTGCGAGTGAAGTCGGCTGCTGAAGCTGGACCGAGTGAGCGAAGGGAAAAATCATCCGCAGGCAAGTGGAACTTGCGGGCGATTGACGTCGTCGATGGACAAGTGTGCGAACTTTTGATTGTGATTTTTCTAGAATTTTTGGACAAAATAGGAAGGAACTATTTAGCAAACCTGTGCGAGGTGTCTGATCCTCGCGCTAGTTTCCGCCTTGGCGGAGCCAAGACATGAACAACAACACAGTATGGAAAACAAAATAAAAACAGCATTGTAACAAGCACGGTAGCAGTTCTCCAATAAGTCGAGTCAATTTCGTGGTTGTTTGGTCGTGTCTACAGGGAGACTGAAGGGGCTCGACAAATAAAGTTACCTGTTTAACCCTTTGAGACCTGCACACAAAGTGCACATTTGTCACTTCTGCTTCGTACCGAGGTGTTCTCGCCGCACTTGATGCAGACATCTCCGCTGTCGTGAAATTCTCGCGCGACGATGGTGGAATTTGAACTGCTACTGCTGGTGTTGAAGTGGAAAGTGTCCGACCTGCTACTGTCCCCACCAATTTATTCGCGTTAGCACAATCCACTAAATTTTGTGCTGATACCATTGCCGTCGTGCCGTATTTGACAGCAATCGCCAATACAACGTGACCACCTGGGTTTGCTGTGGTTTTAGTAAAAACTTCGACCCTGTTGTCGATAGAACCACAAACCGACATGTGTGCTCGGATTCCCGTTCGTCACCCTTGCGTTCAACTGTCCTCTATCGTTGGGAGCAACAAGGAAGAAACGTGACCATGTTCCGCGATCAGTGGCGCTACACAGTTTCGAAGGCAGCCCTGCTCATTGGCGATGGACCTACGAGAGCGGAATGTCCCTATTGTCGCTGTGAATCCTGGTTTCGTGGACACTAGGGTGAACAATAGTCTTGGTCACGTGAAACCTTCGGTATTCCTGCGTACTATTAGGTTTGTCGTGTAGTTCTTTTGTTCTGCGATTTTACGCCGGTTGCTGATACATGCTGGTTCAACGTCATTGAGCTTAAAACCCTTTCTGGCTTAAAATTGTGTTAAGACCAGGGTCGAAGTCGTGAAGACTCCACAGTGCGGCCATCACTACAGGTCTTGACTACTGAACCACGAATTCAATTTAATTATATTTGCCAGCTCTACGCCAGATTTGTACTCTTTTCGGTAGCCCGACAGAACCAAAGTGGAACACTGCATCAAGAAACTAGAAATTGTAGAGCAGCAACCGTTTCCGTATTTGTATCCCGTGACTGATCGACTCAAGAGAATAATACAACCTGTGGTGGTGGCGGGTCGATTTTCGTGAGCACCTTGATGTACTGTTGTCGAACACAACATACCACAGCGATTTCATATCAACGAGCAGATATCAAACCACGCACAAGTTGCTTTTAAGCATCAAACTCGACTACTTCACGTGGTCTGGTCAACCGATGTCACTGAACTACCAATCAACAAAAGTGCATAATAGCGCGGTCACTGGTGAACTGATGTCACTAATCGAATTTAAGTATTAACTATCTGTTGTGGGTCGATCACCGATTCTAAATTCGGTCATTTACCACGGAAGATCAAGACCACCGAAGTGCTCATCGGCATTGTAGAACTTACCCGTGTCCTTCATGGACAGGTTGGCCACGATATTAGCCATCGATTCGGCCGACTCCGAGGGCTTGAGAACGCCTTGGTGGTTGTTCATATCGGTGTCTACATATCCAGGGTTCAGTGTCACGAAGATGATGTTGCTGTCGTGCAATCCGACAGACAAGGAGCGGGTGACCATGTTGAGCGCGGCTTTGGAAGGGGAGTAAGCGTAAGCGCGACTGTAAAAGTGGGCCATCTCACGGGTGTTGGAGCCGATACTGCCCAATAACGACGACACTTGGGCGACGGTGGCAGTGCCGTGGCTTTTAGCCGCGAGTTCCAAGTTGGGCAGCAGCGCGCGGGTCACCAGGAACGGTCCGACAGCGTTCACTTCGAACTGTCTCATGAATGATTCCTTTGTGGCCGACTTGAGATCGTCGTCCACGTAGATACCGGCGTTGTTGATGAGAAGGTCGATAGGGACACCCTCAAGTTGACGTGCTGCCTCGATCACCGAGGACTCGTCACTCGTGTCCAGTATGATGGTCTTGAAGGGCGAGAGGGATTGGAGCTGTTCGAAAGAGGTGTGTTAGCATCGTAGGATACGGTAGCAAGAGCTGGTGCTACGGATACCCACCTGGTCGGTGTTGCTATTGGCGCGCGTTGTGCCGATAACGTTCCAGCCTTCTTTGGTGTAGTGCTCCGCCAAGGCGAGGCCGATACTACGCGTGCTGCCAGTGATGAGAACTGTTTTCTTGGTAGCGGCCATTGTTGGTGCTGTCAGGTAGGAAGGGTTGGAATTGAGCTTGAGTGACTAGAAGCTTTTTGAAAAGTGAGGAATTCAAGCAAGTGACCATTCGTTATCGTAATCAAGGAACGTAAGATTAGATTGAAGATTCTTTAAGAAGAGAAACGTGTATCTTTAAAGGTCACACTTGAGAAGAGACATGTTATGTTTACGTGATATAATGTATATGTCATGTACCGCTGAGTGTCGGTCTGTTGCGCTTAGTTCATAGGTCCCTAAACTAGTTAGACACTGAGTAACAGCGTACCATTGCTTTATGATCTACGCAATACGTTGTGAATTATTTTTTGTCGAGCTGTGTGGAGGAACCTTGCGGTTGTACTGTCAGAGGAGCGAGTGGGTTAGTGCCGCAAATGGTGGACTCAACAAATTTAAGCATTGCCTGCTCGAACTAAAACAATGAGAAGGAGCAGGGCAGTGAGTACACCAATGAATTCCAGTGTGTGACACTAATGATCGAAGCAGCGGGAGACAAAAACTCGAGTGCAAGCTCGACGGCGCAGTATTCCCCCAACGGCTCAGACCATCACTGCTGATATGAAACGTAATGCATACGATGGTCGGATAATCCAGCCTGGACTACATCAGAAGCAGGGTTCCCAGGAAAAATAGGCCATCATGATCCCAATCTCATTGTAACTCAGTGCACCGACTGAACAATTTCAGTAGGAACACTTCTTTGGCTGGTCAAACCGTAATACACAACTGCGATGAAACCAGAGCATTAACGAAATAGACTCGACCCTGTCTTGTTGCTGATGCATTGTATCGGGAACAGCCTATCTTACCTTACCAATCAACAAAAGTGCATAATAGCGCGGTCACTGGTGAACCGATGTCACTAATCGAATTTAAGTATTAACTATCTGTTGTGGGTCGATCACCGATTCTAAATTCGGTCATTTACCACGGAAGATCAAGACCACCGAAGTGCTCATCGGCATTGTAGAACTTACCCGTGTCCTTCATGGACAGGTTGGCCACGATATTAGCCATCGATTCGGCCGACTCCGAGGGCTTGAGAACGCCTTGGTGGTTGTTCATATCGGTGTCTACATATCCAGGGTTCAGTGTCACGAAGATGATGTTGCTGTCGTGCAATCCGACAGACAAGGAGCGGGTGACCATGTTGAGCGCGGCTTTGGAAGGGGAGTAAGCGTAAGCGCGACTGTAAAAGTGGGCCATCTCACGGGTGTTGGAGCCGATACTGCCCAATAACGACGACACTTGGGCGACGGTGGCAGTGCCGTGGCTTTTAGCCGCGAGTTCCAAGTTGGGCAGCAGCGCGCGGGTCACCAGGAACGGTCCGACAGCGTTCACTTCGAACTGTCTCATGAATGATTCCTTTGTGGCCGACTTGAGATCGTCGTCCACGTAGATACCGGCGTTGTTGATGAGAAGGTCGATAGGGACACCCTCAAGTTGACGTGCTGCCTCGATCACCGAGGACTCGTCACTCGTGTCCAGTATGATGGTCTTGAAGGGCGAGAGGGATTGGAGCTGTTCGAAAGAGGTGTGTTAGCATCGTAGGATACGGTAGCAAGAGCTGGTGCTACGGATACCCACCTGGTCGGTGTTGCTATTGGCGCGCGTTGTGCCGATAACGTTCCAGCCTTCTTTGGTGTAGTGCTCCGCCAAGGCGAGGCCGATACTACGCGTGCTGCCAGTGATGAGAACTGTTTTCTTGGAAGCGGCCATTGTTGGTGCTGTCAGGTAGGAAGGGTTGGAATTGAGCTTGAGTGACTAGAAGCTTTTTGAAAAGTGAGGAATTCAAGCAAGTGACCATTCGTTATCGTAATCAAGGAACGTAAGATTAGATTGAAGATTCTTTAACAAGAGAAACGTGTATCTTTAAAGGTGACACTTGAGAAGAGACATGTTATGTTTACGTGATATAATGTATATGCCATGTACCGCTGAGTGTCGGTCTGCTGCGCTTAGTTAATAGGTCCCTAAACTAGTTAGACACTGAGTAACAGCGTACCATTGCTTTATGATCTACGCAATACGTTGTGAATTATTTTTTGTCGAGCTGTGTGGAGGAACCTTGCGGTTGTACTGTCAGAGGAGCGAGTGGGTTAGTGCCGCAAATGGTGGACTCAACAAATTTAAGCATTGCCTGCTCGAACTAAAACAATGAGAAGGAGCAGGGCAGTGAGTACACCAATGAATTCCAGTGTGTGACACTAATGATCGAAACAGCGGGAGACAAAAACTCGAGTGCAAGCTCGACGGCGCAGTATTCCCCCAACGGCTCAGACCATCACTGCTGATATGAAACGTAATGCATACGATGGTCGGATAATCCAGCCTGGACTACATCAGAAGCAGGGTTCCCAGGAAAAATAGGCCATCATGATCCCAATCTCATTGTAACTCAGTGCACCGACTGAACAATTTCAGTAGGAACACTTCTTTGGCTGGTCAAACCGTAATACACAACTGCGATGAAACCAGAGCATTAACGAAATAGACTCGACCCTGTCTTGTTGCTGATGCATTGTGTCGGGAACAGCCTATCTTACCTTACCAATCAACAAAAGTGCATAATAGCGCGGTCACTGGTGAACTGATGTCACTAATCGAATTTAAGTATTAACTATCTGTTGTGGGTCGATCACCGATTCTAAATTCGGTCATTTACCACGGAAGATCAAGACCACCGAAGTGCTCATCGGCATTGTAGAACTTACCCGTGTCCTTCATGGACAGGTTGGCCACGATATTAGCCATCGATTCGGCCGACTCCGAGGGCTTGAGAACGCCTTGGTGGTTGTTCATATCGGTGTCTACATATCCAGGGTTCAGTGTCACGAAGATGATGTTGCTGTCGTGCAATCCGACAGACAAGGAGCGGGTGACCATGTTGAGCGCGGCTTTGGAAGGGGAGTAAGCGTAAGCGCGACTGTAAAAGTGGGCCATCTCACGGGTGTTGGAGCCGATACTGCCCAATAACGACGACACTTGGGCGACGGTGGCAGTGCCGTGGCTTTTAGCCGCGAGTTCCAAGTTGGGCAGCAGCGCGCGGGTCACCAGGAACGGTCCGACAGCGTTCACTTCGAACTGTCTCATGAATGATTCCTTTGTGGCCGACTTGAGATCGTCGTCCACGTAGATACCGGCGTTGTTGATGAGAAGGTCGATAGGGACACCCTCAAGTTGACGTGCTGCCTCGATCACCGAGGACTCGTCACTCGTGTCCAGTATGATGGTCTTGAAGGGCGAGAGGGATTGGAGCTGTTCGAAAGAGGTGTGTTAGCATCGTAGGATACGGTAGCAAGAGCTGGTGCTACGGATACCCACCTGGTCGGTGTTGCTATTGGCGCGCGTTGTGCCGATAACGTTCCAGCCTTCTTTGGTGTAGTGCTCCGCCAAGGCGAGGCCGATACTACGCGTGCTGCCAGTGATGAGAACTGTTTTCTTGGAAGCGGCCATTGTTGGTGCTGTCAGGTAGGAAGGGTTGGAATTGAGCTTGAGTGACTAGAAGCTTTTTGAAAAGTGAGGAATTCAAGCAAGTGACCATTCGTTATCGTAATCAAGGAACGTAAGATTAGATTGAAGATTCTTTAACAAGAGAAACGTGTATCTTTAAAGGTGACACTTGAGAAGAGACATGTTATGTTTACGTGATATAATGTATATGCCATGTACCGCTGAGTGTCGGTCTGCTGCGCTTAGTTAATAGGTCCCTAAACTAGTTAGACACTGAGTAACAGCGTACCATTGCTTTATGATCTACGCAATACGTTGTGAATTATTTTTTGTCGAGCTGTGTGGAGGAACCTTGCGGTTGTACTGTCAGAGGAGCGAGTGGGTTAGTGCCGCAAATGGTGGACTCAACAAATTTAAGCATTGCCTGCTCGAACTAAAACAATGAGAAGGAGCAGGGCAGTGAGTACACCAATGAATTCCAGTGTGTGACACTAATGATCGAAACAGCGGGAGACAAAAACTCGAGTGCAAGCTCGACGGCGCAGTATTCCCCCAACGGCTCAGACCATCACTGCTGATATGAAACGTAATGCATACGATGGTCGGATAATCCAGCCTGGACTACATCAGAAGCAGGGTTCCCAGGAAAAATAGGCCATCATGATCCCAATCTCATTGTAACTCAGTGCACCGACTGAACAATTTCAGTAGGAACACTTCTTTGGCTGGTCAAACCGTAATACACAACTGCGATGAAACCAGAGCATTAACGAAATAGACTCGACCCTGTCTTGTTGCTGATGCATTGTGTCGGGAACAGCCTATCTTACCTTACCAATCAACAAAAGTGCATAATAGCGCGGTCACTGGTGAACTGATGTCACTAATCGAATTTAAGTATTAACTATCTGTTGTGGGTCGATCACCGATTCTAAATTCGGTCATTTACCACGGAAGATCAAGACCACCGAAGTGCTCATCGGCATTGTAGAACTTACCCGTGTCCTTCATGGACAGGTTGGCCACGATATTAGCCATCGATTCGGCCGACTCCGAGGGCTTGAGAACGCCTTGGTGGTTGTTCATATCGGTGTCTACATATCCAGGGTTCAGTGTCACGAAGATGATGTTGCTGTCGTGCAATCCGACAGACAAGGAGCGGGTGACCATGTTGAGCGCGGCTTTGGAAGGGGAGTAAGCGTAAGCGCGACTGTAAAAGTGGGCCATCTCACGGGTGTTGGAGCCGATACTGCCCAATAACGACGACACTTGGGCGACGGTGGCAGTGCCGTGGCTTTTAGCCGCGAGTTCCAAGTTGGGCAGCAGCGCGCGGGTCACCAGGAACGGTCCGACAGCGTTCACTTCGAACTGTCTCATGAATGATTCCTTTGTGGCCGACTTGAGATCGTCGTCCACGTAGATACCGGCGTTGTTGATGAGAAGGTCGATAGGGACACCCTCAAGTTGACGTGCTGCCTCGATCACCGAGGACTCGTCACTCGTGTCCAGTATGATGGTCTTGAAGGGCGAGAGGGATTGGAGCTGTTCGAAAGAGGTGTGTTAGCATCGTAGGATACGGTAGCAAGAGCTGGTGCTACGGATACCCACCTGGTCGGTGTTGCTATTGGCGCGCGTTGTGCCGATAACGTTCCAGCCTTCTTTGGTGTAGTGCTGCGCCAAGGCGAGGCCGATACTACGCGTGCTGCCAGTGATGAGAACTGTTTTCTTGGTAGCGGCCATTGTTGGTGCTGTCAGGTAGGAAGGGTTGGAATTGAGCTTGAGTGACTAGAAGCTTTTTGAAAAGTGAGGAATTCAAGCAAGTGACCATTCGTTATCGTAATCAAGGAACGTAAGATTAGATTGAAGATTCTTTAACAAGAGAAACGTGTATCTTTAAAGGTGACACTTGAGAAGACACATGTTATGTTTACGTGATATAATGTATACTAATGCGGTGCGTTGCCCGGGGAAGCTCTGGATTTTCATACTCGGACACACATGATTCTAAATTTTACCAAAGAGTTTATCACACTACCTCAACTATTAATCATTAACCACAACAAAGCTTTCATATGATCACAAACCGTGAGCCACATGCAATGACTGATGCACCAAAGGTGATATTCCGCCTGCGGTGACCCTCGTCGCTGTGCTCCTCGGGGTCGGGCTTCTGCCTCCGCAAAATAGATAGTACCTCCTTCCAGGGCTAAGCCCTCCGCGCTACGCGCCGTCCCCTGACAGACCTCCGCTGCGGAGGTCAAATGCTGATTATGACAGCTGTAGCAAACACCTTGGAACGGTACTGCATTTTGTCGGGGCGCCGTTCGTGATCGGCAGCACGTTGTTCCTGTTCACGATCTGTGTACCAGCTGCAACAGTGATGCCATAATATTTACACTTAGGACGACATGGGGTTCGTCCGTCCACCACTGCGGAATGGTAGTTAGGCTTCAGAAGCGTGCCCGAGGCGACCAGCATACTTGCATGGCGATCTGCTGTGCTTGATTGTTTGAATGTCGTTTGAAGCTCGAGCCTGGAGTACGAAATATGCTATAGCATAGGATGACATTCGTGATGTTGACCCTAGCCGACACAGGCAACATTCACAATTTTTTCAAACTGACATCAGGGTATGTGGTATCGAAGGTAAATTTACTTGGCCACAGTCGGATTTCCAACGCCGCTGTAAGTTCTCATTGAGACAAGGAGGGAATAGCTCGCTTTTGGCCGAGTTCGACGATCCGAGAGTCGTTTATAACAGGTCAATCTAAGTATAGAGGTTTTGAGAACTGAGTTAGTAAAGAGAATGTTACTTTGGGTTCCGGAGAATTGGGTTCCATCAAGTATCAAAGTTAGTTCGGGTTCGAGTTGCCTTCTCCGAAATACTCTGGATCTAAAATCCAGAGAATGTCATGTACCGCTGAGTGTCGGTCTGTTGCGCTTAGTTCATAGGTCCCTAAACTAGTTAGACACTGAGTAACAGCGTACCATTGCTTTATGATCTACGCACATACGTTGTGAATTATTTTTTGTCGAGCTGTGTGGAGGAACCTTGCGGTTGTACTGTCAGAGGAGCGAGTGGGTTAGTGCCGCAAATGGTGGACTCAACAAATTTAAGCATTGCCTGCTCGAACTAAAACAATGAGAAGGAGCAGGGCAGTGAGTACACCAATGAATTCCAGTGTGTGACACTAATGATCGAAGCAGCGGGAGACAAAAACTCGAGTGCAAGCTCGACGGCGCAGTATTCCCCCAACGGCTCAGACCATCACTGCTGATATGAAACGTAATGCATACGATGGTCGGATAATCCAGCCTGGACTACATCAGAAGCAGGGTTCCCAGGAAAAATAGGCCATCATGATCCCAATCTCATTGTAACTCAGTGCACCGACTGAACAATTTCAGTAGGAACACTTCTTTGGCTGGTCAAACCGTAATACACAACTGCGATGAAACCAGAGCATTAACGAAATAGACTCGACCCTGTCTTGTTGCTGATGCATTGTGTCGGGAACAGCCTATCTTACCTTACCAATCAACAAAAGTGCATAATAGCGCGGTCACTGGTGAACTGATGTCACTAATCGAATTTAAGTATTAACTATCTGTTGTGGGTCGATCACCGATTCTAAATTCGGTCATTTACCACGGAAGATCAAGACCACCGAAGTGCTCATCGGCATTGTAGAACTTACCCGTGTCCTTCATGGACAGGTTGGCCACGATATTAGCCATCGATTCTGTAGCGGGGCTGCCGTAGCTTTGCGTCAGAGGAAGACGTACGACTCAGAGAGTCAAAGGAAGGGTTCTGTCGGAGAACCCAAACACAGTCCGTAGGACTAGATAAAATGCAAACTGAATGTATTGATCTTGCGGCTCTTCCGCTTACGGTGCGAATACCTGCACCTCACTATAGCCTATAGCTAACGCTAGATACTAGCTCAATGAGTGGACCTGGGGCCACACTCCTCAACAGAGGTAACCCATGTGTCATACAGACGAAAAGGGTAACCTCACGTGTAACACACGTTACACTCTCCCCCATCAAACTGAGGAACACCCGTGTTCCTCCAGTTGAGGTCACACCACGTCACGTGGCGAATCTTTCTGCTCAACGGGCACATTCTCCAAATTGCTGATGTGCGCGGCACATACACATGCCCGCAGCCCCTGGGGTCTCCAGACCACAGCTCACAACCGTCGCGCGCCAGCGCTTCTTCGTCAGGGCATAGTCAAGTGCATCGCGTCTCTCAGTGAGAGAATACTACACCGCGTATCGTTGCCACCACGGCATACAGCCCATGGCACCTACGCAAGGTGACGCTCCGCCACCAACTGGTCCAGGACCAAACACCAGGTACGGTTTAGTGCCCGAGGATGAGCTCGACTACGAGGAGAGCACTGGGGGCTCACCCTCGCGTATGTCGGAGGTCTCGGCACCACGCTCACCAGAGCAACGGCAATTACGAACGCCGAATCCGTTCCCCGAACGACCATCGCCGCTGAGATCCCTATACGGTGGATCAGCGCTATCCTCACGCGAGGAAGTGGAAATCCCTGAGGCCAACATCATCACCAACCCGTTGGATGAGGCCCAGGGCCGACAGTTGGAACAACAGCGTGGTGCTCCACGCTCCAACATTCCAGAGACTCGCTCTTGGTGAGAGATTTCCAACGGGACTATGGCTTCCGGCCCCGCGACCCCGCGGTTGTTGCTCGGGAGGCTGCCCAGCAACTCTTGACAACGTATGTCATCGGGCCCGAGGCCACAACACCTGACCAGGTGGCCGCACGTACTCAGCTCCGTGAGCAGTACCTGACGCCCCAACGGACAACTCCGTCGGAGTATGCTCAGCGTCTGAGCGACCAGAGCAACAACCTGTCCGTCCCGGACATGCGGAGGATCCCCGTGGTCTTCCGACCTGGTGAGCTCTCTCACGAAGAAGACGCGCAGTTCCAAAACTGGGTGGAACACTCGCGCAAGTTGGCTTCACTTGTAGATCTACGAGCTAGCTTCAGCAAGCAAGACGTTCTGCTTGAACGTCGGCTGCGCTTCCGATATGCGAAGCGAAAGGTCAACGACCTATTACGATCTCATAGATCTCGCCCCCATGGGGCAACTGCGTCGCGCGATACTCAACGATCGAGCTCTCGCGCGCGCTCTGACACATCGTCAACACGCTCTAGCACCGGGAAGCGCGAGCGGACCGACGAGTCGGTCGAGGGCGCGACTGCCGCCTCGGGTGCTCCCGATCAAAAGCGTCCACGACGTCAGGGCAGTCTTGCTGGAGCGGCACTTCATACTCCCATGCCGGAGGCATGCCCCGCCATTTCACCAGATACTGGGTATGACCACGGCGCCACCGGCGCTTCAACAATCGCTCCAAGTGGTAGTGGAGCTCCCCATGCTGATCCAGCAACGCCGGAGGGCGCCTGTCCTCCGCTGGATTCTCGCTATGCGACGGCTGACCGCGTGCACGCTGTGGAGCGTGAATTCGCACAACACCGCGGTTTCCGCGACTGGGTGGCGGGCCAGCTCTCCCGCTTCGCGGATGACCTGGAGCAGGCTGAACACCATGTCGACGAGGTCGCAGACCAGGCCTCGCAGGGCGTTGAGAGACTTGGGAACCAGCAGGCAGACGGCATGGCGGCTCTGGAGCGCTCGAATCTTGAGCTGCGCGACTTGGTCGCTCGTATGCAGGGTCAGATTGACCTGCTGGCGCGCTTGCAGCGGCGCGGCGCTCAACAGTAGCCGTTGGCTTTCCACTCGGTGCTAGCGCTTCCGCGCTCACCTGGCTCGGGTCTCGGTATGGCTTAAGCAAGCCTAAGTAAAACACCAGGTGGGTGCGCATCTTCTTCGGAAGATTGAGCGTGTACGCCAGGCCCTACTTGGCCACGACCTTGAACGGTCCGATGAAGCGAGGACGCAACTTCGTCTTGAAGACCGCAGAGACTGCATGTGTAGGTAGGTTTTTAGTGTTTAATAAAACCAGGTCTCCGACCTCAAAGTTCCACACATTTCTTCTGCCTCTTGCATCCGCTTGTTCCTTTTGAACGTCTTGTCTTTCAGCCATCGCGTCACGTACGTGACGTAAAACGCTGAGGCGTAGTGACAGGAAGTCATCCACTTGTTTCCGCACAGCGGTAGGGCTGACGTCAGCTAGCCACTCGGCTTCTCCCCCATCAAGCCCAGAGTCACGACGTGACGGCGTCAACGGGACGCGAGGGTGCGTGAGGCCATTCACATAGAACGGGGTGAAGCCTGTCGAGGCATGCACCGCATTATTCATTGCGAACTCCACAACAGGGAGCATGGCGCTCCAACGCTTCGGCGTTTCAGCGCAGACTCCGCGCAGAATGTCTTCGACAACGCGATTCGCGCGTTCAGTCTGACCGTCGGTCTGCGGATGGTCCACCGTAGACATATCCAGTCTAGTGCCTAGCACCTTAAACACCGCAGACCAAAACTCACCCGTGAAACGGGGATCACGGTCAGAAACAATTGACTCAGGGAGACCATGTTGTCGAAAGACACGATCCAAAAACAGCAACGCTGTACCCTTACCATCAATGGTATCCGGCACCACCGCTAAGTGAGCCATCTTGCTCAATCGGTCCACAAAGACCACCACGCCTGTGTTGCCTGCCGAATCCTTCGGCAGACCAAACACAAAGTCCATACTAATGGACTGCCAACACACAGAAGGGACAGTCAAACTCGCCAAAGGCGGCGAGGGTTTCACCCGTTGACACGACTCACACGTACTCACGTACGATTTCACCCACTTGTATAGTTTGGGCCACCAATAATCCCGGCTCACAGAGCCATAAGTCTTCTCACGACCAAGGTGACCGCTCAGCGGAACGTCGTGTGCCTCATAGAGGATACGATACTTCAACTCCTCATCATGAGGAACCACCACTCGGGGGGTATCATCCGTACCCGTGCTGTAATACAGCAAACCTCCCTCGAGGGTATAGCGATGTAATCGCGCTCGCAGCCGCGGAGACAGGGTGACGTTTGAGTCTTTAAACTCCTCGCTCCCAAGAGCACGTAGCACAGCTACACAAACGTCATCTCGTGCATACGCCGCATGGATCAGCTCTGTTACAGACGAGCTCACGTTCGTAACATGAGCGAGCTCATAGTCCGGTCTTCGCGAAAGCGCATCGGCAAGAGCATTTTGCCTGCCAGGCTTATACTTCACCTCGAAGTTGTACTCCGCAAAGAAGGAGAGCCAACGGGCCATCCTCTGCGAGAGGTGTGGCGACTGTGTCGCGGTGCGTAATGACGCATGATCAGTGAAGATCACAAACGGCTTAGAGCCCAGCCGGTGCGCCCTGAATTTGACGAGAGCGTACTTCATAGCAAGTAGCTCTTTGTCATGAACTGGATAGTTCTTCTCAGCAGCCTTGAGCTGCCGAGATTCAAACGCAATGACGCGTTCACGCCCATTGGCGTCTGCTTGCAGCAGTGCACAGCCAATGGCAAAATCAGATGCGTCACAGACGACACTGAACGGACGATCCGGGTCCGGAAGAGCCAATATTGGCGCTTGGAGGAGGCTCTCCTTAATGGCTTCGAAAGCCGATTGCTGTTCGGTGTTCCAACACCACTCAGCGTCCTTCCTCAGGAGGTTGGATAGTGGCCGCGCCAACTCAGCGTAATTCTCGCTGTACTTGTGCAAGTAATTGGCAAGGCCAAGCCACTTCCTTAAATCCTTCAGGTTCACATGAACCGGCCAATCAACAATGGCCTTGACCTTAGCAGGATCTGCTCTCAGGCCACGCTTCCCAATGAAGCATCCCAGAAACGGGATTTCCTCCGCGCCGAAAATGCATTTATCAGCATTGGCGTATAGCTTGTTTGTACGCATGCACTCGAGCACCGCTCTCAAATGGTCGACGTGATTCTCCACGTCAGACCTCCCGTGCTCCGCACGACTATGGACGAATATGTCGTCAAAGTACGTCTGTGCGTACGCCCGATGGGGCCGGAATAACTGCGTCACCAGACGATTAAACGTTGCCGGCGCGTTCGACAGCCCTTGGGGCATCACCAACCACTCCCAGAGCATACCGCTCGGAGTGCTAACCGCCGTAAGCGGGATGTCACTCGCTCGCATGAGCAACTGGTAATACCCATCGACTAAGTCGAGCGCACTATACAGTGTACACCCCACCATGTTGTTCTGGAGAACATCCTTTCGAGGAATCGGCGTCTGCGCCGGAATGGTAGCCGCATTCAGCTTGTTAAAAGCATGGACAATGCGCCATTTGCCATTTGGCTTTCTGACACAGAACGTTGGCGTGGAGTGTGGAGACTTACTCTCTCGCACTAACCCAGCCTCGTGCTTCGCACGGAAAAAGGCGTCAATGACGTCACACTGTTCCTTAGGAAGAGGCCACTGCCGTGTTACGCAGTATTTGGTTCCTGGAACCAGGTCAATCTCATGACGAACACCTCGATCCGGAGGCAGACCCATAGGCGGGGTCTTTGAGACGACGTCTCCATACTCCAGTAACAAGGAGTGAAAAGGATCCGACGGATCTTTCAGGATCGCCGATCCACTACGCGCATTAAGCGCCTGCTTCGTGTCCTCCAGGACCGTTTCGTCAACAAGTGACGACGAGTTCAACTCTTCGGCTGGTCGTATTAAGACCACTTCGGCTAAGCCGCCCGCCTTCAAGGCGTCTCCGAACTCACCCACAGACATCTCGTCTAGCTTGAGCAAAGCATCAACAGTGGGGAGGTCACTAAGGCTGATGTCGCCATCGACTTCTCCCGTCACTCCATTTACGAGTGTGTACAACTGCTCACTGCAGTCGCGTGGAGCCTCCTCGCTCGACACGCTGGACTCCTCGTCCGACGTATACAACGTCGCAGACGCTCTGCGTCTCATCCTCATCCTCCTCCGTGCCCGAGACCGGGTGGAAGAGGGCAACAAGGCGACATCACTATCGCCCCGTCCAAGTGCCGCGGCACTGACGTTCCCGCAGGAACCAATCTCTCTCGAGACACTAGGCATTCCATGCCCTTGAACCGGTGGATTACATGCCACCCCATGCGCATTAGTAGGGACGCGCCCCAAATGCCTCGACGTACCGTCGACAACGCTCAAACGAGCACGCAGCAACTTGCCATCCGGCCGAGTGCTGCTCAGTGGAGTACGTGCCACTATACAATTTTCATCCGGGCGTAGCCCATGAAATCTCGGCTCATTGCCGACCGCGTCCACCTGGACACGCGGTGGTGCGTCCCTCGTCGGACCGACACCACCCAGTGGTTTACGTGCCACTCCACGTTCGTCCAACGAGCTACGCTCGGGACCAGCAGACGTTGTCAACGTCGCTCCTAACTCGGGGCTAGTGTCCCTGACACAGGCGTTCACTAACTCGGACACGCCAACGTCCAGCAAAGAGACCTTCTCGGTCCAATGCTCGCGCCAATAGCGCTTCTGCGTCCTGGCAGAGGTGGGTTCATGACTCGCCAAAGCTCCATCAGGAGAGAAGTGCGTAGCACCTAATGTTTTCGACTTCCAGTCGATCCATGGCTCGTGGCGTTCCATCCACGACATGCCAAGTATGAGGTCATACCTCGAGTCCAGGTCTAAGACCAAGCAGCTTTCCCTGCTGTCGAAGTCTAAGAACTTCACGCCCAAATCCAATGGGACCTTAACACGGGTTCCCGTCGCTAGACGGACAGTGACTACGTCACTAGCACGCGCTCGCAGCGCCTCAGCATACAGCTGACTACCTTCCACAGTGGTACGCCGGACGTAATTGCCCGACGCACCCGAATCGATCAACACGATCCATGGCTTCTCAAAGCCCTTCACGGTCGCCTCAACGACCAGCAAGCCCGGCTTGCATACGCGATTCTTTTGAGAGAATATCGATCTCTCCGGGGCCAAGCCCTGCTGACCTCTACCTCCCTGAGGTACAACAGAACCTAGTTCTTCCCCAGCAGGCGGCCCCGCGCCTACTGGGAGTGGTCGTTTCCCCGCGACGAGTCAGATTTTCGACTCGAAGCGGTGTTTCGGCTCAGTTGAGCCTTGCGCGATCTGCGCAACGGACAGCCCGTCCTAAGGTGGTCGATACTACCGCAGGAGAAACAGCGTCGAATGCCACGACGCTGCTCAGCAGCTCGAAGCTCAGCAGCTTCATCTTCAGCATAGCTGAGGTCCATTGGCACCGGACCCTCCGGCGGACTCGCCTGAGGCACACTCCAGCCCATGCGGGCTGACCTAAAGTTGTGCTCGGCGTTCAACGCCACGGCCACAGCCTCCTCGAATGAGGATGGGCGGCTACGGAAGACTTCCGTGCGCGCCACGCCGGTCCGAAGACCGTCCATGAACACCGTTGTGGTGACTACCTCCGGTAGAGGATCGGCAAACATGCCAGCAATGAGCGTTCGGAGCTCTTGGACGTAGTCCAGTAATTCCTTCTTGCCCTGGCGACATGCCAGGAAGCGCGAACGCACGCGGTACGCGTGGTTCGGGGGCAAGAATACTCGCGAGAGCTGCCGCTTCAGCTCATCCCATGTCGGGAAGGCACCATCAACTGACGACCCATTCGTGAGTGCCCACTCACGCGCTCGCCCACTGAGCTTAGAAATCGCAAGCGCTACGCGCTGGTGCTCAGTCTGGAGCAAGGCCGAACTCATGGCCATCTCAACCTCTCTGATCCACAGCATGAGGTTCTCTCCTTCCTTCCCGTCGAAGGACTGGACACTCAACATGAGCGGCTTTGGTCGGGTCGACCCTTGCAGCGCGGCTGCTGTCATTGAGGGAGCCGCCGTGCTCATCCTCTGCTGAATGTGCTCCAGCAGAGCATTCTCATAACTTGAGAAAGCCTCGAGACGCGCGTTGATAGCGTCCGGGCCTTGCGAGGCAAGATGCGCCACGCCCTCCGGGCCCAACAAGGACATCAGCTTTTTAAGCGCCTCTTGTTGCCCGGGGGCGAGGTTTGCAAACGCAGCTTGCTCCATCCTCACAGAGGAACAGTCTAGTCAGACTCAGGTGAGGGATTGACTACGAGTGCTACCAAGTGCAGCGGGGCTGCCGTAGCTTTGCGTCAGAGGAAGACGTACGACTCAGAGAGTCAAAGGGAGGGTTCTGTCGGAGAACCCAAACACAGTCCGTAGGACTAGATAAAATGCAAACTGAATGTATTGATCTTGCAGCTCTGCCGCTTACGGTGCGAATACCTGCACCTCACTATAGCCTATAGCTAACGCTAGATACTAGCTCAATGAGTGGACCTGAGGCCACACTCCTCAACAGAGGTAACCCTTGTGTCATACAGACGAAAAGGGTAACCTCACGTGTAACCCCGTTACACAAACCGTAATACCCAACTGCGATGAAACCAGAGCATTAACGAAATAGACTCGACCCTGTCTTGTTGCTGATGCATTGTGTCGGGAACAGCCTATCTTACCTTACCAATCAACAAAAGTGCATAATAGCGCGGTCACTGGTGAACTGATGTCACTAATCGAATTTAAGTATTAACTATCTGTTGTGGGTCGATCACCGATTCTAAATTCGGTCATTTACCACGGAAGATCAAGACCACCGAAGTGCTCATCGGCATTGTAGAACTTACCCGTGTCCTTCATGGACAGGTTGGCCACGATATTAGCCATCGATTCGGCCGACTCCGAGGGCTTGAGAACGCCTTGGTGGTTGTTCATATCGGTGTCTACATATCCAGGGTTCAGTGTCACGAAGATGATGTTGCTGTCGTGCAATCCGACAGACAAGGAGCGGGTGACCATGTTGAGCGCGGCTTTGGAAGGGGAGTAAGCGTAAGCGCGACTGTAAAAGTGGGCCATCTCACGGGTGTTGGAGCCGATACTGCCCAATAACGACGACACTTGGGCGACGGTGGCAGTGCCGTGGCTTTTAGCCGCGAGTTCCAAGTTGGGCAGCAGCGCGCGGGTCACCAGGAACGGTCCGACAGCGTTCACTTCGAACTGTCTCATGAATGATTCCTTTGTGGCCGACTTGAGATCGTCGTCCACGTAGATACCGGCGTTGTTGATGAGAAGGTCGATAGGGACACCCTCAAGTTGACGTGCTGCCTCGATCACCGAGGACTCGTCACTCGTGTCCAGTATGATGGTCTTGAAGGGCGAGAGGGATTGGAGCTGTTCGAAAGAGGTGTGTTAGCATCGTAGGATACGGTAGTGTCCCGTGCCGGGATCGGATGGGGTGGTGCCAGGGGGTGGGACCCTGAGCCATGGCTCCGCTACTACTACTGGGTCTTCCGACCAGGTTAAAAAGGATGGGATCGATAATTCAAGCACCAGGGCGGGGTATCAGGCTTGAAGAAGCGGGACCGTTCCTGGGTGCATAACGGAACAGTGGACGTTCATTGATGGCGCGAGGTCATCACGGCGGATGACCGAGGCGAAGCATCCTGTGAGAATGATGAGCCTACTAGTATCTCATTAGCAAGTTTGATGAGTGTATCTTCGCGAGGAAGATACTTGGTGTATGTCTTTGCTTTGGAGGACGGAAGGCACGTCGTAGAGACCAGGTCACCCAAGTGGAAGGGGTGTCCTGCTCATGAGCGTTCTTTGTCTTCCGTGGAACACTTTTATTTTTTAGTCACTCGTACTTTTACCTGGCCTAACACAAGTGGAAACAAGTTCTTTACTTTTGGTTTATCTCACACATCTAATCCTCCTACACACCCCCTCTCGAGACCTGTACTCTTTGATAACAACCCGCGAGATACTCGACCCAATCAGGAGAAGTACGGGACATTTGGTGGAGAAGCAGGGTATCTCGTTCGTTGGAGAACGGTCCGAGAGGTGTGCACAGTGGTAGGTTGTGCGGTGGAATTTGGAGTTGATTCCCTGAGAGGGTTTAGTGCAGTGTCTGGAACAAGTTGTAGCTGGAGGAGTGCTGGAAGACGAAGAAAGCATGACTTCTCACGGAGACGGACAGGAATTTCGGGACGCTGTGGATGCCTACTCTAGTGGTGGCGGCTCTGAGATCGATATGTTCGGAACGGACATTGGTGAGATTCAAACAGTACCAGGAGGACCTCGCCAGATTATGACCGATCCGTCTCGGCCGGATTTATCAACGCCAGCAGGATTGGGATCTGTCGAATCTTTAGTGCAGCGTGCAGTAATGGATACAAGTCGTGGGCGAGGAAGTACGCGAACACCAGCTCGTCGGTTAGGAAGAAGCCTATCACCATCTTTTGGCGGCTCAACAACAGCTAATAGGAGTGTTCCAACGGGAATTATCGGTCAAGTGTCGGCTGCTACCAATACTACTGGTACCTCTGACGTGTCTACTACAACTAGGATCCAGAGTCACAACACTGTTTCTGGGACTTCTTCGGTACTGCAACCTTCTCGATCAAGTGAGTTAGCTGCGGGGGAATCGGGCCCGCAATTGGCCCCTCTTGGAAGTGGAGCTCAGCAGATAGGTAATGGAGGCCAGCAACAGGCTAGCACTTCTACTGGTTTTCAGGCACTTAGTGGAGCCGTGAGTCTATCACAGCATGGAACAGATGCTGGGACCCAGTCTCAACCTTACAGTGGATATCAACATCAGCCTTCTCCTGCCTACACGATGCAGACTTCTCGGCCCTCGATTCCTGGGTGGTTGGGTGCGGTCACTCCGCCTAGCGTGACTCAGTCAAGGACTACTTTACCTGCGCAGCGCATTCGGACTGCTATTCCTTCGTATCGGAATTGTACGATTGGCGAGTCTCCGATGACTCCCGGCCTCAGTTTCAACTATCCGTTCAATCAACAGTCAGGATGGGCTCAAGCGGCTGCGATGAACTATGGTCACGTGTCCCCGTACGGCAATGGACAATTCGTACAATCGGGTATAACTGCCACTCCCGTGAGCAGTTCCGGTATGGTGGTAGCATCTCAGCCTTCGACACAACAAACTCTTGTCCAGTTCTCTCAGCCCATGCAGCAAACCTCTCATGTATCTCACTCTCAGTCTACAATGCGGAACTCCCAAGTGCCGCCGACTCAACCTTCACAGTCAGTATCCCGAATGCAGTATTCGCGGTCTACACCTCAAGCATCTCAAGGTCAGTAATATCCTGGTGAACAACAGCAACTTCAAGTACAGTATGGGCATCAGTCATATCTAGGTCAACAACCGACTACTCCGGCTAGCGCGAATGGTTTCGACAAGTTCTCGACGGAGAACTACGCGAACACTTATGGTCACTATATTGGTGAAGCGAACGGCTCAGGTTACGGCACTAATTCTCCCTATGGACAGGGAATGCCCTCTCACATCAAGAACGCTGTTCGGATGTTACCTCCTTTCTACTCTGACAACACTACTGTGGATAAAGCTAGGACGTTTTGGGATGCTTTTGAGCGTGCAACGTTTGGACTCAGTGATCCTCTTCGACTGAGTGTATTTCGTGATCGGTTGAAGGGTAGTTCGGGTGAAAACTGGTGGATGTACTCGCAGATTGACGACTTCGAGACGCTCAAGACTCGCTTTCATAACCAGTTTGTTTGTCAGACTCCTCAACAAATGATTGAACGTCTGAAGACAACGAAACGTTCTCGGGGAATGTCGGCTGAAGTGTGGGGTGATTTGATTTCTGGTCTGTGCGATGCTGCTCAGTGCTTCGATCCCCAGATGCGGTACCAGTACTTCTTGGCTGGGATTCGTAATAAGGAGTGGAGATCTGCACTTGCTACTACCATGGTGAATTCGATTCCTCAAGCCGTAGCAGTTCTACTTTACAAGAACTTACATCTACCTGTGGAAGATGAGTCTGAGTTTGTGGAAGGACCTACCTCGCAACAATTGCCTGAGAATGCAATGATGCAGCGTATACTTGAACTGATCGAGTCAACACAGGCTGTACAGCAGCAAATTCTGAACCCTTCTCGTCAAACGAGGAGGAACACTGTTGCTGCTGCTATACCTACTCAACCATTGGTCCAGAATGCTCCTGTGTATCTTCCTACAGCACCTCAAGCTCACGAAGTGCCCTTCTACCAGTCTGTGAACACTGCGTTTCAACAGTCCTCTTCACGTGGGGTACGTCCTGATCCTGATTTGCGTACGCAGGAGGGTGTCATTGTATGTGGGAGGTGTCGCCGTGTAGGTCATGGTCGTCTATCCTGTGGAAGGAACAACCTGAATTGCAACAAGTGTCAGATGTTGGGACACATTGCTCCTGAGTGTGAGCAAGTGTCTTCACAACAACAGTTCAGTAACTTCTCGAGTGGACCTAGGCGGGATACTTCTGGAGCTCCAACTATGAATTCAGCGGATGGTAGAACGCAGTACTCCCGAGCTTGTTTCCTGTGCAAAGCTACGGATCATTTAGTAGCTAATTGTCCTTCGCGCGCGGCTTTCGATCAGATGGTTTCTCGACAGGCAACAGGTGTTAGGGGTCCTCAGGGACAACCCCAGGCCCAGAACTGAAGGTGGCAGGAGGGAGGGGAAGGGTGTGTCGCTCCTTCCTCTTGCCTGAAGAACGACACGGGTAGGGACTCTTCGGGTGTGAAGTTAAGTGTTGCGGGACTTACTGGAGTTGAACCTAGACGGACTGGAATGGCGCTGAGTGTACCTCAGAAGTGTGAAGCGACTGACATTGGTGAAAATTTGACTGGAAACGAAAATTATTGCGAAAAAAAAACTATCTGAGAAATTGTGAGAAGGGATTCTACGTTGAGGACAAGGTTGCGGTAACCAAGTGTCCTACGAAGTTTGGGGAGAAGCGTCTACATGGAAAACAGCCTAAACGAGGAAGGGAGGACTTCACGAGCAATCGCCTGGATGAGAGCAAGCCTGAAGCGTCAAAGGACAACTACACAGGGTCAGAGGACCACGAGGGTGACTCGGGGAATACTGTTGAGACTACTGATTTGAGAGCGACTGCTTTTACCACTTTTACTACTTTTGCGGATACTGTTGGGAATTCGTCACGTGTGAGTGGAAGTCTGGCGCCTGTGTTAGTTGAGAATTTTGCGACGAAGGATAGCTCTGAATCTGGGAGCGATTCAGAAGACAGTTGGGTGAATACTGATCGTTTTGTGGAAGCCAGTTCGGGTACTCCTCCTGCGCATGCAAGGAGAATTTCGGTAGAACCCTTTGACAGCGTACTAGGATCGACTAAAGGAACTGTCGAGCCTACTCACCATACTGGGGGAGAAAAAGATGACATAATTATTGCGGAAACAGGGGACACGTCACCCCGTTGTGAAGAAGAAACTTGCGGTGTGAAAAAGGGAAATATTTCGCAGATTGAAGATTTTAGTAGTGATGAATTTACTGAGAAGGTTGAGATGTCATCGAGAGAACGGTTGGAGACCGTACCTCTGTCAAGTACGAGTGTTGATAAGGTGAGGGGTGGAAGTGTATTCGCTAATTATGAGGAGTCGTCTACGGCGAGTGTTTCTAAGAGTGATGTGGGGCTGAATGTAGTAAAAAGCACAAGAAGCGAAGTGCTAGGGTCGATTGACGGGGATCCAGTGGTAGCTGTTCCCGTTGAACCGCCAGATTTGGTGGGTGATGAAGTTGTTGGGAAGGGTGCATCTGAAGAGCCCGAGGATAAGCAGAACGCTACTGGCCCTAGTGCTTACAGGAGGGTTTTCAGTTCTGCTGAGTTGGAGGCAATGGAAGAGGGACAATCAAACGGTGTTATCGAAGAGGTTGAAGAGTATGAAAAAGAGCTTGAAGATCGTTTATTTCCACTAGATGAGGTGGAACTGAAGAGAAGAATGAAGAAGAATGAGGAACAGCAGAAGGAGCTATCTCTAACGGAATTGAGTACGCTTCTTGGGATTCCTGAGGAAGTTTTAATTAGAACTCGTAATTCGTCTCCTGGAGTGTTATCTACCCCTGAATATTGGATCGACTGGTATCATCGAACGCTAGCCTCTTCCGAAGCTGCTAGGAGAGCTAACCGTGATTTCCGACCCCACGATAAGGATGAGAAGTCAGTCGGAAAGTGCACAGCGTCTTCCACTGCTTCGGGTGGAAAAGACGTGGGCGGTGGAAGGGTTTCGAGCGTAAAGAATTCTATAACTCGCTCTTCTGAACATCGGTCGACGCCCACTGATGGAGACACTGTAATGGAGAATATTGCCGTGTGCCTAGGGGAGGTGGATACTGTGGTTGCCGCATGTCGGTCTGAAGACAGTGTATACTCGGAGTCTCTTTCCCATCTGTGGTTAGCGTGGGTTCGCAAGACTGTGTACTCACTTGTGAAAGAAGAAGGTTTAGGCGAAGCACGATGTCCAGCATGTCAAGCACGGAACACTTCGCATGGTGAAGTCGAGAAGGTTCAAGAAAATTCCGAAGAACCCGCTGATGTGAGGATTCAGTCGCGAATCGAGGAGAAATTGTCGGTCTTCCCGTTCGAAAAGGATACTCTTCTTCGGAACGACTAGTGAGGGAGGTTGTCTCCCTATATGACCAGGAAGCGCCTCTAATCAAGTTGAAACTGATCGAGCGAAGGTCCTGCTGTGACTCTTGTCGCCCTGTTAAGAACCGTTCTAGTAAGGGCAGATCCAGCAAGAGAGTGAGTTTCAACTGCTCTTCACTGTTCTCGGGGCGTTCTGAAGCGTTGGGATCTCCCTATTCACGTTCTAATGAGAGTGACGGGCTATTCCAATATGTCTATGTGGTGACCGACTCAGCTCAAAGGAAAACAAAAACCGGTCTAGTCGAAGTACCACAACCTGCTGAAGTTATTTCTAGTAAGACACTAGTTGTTCCTGAAGGGAAACGAGTGATCGGGTCAGTCGGAGGAATCGAAGCCGTGTCGACGGGTTACATTGATTGTGTTCCGATGGATATGCTAATTGACTCTGGGGCAGTGGCTAGTCTAGTCGATTATCGCGTGCTCAAGAAAGTGGGACTATCCGAACTCTCTCTGAAACCCTACTCGATGAACTTGAATGGCGTGTCAGGCAAGCCTCTAGATATTCGCGGTGTTGTCGAATTGCCAATACGGTTAGGAACGCTGGAACTTGTCCTTCCGTTTGTTGTGGCTAAGCGATTACATGTGGATGTGATTCTGGGAACGGATACTCTCAAGGCATTTAGAGCAGTGATTGACCTAGAAGCTGACACAGTCATGTTGAAGAGTACTGGTGAAGTGTTTCCCATTGGATCTCCGCGTGTTGAAGAAATGCATACTTCTAGGATCAACTCGACTGTTCGGATTCGTCCTGGAGGCCAAGTGCTGGTTGTCGCTGATGTGCAAGGTGAAACTGAGGAAGCGTCTACTGTGTTAGTTGAAGGCTGGCCGGAGCTTGATAGTACCGTCCAGGTCGCTCGTACTCTCTGCACTGTGCACAGCAAGAAGGTCGTTGTTGAAGTATGCAATTCATCTACTGAGGAGGTCGTCATTAAGAAAGGTACCCTTATCGCTACTGTGACGGTTGTCCCTGAATCTGCGTTTACTTTTGAAGATCCAGAAAAGAAGGCGGTCTATGATAATTCGCGGGGCGTGTACTCGACTACTAAAGCAGGCAAGTTAGCCTCTAGTGTGGATGAGTCGATGCCTACTGTTGACAAGGAGTCACATCAAGGGTTGGTTGTGGATTTCTCCGATTCTACACTTGGAGACGAGCAGAAGCGATTGTTCAAAGAAGTGCTAGAGTCCTTCACCGATCTCTTTGTAGAGACCTCTCTGAAACCTGGAAGAACCGATCTGTTGGAATTCTCGATTGACACTGGCGATCATCCTCCTATTAAGCAGAGACCATACCGTGTCTCGAAGGCGGAAGGGGATGTGATGGAAGCAGAAATTCAGCAGTACCTTGACAAAAATTTCATTCGACCGTCTACTAGTCCTTGGGCCAGTCCTGTCTTGATGATAAGGAAACCCGATGGTGGGATTCGTTTTTGCATCGACTACAGGAGATTGAATGCTGTAACTATCAAGGATTGCTATCCTATGCCACTCATAGATGATATTCTTGACGTATTAGGGAACGCTAAGCTGTTTTCCACCATGGATATCGCTTCCGGATATTGGAATGTACCGATGGCTGCTGACAGTGTGGAGAAAACGGCATTCACTTGCAAATACGGACTTTACGAATGGTTAGTGATGCCCTTCGGGTTGTGTAATGCTGTTCCTGCGTTTGAGCGCCTGATGGAGAACGTTTTAGTTGATCTAAAGTGGCGAACGTGCTTAGTTTACCTCGACGACTGTGTAGTGTTTAGTGAGGATTTCCCTACTCATCTCGTGCGGTTGAAACAGGTGCTGGAACGGTTCCGAACTGCTGGGTTCAAACTTAAGATGAAGAAGTGCAAGTGGGGTAGAGATCAAGTTGCTTTCTTGGGCCACATTGTGACTCCGTCTGGGATTCTCCCTAATCCGGAGAAAGTGAAGGCTGTGATGAATGTGGAAAGACCTCACGATATTCACACTGTACGAGCTTTCCTTGGGTTGACTAGTTACTTCCGTCGCTATATTCCTGGGTATGCTGCAATCTCGGCACCGATTGAACGTTTGAAAATGAAAGGTGTCCCTTTCAAGTGGAGCGGGGACTGTGAGACTGCTTTCATGCAACTGAAGCGAAAACTAGTGGAGCCCCCTATTCTAGTGTATCCGGACTTCAACAAGCGTTTTAAGCTGTATGTCGATTCTTCTAAACTAGCAGTTGGAGCATGCCTTATGCAGACCGTGAATGGAAGGGAACGCGCTATAGCTTACGCTAGTAAACTTCTCGTAGGTTCTGAGAAGAATTGGATTCACAAGCAAAATGGTACTTCGGAGATTGAGTGTTGGGGTATTGTTTGGGCGACTCGTAAGTTCAGATGCTACTTGGATCGTCGTGAATTTGACCTTTACACCGATCACAAGGCTCTCACGTGGGTGTTCAATGAAACTAACCGCACAAGTAACGCTAAGTTGGCTCGTTGGGCTATGGAGTTATCACAGTTACGTTTCAAAGTGTTCCACAAGGCTGGTACTGCTATGGGGCATGTAGATGGACTATCACGACTTCACCAGACTACTATCTGCGCCTTAACTATGTCTGACCTCTTAAACGATGCTGAAGAAGACCCTAGTACCGTTTTAGTTGGGGAGGATCGCCCTGATGCCAGTCACGAACCCCCTGAACAGCTATCAGTGTCCCCTGTGGATGTGTTTAGACTCGATCAAGAACGGTTTGTTGCGGAGCAACGACAAACGCCGTGGATTATGGCGTTGATCGCCTTCTTGGAAAGTGGGGCGCTTGCCTTAGATGCTCAACTTCGTGCGAAAGTGTTATTGATGGCTCCTAACTATGTCGTTAAGAACGGTGTCCTCATGCGTCGTGTCCATTTGAAAGCTCGAGCTGCGCATGCTCGAACGATCGAGGTTCCAGTGATTCCTCTCCCTTTTATTGCTACAGTACTACATCATTGTCATGCGGATGCTTGGGCAGCTCACATGGGTGTCACTAAGACGAGGGACCGAGTAAGGAGGCACGCGTACTGGCATGGTTGGAAGCGAGATGTCGATGAATACGTTCGAGAGTGCAGCACTTGTGGTAGTGGGAAGGGTTATCGCCCTTGGAAAAATGGACTCATGCAGCGGATGCCTATCCAAGATCTGTCTGGACCGTTTTCATTGCTAGTAGTGGATGCTGTAGGTCCTCTGGTCACTACACCTCGCGGGAGCAAGTTTATTCTAGTCTTTGCCGACTACTTTACACGATGGGTGGAAGCGTTTCCGATCAAGCGACTTGACACTGTTACCTTTGTTGAGACGATGGTGAATGAGGTCATTTCTAGACATGGGGTACCCGAGCGACTGTTGAGTGATCAAGGGTCTAATTTTATATCCGAATTAGCGCGATCTTTTTACGAGACACTTGGCATTAAGAAACTCTTCGGAGCTGCTTACCATCCTCAGACACAAGGTTTGGTAGAACGATTCAATGGTACGCTCATCGGGATGCTCAAGATGTTCGTGAACGAAGCTCAGGACGATTGGGACCTTTACTTACCACGAGTCCTGTTTGCATATCGGACCTCTTATCATGAAGCGCTCAAGGATTCTCCCTTCTTTAGCCTATACGGTCGAGACCCAATACTCCCACTGGACCTAGCTTTCCTGAACACCAATCCTGAGTGGAAGAGCAATGAAGTGGCTGCATACCGAAGACGACTATACTTATCGCTAAGAGACACTCGACGACTAGTAGAAAGACAACTACTCAAGGCTCAAGGAAGGCACGAGCAACGACTTGAAAATCAGGTGCCTGCGAAATTTAAAGAAGGTGACCCCGTCTGGGTGTACCAATATTTTCGCGCTCGCCGAGGGGAAAAGAAGACCAAGAAGTTGGCCTTCTCTTGGCACGGACCGTACCGGGTGGTTGGAACAGTTGGAGAGAACTCTTACCGGATAGCTATCCCAACGCATCCTAACCGAGTAGTGACAATCAACGTGAACCGATTGAAGCGTTTCCGAGGACGGTGGAGTCGTCCTTTCCCTTCGGATGTGCCTGCTGGTGTGGAAACTCAGCCAGGACTGGATGATAATGGCCCTCTCACCGAGGAAGATTTACCATCGACGAGTTACGTGGAGAGACTTGTGATCGGAAGTGAGGAGACTGCCTTTTCTGGAGTGAGTTATCCCGTCGTCGACATTATTGCGAGACGAAAGAAAAACGGTGAAGAACAGTTCTTAGTGTTACTAGCCACCTATGAGACCTCTTGGTGTCCTCGTGCTACTCTCCTGCCTACCTACAGTGTTCTCATTAAAGCATTCGAAGATACTCAGCGGAAAGAGCGAGGGCTTCCTGAACTCCGTAGGAGCTCGCGACTGGCCGACGCTAACGTGGCCGTCGATGAAGATGAGATACTTTTCTAGTGTGGAAGGACTTAAGGGCTACACATGGAATGACTTGATGGTGAGAAGCATCGTGCGAATAGTACTGGGAGTACATTCGGCACGATTTTTATATTTGAACTCTTTTTACGTACATGGTGTTAGTGATGAACTGAAGGTGCTCTGACTACCTCACTATGGATTACCGATGGACGTCTGTGATGATTCTGTGAGAACGAGAAACTGGAACTGATAAACTTTGAATTATGACTACCTTACGTGCAAACTCTCATTTGGACGGACAGACGGGAGATCCTGTTTTTGACTTTTTCGCTGGAGGTTTCTCTTCATCTTCATCCGAACGAATCTCTTCGGTGTCGCTTGTCTCGATGTCAGTGTTCTTCCTCGAGCCTTCTTTTCTCTTGTTTGATTGACTCTTCCCGTTGTCTGAATCTGTTTCGCTGATGTCAGACGTGGATCCGTCTTTGGAATGCTTCTTTCCCTGGTCGGCGTGACTTGACCCTTTTGCGTCTTTGAAAACACTGGCAGTGTAGGATCCATCGGAATGCTTGAATGGCGAATATCCACTGGTCTTCTCTTCTTTGCGATTGAACGGCTCCACAACTGGAAAAGGATACTTGCCTGCCTCTAGCTCTTCACTAATCCTCTTGCCCAACTTTTGAAGACGTGTACAATGGACTAACTTCGACCAAACGCCTCTTGACAGATCTCCTACCCAGTGATCACTCTGTGGATCTTCCTTGGAACAGATATCCAAACGCACTCGAGCTAAAGCACGCTCACTAAGGCGATTTTCTGGTTTGCCTTGACTGGGGTTAAGGGCGTCCGTTTGCACAAGTAAATCAGTGATATTGGAGAAACCTCCATCATCAATTCGGAACGGTTTGAGAGAATCTTTGATCTTGAGGCGGTACGCTTGCTGGTCGTGGCGAAATAATTCACTCAAATTCTGAATAATGGGTCCATGGTAACTTTTCGCGTCCGGAGAGTTCTTACCTGGTTGGCCTCCCCACCACATGAGCAAGCGAGAACTGTTCACGGCTTCAATCCTCTTGAGAAACTCGTAGTATCCCCATGTCTCAATGCAGAATGAAATGAAATCCAGTCTCTCGATGATTGCGGACATCTTCGCCTTTCGACGCTGCGTCTGTGCGCTGGACCCTCTTAAAGGAACATTCAGCTGCCAATCCCAGAACTTCGGACGGTTCTTCATCCAGAAGCGCCAATGATATAAGTGCAAGTCACTGAAAATTTCAGGATCATACCACACGATCGAACCTTCCCAAGGGTACGCTCTTTCATAGGGAGATACTTTCAGACTGGCTGCTTTTCGGTAAATCTTCTCAACATCTCTCTTGACTTGATCGGGGGTACGGTCTGCAAGCTCGTGTGGAAAGTACTTGCTTGATTTAGCTGGTGGTGGATCCTTCCTTTTCTTGGACGTCTTAGCAGGAGATGGCCTCGGGGATGATGAAGAAGGACTCGAAAGATCTGTGTAATTGGAGAACCTGTGGTGATCTGCAGCTTGTCTACTCATACGCTGACGAGACGGTTTCGGCAAGATCGTGATCAGACCACTCAGAGCGTCACTCGCATTCCCTGTCTTGTCGATTATAGCCTCAGCTATATCATCAAGCACTTCCAATCCCACGGAACTCTCATTGACGCCAATAACTTCGCGCATTTCACTCCAAAAAGAAAGCTGAGCGAGGCGATTCTGTTGAGTCGTATTCGCAGCTTGCTCTTCCTCTTGTTCCTGCTCGAGCAGAGCCGTGACTTGCTTGAACTGTTCCAACAGAGCAGACTTGCTAGATGTCGTCACCATGGCTAGAACCAGTTGTCGTGATCTAATCACTGGAGGTCGAATTTGCAACTGAGCTTTTCTGTCATCGAAGCTAACTCGAAAGAATGCTTCTCTGTTGATGATTCTTCTGATGGGTTTTGACAACTGCGACAAGGTGACGAGAAAAGAGAAGGATTTTTCTGTGAATGTAAACGCTGATGGAGAAAGAAGACCTCGTGGATCGTAGACTAGAGCTATTCTCAGGCCTTTCCCGACAAGGCGAGGTGTACGTTGTCGAAGCATTTTCGGTTCGACTGCACAACGTGTTCGTGCCGGCAAGGAAAAACTTACACGCTTCTAGATGGACGAGTATGTCCGCTTGGAACTGTTACCTGCCTACTTGGGTGCTATCGGAGTATGGGTGTTAACGACCCCTTTAAGACAAGTAGCTTGGACATTCTTCGCTCAAGTATGGCGAGTGATTAGTATGAACGGTAACTTGCTGTTAGAGTTCGTCGCACGCTATCAGGCCGTACTGCGAGACCGCGAATTGCGTCGACTCGAAGGACCTGCTTACGCGTATGCACTGTGGAGTGCCGTGTTCGCTGTGCCTGTTCAAGTGTTACTTGATAACGAAGACGAATTTGGAAGATACGGTCGGATGATCAGAACCTGGTGAAAAGCTCTACAAGTCACTTACGGCGTTTAGCTTCCTGATCTGGTCGTGCGTACTTGTTGGTCTACTGTCAGATACTATCGGGCCTTAATTGGAGCTGCTATCGCTACTTGGATGAGAATGTTGTCTGTCATGAAGGGTCTTTGCTGGGTCCTATTATTACTGCTGTCAATGGCGATACACTTACCAATGGCGAGTTACGACCTCTTGGAGTTCGTGTCCTGCGGTACAGTAGGAGTAGCGTTCCTGTTAGTTGTCACGACTACGCTTTGCTACTTCGTCGGTTGGGTTCCCGAGGGTTACTACACCAGTGGTACAGTCATCATTGTAGGAGTAATCACCCACTGTTGGCGTCTCGGAGATGGTGACGGCAGACTCCGCGGAGTTACTCCAGACACTCTGACTAACGAAGCCTTACGTAGTGTCCGTACGGACGCTGCTACACGAAGGCGCAAAGAAGCCGCAAACTTGACTCGACTTCGAAACACTGAGACTGAAGAACTACAAGACTGTCGAGACGACAATGATGGAGAGCGGAGACCCCAAAAGACACAAGTTCGGAGATCTAAGCGTGAACGGACAATTAGAACAGGTCCGTTGATGGACGGTGTTACCTCGGATCTCAATGCAGCTGAGCAAATGGTCGTGCAGCTATTACGGAGCATGGCCCAGGTTCCCGACGTTCGCCGAGGACGGCAAACTTCTAGTTGGGGAGAATGTCCCGTGCCGGGATCGGATGGGGTGGTGCCAGGGGGTGGGACCCTGAGCCATGGCTCCGCTACTACTACTGGGTCTTCCGACCGGGTTAAAAAGGATGGGATCGATAATTCAAGCACCAGGGCGGGGTATCAGGCTTGAAGAAGCGGGACCGTTCCTGGGTGCATAACGGAACAGTGGACTTTCATTGATGGCGCGAGGTCATCACGGCGGATGACCGAGGCGAAGCATCCTGTGAGAATGATGAGCCTACTAGTATCTCATTAGCAAGTTTGATGAGTGTATCTTCGCGAGGAAGATACTTGGTGCATGTCTTTGCTTTGGAGGACGGAAGGCACGTCGTAGAGACCAGGTCACCCAAGTGGAAGGGGTGTCCTGCTCATGAGCGTTCTTTGTCTTCCGTGGAACACTTTTATTTTTTAGTCACTCGTACTTTTACCTGGCCTAACACAAGTGGAAACAAGTTCTTTACTTTTGGTTTATCTCACACATCTAATCCTCCTACACACCCCTCTCGAGACCTGTACTCTTTGATAACAACCCGCGAGATACTCGACCCAATCAGGAGAAGTACGGGACAGTAGCAAGAGCTGGTGCTACGGATACCCACCTGGTCGGTGTTGCTATTGGCGCGCGTTGTGCCGATAACGTTCCAGCCTTCTTTGGTGTAGTGCTGCGCCAAGGCGAGGCCGATACTACGCGTGCTGCCAGTGATGAGAACTGTTTTCTTGGAAGCGGCCATTGTTGGTGCTGTCAGGTAGGAAGGGTTGGAATTGAGCTTGAGTGACTAGAAGCTTTTTGAAAAGTGAGGAATTCAAGCAAGTGACCATTCGTTATCGTAATCAAGGAACGTAAGATTAGATTGAAGATTCTTTAAGAAGAGAAACGTGTATCTTTAAAGGTGACACTTGAGAAGAGACATGTTATGTTTACGTGATATAATGTATATGCCATGTACCGCTGAGTGTCGGTCTGTTGCGCTTAGTTCATAGGTCCCTAAACTAGTTAGACACTGGGTAACAGCGTACCATTGCTTTATGATCTACGCACATACGTTGTGAATTATTTTTTGTCGAGCTGTGTGGAGGAACCTTGCGGTTTTACTGTCAGAGGAGCGAGTGGGTTAGTGCCATGAGGTCATCGGAGACTTCACTATTGTGTACGTTTGTTGATTCCGACAACAAGGGGATCAGGGGTCGAGTCTATTTCGTTAATGCTCGGGTTTCACCGCAGTTGTGTACTACGGCTTGACTGTAACGGGGTTACATGAGGGGTACCCCAGAAAGGGTACCGTCTCTAGAAGTAGATATACTTCTCGTTTTTGATACTCTGTTGTGGGTGGTGTGGACCACACCACTGCCACGTAGGTCTGGTGGCTGAGGGCCAACCAATAGTATTTAACCTACTTTTATATGCATATCTAGAACAAACTATAGTTAATTAGTCATTTGTATTACAGGCCAAATGACCTATTCAACTATAAATAAATCACTCTAAAATCTACGCTAAACTGGCTATTAAGTCCCCTCAGACCAGGGACTAGTGAACTGCCGTTCACTTAGAGTTTGTATGCTCTTAATAGCACGCTTCCTCAAGCAAGGTGCTCGTGTGACCCCATCGCACTTGGTAGCACTTGTAGTCAATCCACGCCTACGCGGGTAAATTGACTACCTGAATCATCTGTGGCTTCTACACGGTAAGCCAAGATGGATAGAGGGGAGTTCCCTCATCTGACCGATGATCAGTTTGAGTCGGTCCGGAAGATGGTGGGCATCTTTGGAGGAGATGCCCTCCGAAGCTTGGCGGCTGCTACGCCGGCCGAGCAGGTCGAACGCATCGAAGCGTTCGACACGTATGGGCGAGGGCTTGTCGCTCACGTGCAGGGGCTGCAGGCCCCCGTGGCTAAGATGAAACCAGCCCAACCTAAGCCGTCGAGGCTTAAGGTTAATCCCTATGAAGGGAAGGAGGGATAGAACCTCCACTTCTGGTTCAGAGAAGTAGAGCTCGCCATAGATGCGGCTCTCATCTCGACCGAGCGACTTCGGGTCGCTTTCGCCCTGCCCAACCTAGGAGGTCGGGCGAAGACCTGGGCGTACACGCGCGAAGCGACAACGCCGGGTTGTTTCACAACCTGGGCTCAGCTGTGTCAACAGCTTAGAGCCGCCTTCCTCCCGGCGAACTATGAGTATCGCTAGCGCTCGCGCTTCCTTGACTGTAAACAAGGGAAGCGTGAGCTGCATGAATACATTCAGGAGATACGAGTACTCGCTGCATCTCTGGCGGGGAACCCCCTACCTGAACACATCAAGGTGACAGTGTTCATGGATGGCCTGATGGTGGGCCCATCCCACACACAGTTGTTCCGCGTGCATGCGAATACTATGGAGGAGGAGGTCCAGATCGTCCTCCAAGAGGAGTATAGCCACCGACAGGCTCGTACTCCTACGTCGGTGTGGCAAGGCCACAATGCGTCGACAGGCGCAGTGCAAGGAGCTCCAGCAGCTGGAGCTAGCACCGGGCCGGTACCCATGGAACTGGGTACGGCCGTACAGAGCTCCATCCGTTGCTACGGATGTGGGAAGCTCGGGTACATGCAACGTGCCTGCCCTGCGGGAGGGCAAAGGAAGTTCCCTTCCAAACCTAGGGGATCGAGGGGCCCGTGGCAGAAGCCATGACCCAAGCGCCAGGGGAACTGGGGTCAGGTCACCAGTAGGGGCGGGCGCCCTACTGGGGAAGATCTAAGTCCCCATGGTAGGAGTGCGGACGGAGCACGCCATGGAGGCTTAGCCCCTGAGAGCCTGGGTGCTCTCGATACGAGGAAGAACAGCGGCGGACTATTCGTGGGACACGCGAGTGTACGAGGATATGGAGATCCCTTCAGAATCCTGATTGATTCTGGGGCGTCGACGAACTTTGCTCGACGCCAGACGGTCGTGCGGGATGGCGACAAGTTTGCCGACGCTTTGCGTGAAAGCGAAGGCAGGGGACAGGTCTCGGTGAGACGGGCCGATGGTACGGTGGTTAACGTACCTGGGGTCCGGATGGACCTGGCTGTAAAGTTTGAGGACATTGACAGCACGGATTCGTTCCTTGTCCTAGACATGGACAATTACGACTTAATCCTGGGCATGCCGTGGCTCGAAAAGCACGAGCCCTCGGTCGATTGGCGCGGCAAAGCCATTGGGCTAGCCGGTCAGCAGTCTCCGACAGAGCTTTGGTGAGTAATGTTCCCACCTCTGTCCGGGACTGGGGCGCCAGAGATGGTCGCCAAGGCGCTTATGCGCCCGAAGAAGTACTGGAAGTCACGGACTCCAATGAAGTTGTTGCGATGAGCCTCGCATCCGGTCGTGAGACCAAGGCTCATTGCCAAGCGTGTGGGATTGCCACGACGGCAAGTCCCAACGCTGAGAGTCGTCGCGCCGTATGGGCTTCGTCTGTGGCAGTACCAGACGGCACTGACCAGGCGGGTAACATAGTTCCACTAACTGCTGAGGCTGCTGAGGAGGACGCTGATGGCGTCTCCTGTGTGGGCAACATAGGTCCACAAGTGGGTAACATAAGTCCACAGGCGGGTAACGTAGTTCCGCTAACCGCTGAGGCTGCTGAGGAGGACGCTGATGGCGTCTACTGTGTGAGCAACATAGGTCCACAAGTGGGTAACATAAGTCCACAGGCGGGTAACGTAGTTCCGCAAGTAGCAGAGGCTGCTGAGGAGGACGCTGAGAGCGCCTCCTGTGTGGGCAACATAGTTCCACGCAGGGACAAGAAGACCAATACGAGGGCGAAGGTGTCGTTGAGCACCTCCCGTGTGGATAACAAAGCACCACACGCAGAGTCTGAGACTCCACCGGCACGGCCGGTCGAAGAACAATACCATGTCTTCGACGGCGTGTCCGGTCGTCAAGTGAAGGCAGGTGCCGTCCAGCTGGAGGCATGTCAGCACTACTGAACCTAGAGAAACTGTCCATGAAGGACTTCCTGGCCGAGTTGAAGGCCGGAGAGATTGCGGAGATGGTGCTCCTGAAGCCGGAGACCTCTCCTGAAGATTTGAACTCTTCCTCCGTAATGGACGAGGATGTCCTAGAGGGGTTCACAAAGCAGCGCGCAACGCGCTTGGGTTCTGAGATTCTCAAGAACCCGGAGGATCCAGTGTATCCTCTTGTGAAAGTGTACTCGGATGTGGTGTCGAAGCACCCCCCCCATCCCAACTGCCGCCGGATCGGGGAGTTCGGCACGAGATTGACCTCGTGTCTGGCACAAAGTACTGTGTCACGAGGCAGTGGCCTCTACCTCGCGAGCAGTGCGAGGTCATAGATGCCTTCTTCGCCGAGAAGGCGAAGTCGGGCATGGTGCGGGAGTCGAAGTCCCCGCACTCGACGCCGACCTTCTGCGTTCGGAAACCGAACGGGAAGTGGCGTCTGGTTCACGCTTACAACAAGCTGAACAATGCGATGGTACCGGCACAGACGCCGATCCCTCGCAAGGACGTGTTGTTGAACAACATGTCGGCTTGTGCGCTGTACAGCGCCTTGGATCTGGTTGACGGATATTACCAGATCTTGATGCGGGAGAGTGACATTCCTCTCATCGCAGTGAGCACCCCGAGCGGGATGCTCTGGGAGTGGCTAGTGATGCCACAAGCGCTATCGAATGACCCAGCGACGTTCAATCGCTTGGTCACACAACTGTTTAGACCATTGCGTACGTTCGCACAGACGTACTTCGACGATATATTCGTCCATAGCCATGCCGAAGACGGCCAGACGGCTATGGAGGTGCATCTGAAGCACCTCCGTCGAGTGTTTGATGTCATGAGAGCCAACAAACTCTATGCCAAAATCGACAAGTGCGTCTTTGCAGCTGAGGAGATAAAAGTCCTCGGCTGCTTTGTCAGCAGGGTCGGCGTACGCGCCGATCCAGGGAAGGTCAAGGCCATAGCGGCTTGGCCGACCCTGAGGTCGCAGAAGGACCTCCGGAAGTAGTTGGGCTTAGCCAACTATCTTCATAAGTACAGCGCAGGGTACGCTGAACTAGCTCGACCCTTGTCGGATCTCTTAAAAAAATGCCGACTGGGTCTGGGAGCAACAGCACCAGGATGATTTCGACAGCATCAAGGCGAGCTTACAGCAAGCGCCAGGCCTGGCATTGCCAGACGAAAACAAGTCATTCAGCGTCGTCTGTGACGCTTCTGACTATGCCATAGGCTGTGCGCTGTTGCAGAAGGACGATGAAGGACGCGAACGCGTCATCTCATTCCAGTCCAGGCAGCTGAAGGCTGCCGAACGGAACTATCCCGTTCATGACAAGGAGCTACTTGCAATGAAGTATGCTCTTGTCAAATTCAGAGTTCATCTCTTGGACACAATGCCCTTTGTGATCTACACTGATCACGCGTCCTTGAGGACTGCCACCTACTCGCCACACCTATCGCAGCGGATGGCGAGGTGGCTGTCATTCTTCGCGGAATACAACTTCCGCGTCGAATACAAGCCGGGCAAGCTCAACGTGCTTGCCGATGCATTGTCGCGTCGACCTGACTATGAGCTAGCTCATGTCAGTCGGGTCACGACAGATCTATACGATCGGATACGCTTTGCGTATCAAGAGGACAAGAACTAGACACCACTGGTGCAGTTCTTGTCCGATGGCAAGGACGCCAAAGTCGATAGTCTTACACCTCGACAGCGGGCGCAGCTCCATCGTGATGAGCTGGCCGATCGGTTACTCCACTACAGAGTAGACCCTAGAGATCCTCCTCGGGTTGTCGTTCCAAACGACGAGGATCAGAAGTATGACATACTTCTAGAGGCGCATGATGCGCCGATAGGTGGACATCTTGGCGGAGAGAAGACCTACCAAATGGTCTCTCAGACATTTTGATGACCCCGCATGTACAAGTGGGTGGCACACTATGTCAAGACATGTGAAACATGTCAGAGGGTGAAGCCTTCGGGCCACGCCTCGGCTCCATTACAGAGACTACCAGTGCCAGCGGATTGCTGGAAGTCGAAGAGTCTCGACTTCGTCTTCGGCCTGCCGGCCGATGACAAAAGAAACACCGGTATTTTGGTGTTTCTCTGCCGTTTGAGCAAGATGGTGCATCATGCTCCGGTACGTGACAAAGTCACCGGGAAACAAGCTGCGCAGCTGTTCCTAGATAGTGTGTTCCGCTATCATGGTCTGCCAGAGACCATAGTCTCTGATCGAGACCCACTCTTCACAGGGGATTTCTGGGACACCCTGTTCCAGCTACTGGGAACTAAGTTGACGATGTCAACTGCGGACCATCCGCAGACGGATGGTCAGACGGAGCGCGTCAATCGCGTGCTCGAAGATAATCTTCGCAGTATCTGTGCGGAAGCACCTCGGTCCTGGTCGGACCAGCTTCCTATGGTTGAGTTTGCACTCAACAATGCGGTACACGCATCAACGGGGTTTACCCCGTTCTACTTGAACAGGTTACGACACCCCCAGGTGCCGCTAACCTTGCGGGGAGGTGCCGTGGCCTCCATCGAAAGTGGGGGAGGTACTCGGAAAGCCTTTTCATCCCTGGTCTCAGCAATTGAGCCCGGGTCTTTACAAAGACAATTGTCGTCTTTTATAGACGGCAGGCTGACGTTAATCAGCCGGGTTAGAGACGCAATGGTGTTAGCCCAAGACAAACAAAAGGAGTACTCTGACAAGAAAAGTAGAGGAAACTTAAACGTGTTTAAAGAAGGAGACTTAGTCCTACTTGACACTAAGAACCTACCGCTAAAGGTGGTTAGCTCTGTAGAGAGCAACAAGTTGAAGCACCGCTTCATCGGACCCTGTGCAGTCCTGGCTACACATGGCGCGGCATATACCATTGACCTCCCAAAGTCAATGGCGACGCACCCGACGTTCTACGTGGGGCGTCTTAAGCGGTATCACGATCCGCTGGGTCCTCCTTCTCAGACGGAGGGAGGCCAAGGTGAGAACTTACCTCCCCGAAACGAGGCTGAGTCCTCTGGACAACCGGAGTTGCCGGTGTGGAAGCCTGTGACTGATACACAGGCTGGTACCCACGCGAGTCATACGAAGGGTATGATGGTACCGAGTGGGAAGAACTTGGGTAAGAACTATACCCATAAGCCGAGTGGTACGAGTACCCCTGCGGCTCAAAAGAGGGCATCCGACCATGCACCTCATGGCTTAGAGCGTCTAAGCCTCGACGGAGTTCCTTCAGGGCGGAAGCGGAACTCAGCGGTCAACACGCCCATGGAGCACTCGAGTCTCACGACCAAGTGTCCAAATCCTGACGAAGGACCACTAGGGCCCCCGGCTTGCCAGCCTGAGAGGCAGCCTGACCACCAGGTCCAAGCCCAAGGGCTATCTCGATCGCGTAAACGCGATCTCGAAGCTGACGAACCTCGTCGCTTAACAGGGACCCCACAGAGTCCCGACCCGAAGTTGAGGGTCCAGAAGGATAAGACTGAGAAGGAGCCTCGTACTCAAACACGTGCGAGAGCTCCTCCTGCCCTCCTTGATCGGAACGGCGAGCTCCACTACCATGTGGAGCGGGTCGTCCAAGAACGGCGGCACTCTGGGAAGCGTCAGCTGCTTCTGAAGTGGCGGGGATACCCCTCGTTACAGAACTCATGGGAGCCGGAAGACCGGCTCCGGGTTGACTGCCGAAGGCTGTTGAGATTTGGGATCTGCAACAGCCGGTGCGTAAGTAGTCCGCGGCTTCTTAGCCGCCTTACGGTGTACGGTTCCTGGGTTGACGGAACCGTACCCGCGCTCGTCTTGAGCGCTGGACTTAGACTGCTGTCTAAGTCTCTCCATGACGGAGTGGAGTTGCCGCTTAGCAATTAAGTGGGCAACCTGGATGCCAAGATCGCGCTGGTCCAAGACGTAGGACAGCAGACGGTCTTCTCGGAGTTCTTTCAACTCCTGAACTGTAAGGTTCTTTAGAGAAACCCATCTCCAGAACAGGCCTTCTGCCTGGGATTGGGTTGTGGTGTTCTGGGACTGTACCCAAGGGTACCCCACACGGGGAAGAGCCCACCCGGTCTTTCGGTTTCTTACGGAGACTTGTAAATTCCTTAAGAGGAATTCGGTGTGGTGCAAGTAGCACACATCTAGCGGCCTCAATGTCATTGACAAAGAGTGGTTCGTCTTGAACCAAGCCACGTTCATAGGCGCCACGTGAAGTGCGCCCATGGTTAAGACCACGAGGGCCTTGAGGTGCTCCAACAACATAGGAGACCTGGACCCCGCATCCGGTGGATAGTATCCGCGAGGATACTCCGGCGTAGGAGGTGCAGGAGTGCCTTACAGTTGAGCAGCGTGATAGCGCTCCTGCCGCTCATCGAGATCATTAGAGATATCTTGGGGCTCAGAGACAGCCCCTCCTCTTCCTCTTCGTCTGAGGAGTCGAACAGGGATTTGAATCCCTTTGCGATGGAAGGCTCTGAAGTAGGAGAGCCAGGGGCTGCGCGCTTCTTAGCAGCAGCAGCACCCTCATCAGCCCGTTTTGAAGAAGCTGCTTGCGCAGCTTGGGCTCGAGCCTTACCTTCGGCTAAGGTGAGGCTCTTGACAGGCGAGCTCGTCGAAGCTGCCTTTGCCTCGGATGATTCAGCATCATCAGTAGGAGCGTCCTGTGAAGGATCATCCTGAGAAGGGGTTGGATTCTTGGTGGGTCCAGGAGAGTCCCCGTCAGACTCTGATCCCGTAAGCGTTGGGATGTCAAAGACCGGGGACTCTGCCCCAGGACTATGGTCCCGATAGGCGAACCGAGGGTTCGGCCTGTCGTCGGGCGACAAGGAGCGCGAACGACTGCGTCGTGGGCTCCCTCTTTGTGTAGTAGCAACAGCGGTACGCTTGCTGGCTTCCTTACGCGGAGCGGCATTGTCTTTCGACTTGGCCTTAGCAGGCTTCGACCTCGCGGTCTTAGACTTAGAAGCGCCGTGGGTGCTTGCCTTCTTAGGCATAGTAGGGAGGTTGACGTGGGTGTCTTGTATGCGCGAAAGGCTTAATGAGGCCTCAAAGTCACAACGGTGGCTCGTCGATGGGTATCGACGAGGACAGGAAAGAGAGCGGCGCTCTCTTCCTAACTCCTCATTGGTTGGGGGTGTTTTCAACCTAAGTGGGGGAGGATGTAACGGGGTTACATGAGGGGTACCCCAGAAAGGGTAACGCCTCTAGAAGTAGATATACTTCTCGTTTTTGATACTCTGTTGTGGGTGGTGTGGACCACACCACTGCCACGTAGGTCTGGTGGCTGAGGGCCAACCAATAGTATTTAACCTACTTTTATATGCATATCTAGAACAAACTATAGTTAATTAGTCATTTGTATTACAGGCCAAATGACATATTCAACTATAAATAAATCACTCTAAAATCTACGCTAAACTGGCTATTAAGTCCCCTCAGACCAGGGATTAGTGAACCGCCGTTCACTTAGAGTTTGTAAAATCTTAATAGCACGCTTCCTCAAGTAAGGTGCTTGTGTAACCCCGTCACAGCCACAGTTTAGCTTGCCGATAGTACTACATCGCAGTGTTTCGGGCCAGTGGCTTTCCTTTTTGCCCTCATTAAATGCTAGATACATTTCGAACTTGTCCATTACGGACACAAAACACTTTCCACTCCCATCACGCTCAATACAGACACACACATACTCTTCTGTCACACCCTCAGTTTTCAGAAACTTCACAAAAGACCCCACAGCAGTTGCCTTCGCACTCTTGGTGTTTCCAGATATAAACTCTTCTAATCCCATGCTATCGGTCGGATAAATGGAGTGATACGCTGTTCACTTGCTTTTTGGCTAGAGATATACATATTTCGGCCGGCGATCTAACCTGATACGTCGGAACGGCTGGTATACATGACCTGGTTTAATATCCTCATCCTATTTGATAAAATTATGGTAATCATGTTATCGGATTGGATTAAACTACTGATGGGAGGTCTTATTGGCTGTTAAGCTCTTTACAAACTAGTAGTCTAGTCGGATGTCTTCATGATTGATGAAAAACAACTCAACTTCGATTCCAAATGGGTCATAGCAAGTCAAACCTGTTTTTCTGAACCCACCCGCCTACTGGATTTTTTGCTTGATTTTCTATGGGAAAGGACGGGTGGGCCTGTTGCCAGTGAACCCGACTTGACCCGGTTTGTGTTTGCTCACTCTGCAATCTGCTTCGTCCTGGTCAAGTATTTCAAGCTTCAGTTCTCTTCCCTGTCGTTGTCCACCCTCCGTCGCAACTGGAGCTTCGTGAGTGAAAATCGTACAGAGCGTAGACTGTTGTAGTTGAAAGATAATAATCGAGACGTCATTCTTGATTCTTGCTACTTCAGCTGTTATGTCGTCCACCGCCGCCAATTTTGGGTTTAAATTTGGAACCCATGCTAGCTCTCGAGACTGTGGCTTGAATGCTGCTCCAGCCTTTGGTGATGCTAATGTCTCTAGATCCAATCTTTCCAGCGGACCATTGTGGCAAGACAACGCGTCCGAACCTTTTGGACGCGTCGAGAGCACAGCGCAGTGCTTCGCGCGCAACGGAGAAGCAGCAACTGTATCCCGATGGACTCCACCTAAGCCACCGATCCGACCATTGTTCCAGTCTCACTCGACTGCACGGGACACCGTGCCGCTGTTTGGTCACTCGACTCAGCCGCAGTTGTCGTCCACGCTGTTTGCCACCTGTAACACGAATCCCCCGTTTTGTGGTGATGGAGGGTTTAGCTTTGGAGATGGCGATACTGCTACGTCCAGAACCAACACCAATTCGAGTTCTGCCTTTGGCACTGGTTTTGCCCAAAACACGACAGGTAGTTTGTTTGGTGGGATGGCGTCTGGTACAGTGTTTGAGTCGACAAGCAGAGTTGGTTTGAATGAAAAGGTTGACTCTAACCAGACAAATTTGTTTGCCACTGGCTTTGGAGGAACTCGCACGGTGTTTGGCTCGGGTAGCAGTACTGCGAAGCCGCCTCTGGCACCGTCTTCAAAACCGTTCACGACATCGACAAACAATCCGTTTGAAATGAAGAGTGCCCCAGTTTCGACATCCAACCCGTTTTTCACTCTCACGCCGCAAGCGTCAAGCTCAAATGCCACATTGAGCAATGTTCCAAGTATCACAGCTAATCCCTTTGCGATGAAAGCGTCCTCGACCGATTCAGTGAATCCCTTTGCAGTGAAAGTACCCTCCAAAGTGACAGTCAGACAATTCTCCATTCAAGACGAGTCCGGGAGCAATGTGGTCGCGGTATCTGGTTCCGCAGCTGGGTCAGGATCCGCATCCAGGAAGTTTAAGATTGGACTACGTCCAGCTTTCAAGTCGACTGCGAGCTTCCGGGAGACTGGTTGGCAGCAGCGACAACCCTTAGTACAAACCCAGCCTCCATCTCGTCAAAGCTTTGACTGGACTGGCTGGGAAAACAAGAAGGAATCAACACTACCCAAGGTTGGTCATTCTTTTACTATGCCACGTGTTTCTTCCAGTGAGATGAAGAACTTGTTCGACTCTACTTCCTCGATGACACCAACGTCATTTCAAACGGATGCGTTGGTGGCATCGGGCGATAAAAACCCGTACGGTTCGGGCTCCTTTGGTGCTGGGATAATCGAAGAGAAGATCAAAACAGCGATAGCCAACAAGCCATCATCTGTTGAGCTCAAGGTGCTCGATGACCGCTCGCCGGCTACATCAATTTGTTTGACGTCTCGTCAACAACCGTCGGCAAGGGTTGCAGCACGACTCGGCTTGGCGAGACAACCTCTACGAGCACTTCCCATGCTACCAGTACATTCGCGATATCCGAGTCGCAGATTGCATACCGTTCCGTCGGATACCAGAGCGAAACTTATACAAGCCAATCCGTTCTGCTTTTCGAGTTCGTTCTCCCGTCATGTCATTTCGAAGAAGCCACTGCGGATCCGAGTTAAGCCCAGTCCAGTACCCGTGAACACCACGGCTGATGAGGTTGGCGAAGTTCGAAGTGCAGGTACACAGAATGATGACAAGTCGAGTCGAGTCGGTCGCGACAGCGATGATGAAAGCACAGAAGAAGCCAACGATTCCCTAGTTCCTGCTTGTCCTGTGCTTTTCAACGAGGAATATTTTACAGAGCCTTCTGCAAGTGAGCTCCAGCAACTCAATGAAGAAGAATTGTCAAGCGTGAAAAACTTTGTGATCGGCCGCCGTAGCTGTGGTAAAATCTCCTTCATCGATGCTACGGACGTCCGCGGGCTCCATCTCGATAAGCTCGTGGCGTTTTCCGAAGGAAAAGTCGTTGTATACCCGGATGACAGGGCCAAACCAGCAATCGGTAGCGCGCTCAATAAACCAGCAATCGTGGAACTCGATGGTATATCAGCAGAGGAAAACGAGATGCAGGAGGATTTCTTGCAGCGCCTCAAAAACCACACACAGGCACTGGGCGCTACGTTCCTAGGATACGATGAGAACTCGAAAAATGGGTCCGGAGGCGTGTGGAGCTTTCGCGTGGAGCATTTTTAGGGAAGGACGATCGTTTAGTTTAGGGAGTAGTTAATAGAAATAATTTGTATTTGACTAGATCACGGGTAGATAGGCAGCTAGAGGAAGAGCTTCCTTGAGCTCTGAGCCATGAAGCTTTTAATTTTACTAAATACACGAGAGACACAACTTCCTGGGAGCTTAGCCTACTCCCGTCGCAAGTTTTTCTCTTTAAGTGAGTGCTCAGAATATCAATCAACACGAATGACATCAGTATCTAAGATAACATCATCCAATACTACATTTATTTTGTAGGAGATAGCTGCAACTAACCACGCATAAGGGCCTTCGATCTCTTCATTCTTGAATTTCCCAGCTACGAACTACTCCGACAGAAGTTGTGATATTGCATATATCAACAATCTCAAGGTCTGACATGTCAAGGTCTAACATGTCAAGGTCTAACATCTCAAGGTTTGTGTGTACTGTAGTCTGAGGTCTCAAGGGCTGCTTACCATGAGTTGCAAGCTCAAAAAGAAGACCGACCCGCCTGGTCAAGAAGTTGGAGAAAGAGTTGAAGCACTACTGCACGGTCGACTCTATCACAGAGTTTCGCACCAGTAAACTACATGCAGACTGCCATCGAGAGCTGACGTATCAATTCGCTTTACGCAAGTGCAAGGACGACGTCGTTCGTCGTGTGTAAGATTTACAAAGTACTCCATTGTCGACACAATGATGTTTTGGTATGACTGTGAAACGTGATCAGAATGCGTCCAAGAACATCCTGCTCCTGACACTACCTCATTTCTTGGGGCAAGACCGACATCCGGTATTCTGTTGACAGACTGTAAGATTTTGTCGTTTAGTGCCCTCGGGTTGCTAGGCGAAAGCTGGTTGATTCTCCAGCATTAGTACTCAGATAGGCGACATTGAGGTCTTTCGTGCGGGTGGAAAATATCCCCAGGTACAAATAGAAATAACACGAAGGTGAAAACCATACACTCCTTACTTCTATCCCATCGTGGCTCTTCATCGGGATAAGATGGCTACATGGCGTCAAATCTGCACGATTAGACGGGACTCTGTAATAATCAAGCGTATTCGACGCCATTTTCTTCAAGGCAGTTTAACTTCAACCAGTAACCACGTGAACGCTTGCCGGTAGTCTGTCGGCATTTCCAAACTTACCTCGAGCTCCACAGTCTCTTCCTAGCATACTAAAGATGCCTCCTGCCGCCGACGCCAACGCCATGAAGCTCGTGGGCTGTAAGAACTTCGTGCGCAACAACCCCAAGACCGACCGCTTCGATGTGCAAAAGTTCCATCACATCGAGTTCTACTGCGCAGACGCCACTAACGCATCGCATCGTTTCGCCTGGGGTCTGGGCATGGGTCAGATTGGCAAGTCCGACCAGTCCACGGGCAATCACGTGTCAGCCAGCTACGTCATCCAGAGTGGAGAGGTCAAGCTGGTGTTCACGGCACCATACGCGCTCGAGACGGAGAAGGCATCTGACGCCGTGAGTCCCATTCCCGGCTACGATGCCGAGTTCGCGCAGAAGTTCGTGCTCAAGCACGGCTTAGCGGTGCGTGCACTGGGCATTCTAGTCGGTGACGCCAAGGTTGCGTACGAGCAATCAGTGCAGAACGGTGGTGTGGGTGTGTTAGAGCCCCACACGCTGACTGACAAGGAGTCGGGCAAGACGACGACTGTGTCCGAGGTGAAGCTGTACGGCGACGTGGTGATCCGCTGGGTGAGCGGCGACTTCGAGGGTCCATTCGTGCCTGGCTACGAGAAATGCGAGTGTCCGGACGTGAGCATCGGCATCCAGAGACTAGACCACTGCGTGGGCAATGTGCCCAAGCTGCTGGAGGCGGTCAAGTACATCACGGGCTTCACGGGCTTCCACGAGTTCGCCGAGTTCACGGCGGAGGACGTGGGCACGCTAGACTCGGGACTCAACAGTATGGTGCTGGCCAGCAACAACGAGATGGTACTGCTGCCTGTGAACGAGCCGACGTTCGGCACGAAGCGCAAGAGCCAGATCCAGACGTACCTGGAGCAGAACGTGGGTGCGGGTCTGCAGCACATGGCGCTCAAGACGAACGACATCTTCCACACGCTGGCGGAAATGCAGAAGCGCAGTCTCGTGGGCGGCTTCGAGTTCATGCCTCGACCCAACAAGGTCTACTACGAGCAGATGCCGGAGCGCATTGGCGACGCCTTGACCAAGGAACAGTACAAGCAGATCGAGCAACTGGGTTTGCTGGTCGACAAGGACGACCAAGGCATCCTGTTGCAGATCTTCACGAAACCGCTGGGTGACCGCGCCACGGTCTTCTTCGAGATCATCGAGCGTGTAGGTTGCATGCAGGACATCGCTGGTCGACTTGAGCAGGCTGCCGGCTGCGGAGGATTCGGCAAGGGCAACTTCTCTGCGTTATTCAAGTCGATTGAGGACTACGAGAAGTCGTTAAATGTGTAGGCAACGAAGTAGCATTGTTCTAGAGCTTCTAGTGTAGTAAGTTGAAAGGCGGTCATGAAAATAAGGCATCTCGAATGTTCACAAAAAAGAGATAGGTAAGGTGGCGTAAATTAACCAAATGGTAGGTAGCAAGTGGTGATCAATGAATCGGTATTGTTACTTTTGGTCATCCTATTCACTCGAAGGTCGGCTACGCTTCGAAGGAGATGCCACATCACCCTTGTTTGCGCGTTTCTTCTTTCTGTTTGCACGCTTCTTCTTCGACTTGCTGGTTTTTTCTTCATCTTCTCTACCAGCATTGTCCACGTAAAAGAGATTAGCATCGTCACCAGCAGCCTCCTCTGTTGCTTCAACGGATGACAAATTCGGCTCTGCCTGACGACTGGGCTTGTCCATGCTACCTTCGCCAATTCGTTCTAAGTACTCCAAGTAGCGCTGTATTAGCACAAAGAGCAATAAGTTAAAATATCCGTATGCATACCAATCAGCATGCTATACACCACACACCTTCTGAATTAGAGGCAACTCCTCAGTTGTCACGTCACTCGAGCTCAACAGCAGGTTAATCATCCTGTCTTGGCCGTGGCATTTCTTCCACAATCGCTGCGTAGCCTTCTCCAGCACAGATTTCGGGTTCGAAGTCTGCTCGTGATCCAACCAAGACACAAAGCTAGCAGGGAGTACCACGCCAGCCAAAGAAGCCATGGCTGCTGTGACGGCTGGAAGGCTAGACTTCTGCTCGACTCGCATAAAGTGAGCTGCGTGACGGAGACACACTACCGCTTCGAACAGTTTCTGATCTGCTACCGCTGCCTTGTGTTCAGTAGTAATCTCTTTGTCTTGATTGAACAAAGCCGTGCTGGCAAATGCACGCGAGTAGATTTGGCTGAGGCATCCTAGTAGAGCGTGGTGGTCTTCTGAGTCTAAAGCTTCATCCTCATCTTCGTCCAGGTAGGTAGCCGGCTTGGAGAAACCATGCACGTAGGTCAGTACAGACACAAGCCACTGTCCGTTTTGGTGGTGACGCATCTGGGCGGCAGAAAGCGTTTTTCTGGTGGCAAGTTGGGCCTGGGCAAGAAAGTCCATCCTCTTTTGCGTCTTCTTCGTAGCACTCACTTCCTCGTCATCGTCCGAGGATGAATCTACTGACGTCTCTTCAGCATCCTCATCATCGAAATTGATAGGGAAGTAAACAGCCAGTGCTAGCAGAGCCCCATAGATCTTGGCCATTTCATTGTCATACATGACCTGCAGCAGCTCTTTGCTCTCCCCCGGACGATAAAACATTGTCCACGGGGCCTTTATGTTGCCTTCACCCTCACAGGGACCTCGAGCCAGAGCCACTGCGTCTTGAACCACAACACGCTCCAGCAGCGCACGCAGTTGCATCACTTTCTCTGCATAGTCTCCTTCTTCACAACTCCAGTTGCTTGGAAGGTCCTCCACTTGCTTCTGCACACAGGTGGCCAGGCGTCGCAGTACGAGGCCGCGCTTATGTTGCTGTTCCAGCGGTGTCTCGTACCCACGAGCCTCGATGAGTGCGAACAGTTGTACGAGCTTCTTGACGTCTTCCTCCTGTGTGTCGGTCGAGTGCTGCGCTACGTCGAGGCCCGTGTCCAGCGCTAACACGCCCGCAAGATGGCGCAGTTTGTCAGCGGAAGGCGCTGCAGTCGCCTGTGTCAGCTCCAGCTCCGTGAGCTCCTCGTTCAGCAGCGTGCCATGCGTAGAGGACGTCTGTGCGACCTCTTCCTGCTGCTTTTGCGCGTATTCGACGTGTAGCTCGCGCAGCAGCGCGGCCAGCTGCGACTCCAGTGGCGTCAAGTCGCGTGACAGCTGAGCTTTGAGCTTTCCGCGCGGTAGTTTGGCCACTGCTTCCTCCAGCATCGAGTGCAGGAAGACTCCATCTTTCCAGAATTGCTCGCACTCGGGAGTCTGCGTCCACTGCTGGAACACGGCGCGCGAGAACTGGGTCAAGAAGCGCGTCGTCTTGGTCTCCATGGGGCTGGCAACGAAATGGCAAAAAGCAGTGATTGGCTGTGACAGAGGTGTGGTACACATCAAATACCAGCTAAAGTGAAGCATTCCCTTGAGTGACATAGCACTTGAAGTGTACCAAAGACAACGGTTAATTCTGTAGAGCAGAAGATAGCAGAGCAGAGTGTCATAGACTACGATAAGATACAAACGATCCATGCACCACAACTTCTTTCAAATATTCTTCTTTTCAAACACCCTCGCAACTCAAAATTATTAACCAAAAGCTGTTTTTACACATTTAACGACTTCTCGTAGTCCTCAATCGACTTGAATAACGCAGAGAAGTTGCCCTTGCCGAATCCTCCGCAGCCGGCAGCCTGCTCAAGTCGACCAGCGATGTCCTGCATGCAACCTACACGCTCGATGATCTCGAAGAAGACCGTGGCGCGGTCACCCAGCGGTTTCGTGAAGATCTGCAACAGGATGCCTTGGTCGTCCTTGTCGACCAGCAAACCCAGTTGCTCGATCTGCTTGTACTGTTCCTTGGTCAAGGCGTCGCCAATGCGCTCCGGCATCTGCTCGTAGTAGACCTTGTTGGGTCGAGGCATGAACTCGAAGCCGCCCACGAGACTGCGTTTCTGCATTTCCGCCAGCGTGTGGAAGATGTCGTTCGTCTTGAGCGCCATGTGCTGCAGACCCGCACCCACGTTCTGCTCCAGGTACGTCTGGATCTGGCTCTTGCGCTTCGTGCCGAACGTCGGCTCGTTCACAGGCAGCAGTACCATCTCGTTGTTGCTGGCCAGCACCATACTGTTGAGTCCCGAGTCTAGCGTGCCCACGTCCTCCGCCGTGAACTCGGCGAACTCGTGGAAGCCCGTGAAGCCCGTGATGTACTTGACCGCCTCCAGCAGCTTGGGCACATTGCCCACGCAGTGGTCTAGTCTCTGGATGCCGATGCTCACGTCCGGACACTCGCATTTCTCGTAGCCAGGCACGAATGGACCCTCGAAGTCGCCGCTCACCCAGCGGATCACCACGTCGCCGTACAGCTTCACCTCGGACACAGTCGTCGTCTTGCCCGACTCCTTGTCAGTCAGCGTGTGGGGCTCTAACACACCCACACCACCGTTCTGCACTGATTGCTCGTACGCAACCTTGGCGTCACCGACTAGAATGCCCAGTGCACGCACCGCCAAGCCGTGCTTGAGCACGAACTTCTGCGCGAACTCGGCATCGTAGCCGGGAATGGGACTCACGGCGTCAGATGCCTTCTCCGTCTCGAGCGCGTATGGTGCCGTGAACACCAGCTTGACCTCTCCACTCTGGATGACGTAGCTGGCTGACACGTGATTGCCCGTGGACTGGTCGGACTTGCCAATCTGACCCATGCCCAGACCCCAGGCGAAACGATGCGATGCGTTAGTGGCGTCTGCGCAGTAGAACTCGATGTGATGGAACTTTTGCACATCGAAGCGGTCGGTCTTGGGGTTGTTGCGCACGAAGTTCTTACAGCCCACGAGCTTCATGGCGTTGGCGTCGGCGGCAGGAGGCATCTTTAGTATGCTAGGAAGAGACTGTGGAGCTCGAGGCAAGTTTGGAAATGCCGACAGACCACCAGCAAGCGTTCATGTGGTTACTGGTTGAAGTTAAACCATTTAAGAGTGACGGAGGGGATCTGGTTCGAGTTACGTGAGCGTCGAATACACATGATAGGTCACAGTCTAATCCGCAAGTTTTGACGCCTTCAACCAGGGGTTCCCGTCGGAACCCCAACTGCCTTACCACCCTCGCCAACACGATGTACCACCAGCAAAATGTAGCGTGGATCCAAGTGAATCGTATTGGTTCGCGTTAGCAGACAATCTCGTCAGGAGAATCAACCACCAGCTTAAACGATAATGAGCCCAGTGCGTTCATACACGATGAAAAGTACAGTCGAGAGGAGTACCATCACCCCTGCACCAATCCACATTTTGTCCTGCTTGGCCTGCCACTCGAGCGCCTTGAGTCTCTTGCGCACCTCTGCGATCTCTGCATTCACGCTCCCGAACTCCTCGTGCGAGCTGCGGAGACTCAGGCGTCCGTCGTCCAGCACTTTGGTCACAGAGCTCACCCGCTCAATCTCCTGCGACATGACCTGGCGCGTACGTTTGAGCGTCGCCGTGACATCGACAGCCGAGGCTGATGCGCCACTGCTCGCGGTCTTGACGTCCCTGGGGCTCTGGGGTAGGAGACTCCGACGCTGTTGCTCCAGACGCTCGAGCTTCGCGCGCTGGCGATAGGCCACGAGGACCTTCCTGCAGTTGGCCACGTGGCTCTGCAGCTGCGTCTTGTGTCTCTCCAGCTTCTGCGCGGCCTCTGTCGCCTCCTTGGGGTCCTGCAGCTCCTGGATCGAGTCTTGCGCGTCGGTCAGCGCCCGACGATACGCAGCGATGCCGTCGCTCACCTTCTCCTCTAGCGCCTGCTCTTCGTCCACCGAGAAGCTCAAACGCTGGCTGGATTTCTCCGACAGATTCGTCGACACGTAGCGCCACACTCCGCTGAGGTCACGCTCCGCCTGCTCCATCCTCTTAACGTCAAAATCCGATAACCCTATTGTGATATTTGTATAGTAATGATATTTGTATAGTATACAAACTTCAAGTGACAGAGCCAAGACAAAAGCGCAGTTGAAGAAGGTCCGCGCGGAAGGCGGTCATGTTCCTCCAGCGCTACGTGCACGTGGTGCTGGACGCTGTCCTCGGCAGCTACGTGAAGAACATCGACCCTGCGGCGCTACAGATCAGCGTATGGAACGGCAAGATCGAGGTGGACGCCGTGGAGCTGCAGCCCGACGCTTTCCCGCTGCCCAAGCAGATGCGATTGGTCAAAGGGACGCTCCGCCAGCTGCGCATCGACCTTCCATGGACCAATTTGGCCAGCCAACCCATCCGCGTGGACATCCAGGACGTGAGTCTGCTGCTCGAGGTGTGCGCGGACGACCGCACGTGCTCCGATGCGGAACTGACCCCCGAAGAGCAGCGTCGTGTCGCCCGCAAGAAGCTGCAGACGCTGCAGCGCAAGCGCGCGGCTATTGACGCCGTGGAGAAGGCCACAGAGTTTAATGAGAAGAATAAAACACAAGGACTCGCGGGTCAGAGCTGGACCCAGAGCTTCCTCTTCAAGCTGCTGGTCAAGGTGTTGGACAACGTGCAGGTCCATGTGCAGCACCTGCATCTGCGGATGGAGGATACTGTCTCGGATCCGAGACAGCCCTATGCAGTGGGCATGACGCTGGAGGCCATCATCATCAAGTCGGCCGACGAGGGCTGGAACTACACCATGGTGGGCAGAGGACACACCTCCCACCAGGCGCAGGACGGGGTGTCCTTTATCCGCAAAAAGATGGACATTAACAAATTTGGCATTTATTGGTCACTGCCGCTGGTGCCAGTACCGACTGCGGTGTTGAGTGATGCTGAGGCATTCGCGACATTGATGAGGAGCAATTTCTCCACGGGGAAAAAAGGTGATGAGGTGGAACCATTGCCATCACCGCCGACGTTGGACAGTGCTCAATCGGCGAAGACGGTGTTCCCGCCCTTATTCAAGTCTACTGACTATATTATACACCCACTCACCGTCTCGATGAAGCTAACTGTGAATGATGGAAATGCCAAGTTGCCAATAACGCACCATGAGTTGAGCGAACGTGTGCTGTCGAGGCTTGGAACTCCGTGGATGATGGAGACGATTGATGCGATTGGAGATGAGGCGTGGAGCGAATTCTTGAACATGATGCCAAAGTTGGCAGGAGAACGCAAATATACGTTGGGATTTGTGTTTTTGAGGCGTGGTCGGTAGCGCGAGACCTCACAGAAGAGGAGGATGAAATTCCTTCAGTGGGGCAATTTAAAGAAGCGTTGTCAAGCTGTATGCAGTGGTCATTGGAAGAGGTGGACCGCGTCGAGTCTTGTATCGTCAAGTACCGTGAGGCAGTCGTCCATGTGATGGAAGAAAAGAGCACATACATTGATGCCCAAGCAAGCATCGATCAGATCAGTACGTCACTCCATCGCCAGCAGTACTTAAGTGCGTTGTCGTTCATTTCTTTCCTAACGGTGAAGCGCCGCCAGGCTCGGTACCTAGTACTGCGTCCGAAGAGAATACGCGTCAAAGAAAACCCGAGAGTCTGGTGGAGATATGCCATTAGTGCTGTGCTGTTGGATGTGCGTGAACGATTGGCACATGTTAACTGGGAAGAACTAGAAAAGACACGGCAACAAAGGAACCGATACAAGGAATTGTATCTTGTGCTACAGCATGGTACAACATTCGCGGCCACACTTGTTTCGCAGGACGCTCGCTCATTACCGAAAGAAATGGCACGTAGCGAACTGGATGAGCTGGAATTTATCATGGACGTCCAAGACTTAATCAAGCTTCGACGTGCTGTGCGTAGAGATATTGCTGCAAAGGAGAAAGAAAAGGAAGTTTTGAGTAAACTCCAAAGCCAGCGCGAAAGTGAGGAAGACGTACCTTCCTCTCAAAGTTCAGAGATTCCCGCTAGTTCACGAATCTGGTCATACGCCACGTGGCTTACAGGTGCTGGCGGGGTAACGCAAGGTGGGTATTCGGGCCGTGCCACCGGATCAAACAGTGGTAGAGAAATTCGTGTTGAAGATGTAAAGTGGAGTGATCAAGATACGAAAGATCTGTACGAGGCAATAGATTTCCATCCAGAGGAAAATGGCAAAGCGAGTCAAGCATCTGAAAGTGGTGAAACCGAGGATGCACGGAATAAGCGGTTGCTACAAGAACACCAACATATTCTGTACAGATTTCAGCTTACTCTGTGCGAAGCAAGTTTCGGGCTCAGCCTTGAGGATATTCCTGCAGATCTTAGCGGTCTTACTCTCCACGAAGGTGCTGGTGAAGCAATCCCCACGAGGCCCGCTTCATCGTCATATCTTATTGCTTCTTTAGATGACGTGGAGATTCAATTTTTGGTGCGGCCATCATGCTTAGAGGTGGGACTTCAACTTCAAGATGCTTATTTTTGCCAGGGCTCCAGGACTTCCGTACATGACCGTCTGGCATACAGAAAGCGGTCCATAAGTTCTTCAAGAACAGATTTCTTCCTCCAACGAATGGATATGGATGAAGTGTTGGAATATCACCCCGTTGGAGTGCGGAATCAAATGAGCAGCGTGCGACTTCGCCATTGCGAACGTGAGCTCCCTCTGATGCAACTTAGTATTGAATCTGAGCGTCAGCCAAAGACTGATGAGGAACCGAATTCAAAAAGAAATACTCCAAAGGATGACTCAGCAGCAGCTCAATTGCTTCGGATGTCGTTCGTCACACAGCCAATCAAGTGCAATGTCAATTTGATGTTTCTTCTCGATGTGGTTGCCGTGTTTTCACGCCCTGTTAATGTGGACTTATCTAGTCTTGAGCACAATGCATGGAAACGAGCACAAAGTCTGCAACGCTACAGTACTGCTCAGTTGCGTGATGCATTGGCTCGAAGAACAAAAGTCGACGTGCGCTTAGACGTGATCTCACCATTGATCAGCATTGTTCAGTCACCACCAGCAGATATAAGGATTCCTAAAGGTGACGAGGTGAGCTTGCTGGTATTCCTGGGTCACTTAAAGGCGCAGACACAGCATCCGAGTGATATTTTCGACGAAGCTGACGTTTCAAGCGATTTCGGAGTGAAGGAGACAATTTCAAATCGCATGGTTGCTGTTGCTTCGCCGGAGGGAAGTGTTTATGATGTCCTGGAAATCAGTATATCTGGTATTGAAGTGCAAATCATCGACGGAGGAAGTATTGCGAGAAATATTTTTCAGACGCGAACCCAGTCGAGCAAAAAGTCTGCTTGGCACTATCTTCTCGAAAAAACTTCGTTAACGTTCAGCTTCTACATGAGTGTCACGCCTGATGACCCAAGCATTCCCCTCTTAAAGCTATTTGGAGGAGTCGACAGCGTTAACCTCAACTTGTCGGCAACCAGTTTCCGATCACTGATGCAATTGCTGCACTCCTTCGGAGATAACTTTTCAGTTCATGCACAACGGCGCATCGATAGAGATGCTACTACAAAGTCTGACCTGGTCAGCCAACCCTCGCATATTGGTCGTCTAACAGCTGGTACTCCACGACGCAGCAGCAAGCCGAAGCTTGTTCGAAAAGCATCATCTTACATGAAGCCTGGGGTTGTTGCGCTATCTAGCAGTGGCTCAAGCGGGAGGCCTGCTACTGCGTCTGAGAGCAGTCCTTATCTTGGACTAGCAAAAAAGATTCAACTTGAGCGAAAGAAGACATCCAGAGAAAAGGACATTGACGACCAAGACTTGCTGAAGTTATGGAAACGTGTGATGTGTCAACTCCAATTTGGTGTGGGTGAGATCATTCTCACACTACAAGTTCGAGATATGGAGGATGACTCAGGGAAAATCGTTCGAGTACGTGCAGTTGATATCAACACACGTTTAATGATGAGATCTTACGACAGGAGGCTGGAATTCGCGCTTGGCACTTTCTTAGTGGAAGATATTCTCCTATCAAGGGAATCAGCGTTGTCGAAAGTGGTGGAAAAGAAGCGGTTCCTTATGAAATCTGGAAATCATGGTGTGCTGACTGATCTGGAAGGAAAGTCAGAAGGAGACACTCCTTTCGTAAGACCCCCACCTTCGTCTGAGCAGTTAATTCATGTGGCAATTACAAGCATCGCCTCGGACGCAGTAATGCTGAAGGACAAGAAAATGTGGAAGTATGTTCGACATTCGCCACTCTCTTCGTCTTCTGCCAAAAATTCTGTTTGGCAGGATCCTCTTATTACCACTCTATCGGTTGATGCAAGCGTGCGGGTTCTAACGATAGATGTTTACCAAGATACTCTTGCGGAGGTTTTCGAGTTTTTCTTTAAGCATACTAAGGAGGAAATTGTGACGATGGTGGCCAGGAGCAAACATTTCCACCACCCCCTCCATCGTTGCGTAGTGCCAGTGACGGAAGTACAACAAGCAGAACGAGGTTGGCTACAGATATGGAGGAACAATCTGTTCTGTCCTCGGTGGATACTGATGCGAATGAAGGTACTCTTTCTAGGAAACTAGGTGTGTGGATGGCGTCTTCGTTCATGGACAATCTTCCAGCCGCCAGTCCCGACAAGGATAAGGATCCAGATGACTCAACGACAGACACAAATGATGAGATTGAAGACGAGTTTCCGGCATCAACGCAGCTACGCCTTCATGTGGAAGGATTGGCTCTATTTCTTCACTTGGATGACAAGCATAGACCAGAAGGCATGCCATCAGCGTTTGCTACTTTGACCGCGCAACAGTTCTGCTGCTGTGTACAACGATTTCCACGCTACTTGAGCATGTTTGCTTACCTGACCTCTTTGAAAATTTGCGATGTGTCGTTGGTGGATCAGCACCTCAGCGAGATCGTATCACATGGAAGCACATCCAGTGAACCCAATGAAGATAAAGTGTGGATTAGTCGCAATGCTACTTGTGAGTATGACGGTGACATAGCGGTGGGTCACGTCCCAACGCTGAGCGAGATTCTTATCATGCTCGATGATGTCCCTGCAGTGTTTTCCTGCGCTGCACAGTATTTTGGTGCAGATTCTATCCAGGAAGCGTGGCACCCAGGTTACAGTAGCCGATATTCAGTGCGCCTCAAATCACCACGAATCCGGTTTCTTTATAGTTTTGTCGATGACTTGCGCAACTATTGGGTGAAGGGCGTATTGTTGGAGACAGTTCTGTCTATATTGTCTCGTGAACAAAGTGATATGCTTTGGGAGGGCGACTTTCAACTTGCAGATATCCAAGGAGGCCCGGTACAAGCACAGGTAGACGAAGAAACAAAAGAGAACGAAGAAGAGGAACCATCTTCGGGGGAATTCTTGGGTTATGATGTTGTGTCGATGTTCCCGCTTGTCGATATTCGCCTAGACGACGCAGTGTTGGAGATGCCCCCTCATCGGATGTCATCGGAGTCCCTACTGCTACGTTTCGATAACTTCCGAGTGTCCAATGAAAGCGTTGTCAACAGCTTTCTAGGTATGGAGAATCGCATTGTTGCAAAGGTGCTTCTGAATTCATCACTAAAGCAGCTGCAACTCGACATGAAGGCGTTGCGGATTGTGTCGGTTATTCTTGTGGACCGCAGTGATATGGATAAACGACTAGGAGGTGGAGGGTTTATTAACCAGAGCCTACTGGGACTGACCAACTATTCGATGTCGGTGGATTTCCGCTCACATGCTGATCTAAAGTTGAACATGAGCTATAGCCCCGTTCGCTTGGTCTGCAATCAAGAGCAATACGCTTTCGTGCTACGTGTGCCGTTCCAGAACTACCGCGAGCGCAGTCGGTACCATTTCTCACGAGGAGATCAAGCACCAGCAAAATCTATAGCGCGAATTTCATCTCGCCGATTCTCTTCATCGCGTAGCATTGATGGAGCTTCCTCGTCGGAAAGAATTTTGGAGGAAGGAGATGGAGGAAGCAATGGAGCGAGCGTTTCCGATGTCCCAGAAGTTGTAGAAGACCGCCATGTCATGCTTGATCTTCACGTCCCGGAGATTACAATGGAAATCCTACAGGGACAGCATGGATACCATCCCTCGAGCAGTGGTGATCTCGACATGGCTGAAAAGGATAGAACGAGCGACGGCTCAATCTGCCTGTTGGCTCTCTCTGTGCTGTCTGGATGTGCTGATTACAACTTAGGTGATGGAAGGCTAACAGCAAATATTGACCTCGAAGGCGTTCACATTCGAGATTCCCGCGTTAATTCAAAAATGTCGGCCTCGTACCGTGATGTCGTGGTGTTCGAGCGGTGCAAGAAGGATTGCCAAAAGCAATTAAAATTCAGTTTGGACGCGAAAGTTTCGACGTGGACGTGTCGACACTAGGCTTTGATCCTGCCTTTACGCCTCATGGAAATGGACTGCGAACACCAAGAACTCAGTTTAGGAGCGTGTCGTCTAGAGCCATTGTGGGCCTTTTCGGGTCGGAGCTATCGCTAAGGCGAACAGATTCTGAGATTTCTGTATATTCACCAATGTCGTCAACTGTGACAAGCCATGGCACGCAATCCAACAAATCTGGCGAGGAAAAGAGGATGGGGGTGGAAGGAAGAATGGATTTGGTGATTGATGTAGCAGGGTTCAAAGTCATTCCTTCGAACATACATTATGACGTGATTCAGTTTTTGACAATGTATCCGGGGTGGAGTGCAGACGATGAAGACTCTGTCAGTAGTCAGGGAGAGGAAACCCAAACCGAGGAAGAAGGAAACACAGATGCAGAAGAAGCAATGGCGATGCCACCAGTTTATCGCAGAATTAGCTTAGAGTTGAATTTGGGTCCATCTGCATTGCTATTAGTGGAGGACCCACACAAGCTAAAGTCTCGAGCGCTGATGCTATCGTGGGAATCATCTATCATTTTCAACTATCTGCAGCAAACAAATGAAAATGAATGCCCCAACGTCCAAGAAAAAGAATCTCCTGCACACAGCCGAAACCAATTACAGTTTTGTATCGCTCTTGAAAATATTCACGCCACGTCTCGATTGTCGGAGGAGAGTGTCTGGGCGGCGGAGCAACCAGCGACCGCTGCATCTGCCGATTGTTTAAAACCCATCGATATGGAAACTGTCTTACAAATGGATCTTCGCTCACACTTTCTCCGCTTCCGAACTACGTTCGATCGTGTGATGGAGCTTCGCTTTGGATACCTGGACTTCTGCACGATGCTGGCAGCTCTCGAGCATATTTTTCGTCGACCAGCAATTTCCACGCAACCAACCGCTCAGAGTGGTCAGAAGCGACGCTCAATGTCTGGCTCATCGATTTCCTCTTTTTCAGGTGGGGGTGTAGACAGCGAGACTTCGTCTTGGACTGGACGCCGGCGATCGCCTTCATCCCCGCGTTCAGGTATCGCGTTGTCCAACTCAAAGAAAACTCAGCGACAGCGCACGGCTGCTCTTTATGGAACCTCGCTTATTTATTTAGTGTCGGCAACTTTCCGTGGACGTCTTGAAACGCGACCAGTAGTTGGATTTTATAATTCGACTTGGCGCAAGCGATACCTGGTGCTACCGTACACAGCGCAACAGCGGCAACATGTTCAAAGCATAGCATTCCGGATATTGCCAGCGACTGGAAGTCGACGGCAGATTGGTGACGAAATCTACTATGGTGACAGAATCATCTTGGAAGCTATTGTTGACAACACTATCGAAAATGACGAAAAAGCCTCTAAAGACAAGTCACCATTCAAAGAAGAAGAAGCTGGAACTCCAACTGCTGCTGGGAAGGATGGATTACAGTCGACTTTGATCCGAAAGTACGACCAACTCGGTGCTATTGGGTACTTAGGTCCGGAAGGCTCTGCCGGAGCGTTTGAAACGACGATCTGGAAGCATGGAAGCACAATGTTTAATTCTGACAAGAGTGTCATCTATGATCGAGAACTTATCGTATTTGAGGAACTCACGATTTATCGCTCGTTTAGCAAAGGAAAGAAGTTTGGGACGGCAAATGCTACTGGTCAGCAAATGGATTTCAACTCAGCTCGATCAGGACCCCAAACTGAAGGTGCGCATACTGTAGACACAACAGGTGCTCGAGGAGGGGGCTACCTTATGTTCAATGGGGTAGGTGATGCACCGATTCCGTTTGCTTTATCTATTGTATCAAGCAGATCGAGATCGAGATCTCCGGAGCGTGATGAAAAGCATGCTGCTACCATCAAGAGTACCATTACAACCGATGCAGCCGCTGATAAAACTGAAGACCCGGATATTTCCCAAACTGCCGAGGATAGTAAGACGGCTCCGGCAAGAAAAAGAAGAAAAAAACGCAACTCTCTCTTTGCGTATGCTTCTATTCTTGAGAATTTGAAGATATTGGAGTTCACGCTACCAGGAGTGAATGCAACAGTTGTGAATGACTTCCATAACATGCTTCTGCCGCTGCTTCATTTCCGTGTGGCGACATTGCATGCGGACATCCGGGGAAGATTAGAAGACAAATACACAGCGCTAACGAGTTTGCGTTTTGGAATCCAAGCCTATAACTCTCAGCTGGCTGTGTGGGAACCTGTACTTGAAGACTTTGAGGTGAACTTGGCATATCACAGAATGGGCGGAGTATTGTGTGACTATTGTATGTCGGAGAGGCAGTCTGTTTCTCCTACGGGTGCTGCACTACGATGCGACGGGATGCCCTTGTGTCTTTTCCGATCTTCCCGGACTGAGGTTTTCACGAATGCGGCAGCGCATTCATGGGAATCAAAGAATTTTATCTATCGGGAGCTGTTGGAGCAGCCTGACGTCCAGGATGGCGCAAAACTGGCGAATACGTTTATGATCGTCGTGAAAGATGACTTCAACATCAACGTTTCGCGCAATGTGATCAATGTGTTGGTGCACTTCTTTGCTTTGGTGACGAAAGTGACTGCTTCTGAGGAGGCCCTATCTTCACGTCTTGGTCCATTCATTTATGTTGACAACCAGTCTGGTATTCCGTTTGTCGTTGCAACTCATCCGTCGTCCTTAAGTGGTGCACCACCCGCAGCGGGTGGAACTCCGTCCTCTTCTCGCCGACCAACAGGGTCAATCGAGATGCCTACTGATGTTCCTGGTGCGGATGTCAACGATGACATCATAAGAGCAGGAACAGCGATGTTTAACAGCAACGCTTGGAGTCGTCGTCGTCTATCTACGATGCTGAATGACATTTCCTCTCCGGACACGAAGTGGATCAGAGTCGAAAGTGGTGAACGCGTAGCAACTGAAATTGTTGCACATGAAGCGCCAGCAGGGTGTGTTACCTCACCGCTGCGTCGTTTGCTGTGGCTGAAGCCACAGTCTCATTCCCAAAGAACAACCACTTCTAAAGCAATTCCAGTTCCTATTGGATATTCAAACAGGAGCTATCTTCACTTGGAAAGCAGCGACAAGGAACGTGACTCTTGGCATGGAGAAAGCATTATTTGCAAGACCGTGGCAGAACAGGGGACACTCGTGTTGCGGCTTCGAGGAAAGGTGCAGTTGTCGAATTTCTTTAGTATTCCCATCCAAGTGATCTACAACGACCAACGAGAGGAGACGATAGAGCCCGGTGGCAAATCAGCTCACTATATCCCCATTCAATATCTCGAGTCAGGGACTATTGCATTCCGCCCACTTCTATCGAACGGAAAGGTTCAACGATCAGATGCACTTTCGATCTCAACGCTGTTACGGTCCAATGATAGCAAGTTCCGCAGTCGCTCGAACCGCCGGCAGAATGTTGGCTCGCTGGAACTGCGCAAAGCATTGACTTTTTACTGGGATGTCCATCCAAGCCCTGGAATTGATGACTCTGCAGATTTCTCGTTTGGTGTATCGTTGCCACCATTCCAAGTGATTCTGACGGCCCTGCGGAAGTCAGAACGCCATGAGACAACGATCACGTTGCGACCGCCTATTGTACTGGAGAATCTTATACCCTATGCGTTATCATATCGCACCGTTTGTATGAAATCAGAGTCTGAAGTTGTTTGGGTGGCAAAAAATTCAGCCTCGTTTTCGGGTGTGAATGGGAAGGTAGCTTCAGGTAGCTCTGCTTGTGTTGCAGAACTGGATATCCTGGAGCGAGATATGGAAAATGGCGAGGTCGTGCAGACACCAACAGTTGTTGGACTGAGTCTTGCATTACCACAGATCCAATTGCGGAGATTCTCACGTTGGTCACGAGATACGTTCATTTACGGTTGTCAAGCCTTCTGTGAGCGCATCGAGCTTAACATGCGAGACGACAGCGAGTTAGAAGCTCCTACTCCTGCGAATAAGCTAACAATCTGCGTCGAGATCACACAACTGGAAAAGCTACGCTCACGGGCACTAAATACGTTGTGTCCTGTCATTTGCCGAGTCTTCACGGAGTACTGGCTGATCGACCGAACTACGCTCTCGCTTGGGTTCTATACTGCTGACGACTATCTTATCCCATCTAATCATCCCGGTCGACTATATGACGATAAGGGTGATACAGCCGACAAATCATCCTCTGTTTCGCTGTCTGTATTTTCGTGCGAGAGCAAGCAAGTCGTATCAAAGATGAAAATCGGTATTAAGGGAGATAAAGGAGAACGTGAAGTTCAATCTGAGCCGTTCGACATCAGCGCCGTGGGAGTCCGAGGACAAATTCTCATGCCCACCAATCGTTCACGTGATACTCGGTCGCTGCTTTCTACAATAGCAGAAATTGGTGCACCGTCGGTGGTCTAAAATCGACGTTCAAACAGTACGAGTTCGGTGTGATGATTGAGCAAGGACCAGAGAAATTTTCGCGATCACGTGTTGTGACCTTGGTTCCGAGATTTTATGTAATCAACACTTCAAAGAGATTTGAAATTCGCATTCGACAGGAGCGTTCGACAGATCTAAATGCGGTGATCGTGCTTCGTCCACAAGAAACCAAAATATTCCATTGGAGTGATTCACGCTTGCCTTCGCGAGTTCAGATTTGCTTTGTCCTTCCGGACAAGCGTCAAGATGAACGAGACACAGTGTCATACGCTAATTCGTCGCAATGGAGCGCACCATTTGAACTCTCGTCAGTAGGTAACTTCGTGCTGCGTGTAAAGTCCAAGGTCCGACCAGCGCCACCTTGTCTTCCTGAGTGCTTTGAAGGAGGCATTTTGAAACGTGATCAATTTGAAAACGACGAAGAATCAAGCATGTTCTTCGATGAAGAGGACGAATATAGTGATGCAGAACGGATACTTGCGGAGGGAGTTCAGCTGAATGTAGCGGTTGAGCTTCATGATCCATCATTTTTGGTGTACTTACAGGAAGGCCACCAGTCGATTCACTTTTTTCCACCACCGTCATATGAATACGAAGGGGACGATCGTGATCATACCGTGACCGTAAAACCCAAAGAGCACGAGGGGTTCGTACCATTTAAGATCAAGAACGAGTGCAGCAACTTGGCGTTAGTTGTGTGGCAGAAAACGTTGGTGAAAGATGGCAAGGGGAATGTTACGATTGGTTTTGAAGGCGGAGAACTCGTACTTCCTTTCCATACGATCGACTACGTGCCGTTTCGCTTCTCTGCATTCCCGACTGTGTTTGTGCAGGTACAAAAGGTAGCAGGGCTAGGAGTTGGGGCCTTGCGGAAAGAACACCCATTACAAGCCCATCGTTCCGCTCGTTTGAATTCGAAATCTTCAGAACAAAGTGAAACACCACCTACGGCCCTTTCCCGAGCAGCAACCGTGGGGCAAACCCAAGTGGTTGCCAGTTTTGAGGTGCAACTGAAGAAACTTCAGTTGCTGCCGACGATCGATGTGTCTGAGGGCGTAGTGAAGAAGCGATTATGGGCTGAGGTGCGACTGGACGAAACAACTAAAACCTTACTCGTGACCGATATGCTACCTGGCTACTCCGGAGAGCACAAGCGACGACGGCGAGCAACTCTACTTCGCAGTTGGAAAAGGTACAACACCTCTATTGTATTTATTTCGCATGTGCTCGCGGCACACACAACTGAATTGACCGTTCGGTCTGATGAAAAGAGTGTCCATGACGTTCTCCCAAAGAAGAAGCGTGTGCGCTTCGCTCCAGACGTTACAGAAGTGAAGGGGAAACTTAACAATGATGAGGTGGGGGCTGCAGGGGAAACTCAACAGGACGGCAAAATTGTCGATGCCCCGCCGTTAGTCGAAGACGAGAAAGAGGTGGAAGCATTGGTCCTCTGTGTTCGACTTATGGATGCAATATATCTCGAGGACGTATTCCTTCAGGCTGGACGCAGTGATTTGACTTCGTGTCAGCCTTTCATCACTTTTACACTGAAGACCGCCGGCGAAGAAGCGCGGACGAAGCTATCTCCTCAATCGACGACGATGTTTCCCCGGTGGTTGCCTACACCTAATTCACGAACAGTGTTGAGTGCTTTAATACTGAGTGACAAAGATGAGGAGAACGAAGCTAGCTCCGGTCACGAATTCGGTGCTGGGACTGAGATTCTTGTAGAAATACGAGAGGCTGACAAAATTTTGTTCGGCTCCTCTGTCATTGCAACTGCACGCGTTCCACTACAGGAGTATTGTACAGCAGCTATGATCTCAGCCAGAAGTAAATCAAACTACGAGCCACAGGTGATGGAATTTTTAGCACCTGTGCATGTGGCCCGAAAAGACGGAGGGTGGTCTCACCCCGGAGATAACGAGGCCCGAATTCGTTTCCAGATGTGTTGCCAACGAACTTTTACGACTCGATCGACTTCTGCCGAGTATAGTGGAGAAAGCGGAGATACCCTTGAAACAGTGAAGAAACTAGAGGATATGCTATCTGCATATCAATTAAAGAAAGAGCTGGATGTGCTGATAAGTTCGAAGTCGCAGCTCAAAATTCTACTTGAGCGCGAAGCTGTGGATACATCGACTAGTGGGACTAATATTCCAGCAGCATTGCGATCAGTGCCGGATTATTCATCAGAAGAGAAAAAAGAGTCTGGTCTTTCGCAATTCGTCGCTCACTCCCCTAGCACAGACGATGAAAACCTCGGATCGCGTAGTAGAAGTACCAACTCGGTTCGAGGGACCGCTGTATCAGTGACAACAGATGAGTCCACGAGCGATGGCACATACGAAGAAATGGGTGACGAAAAGCGGTTGACTGCAGTCCTTATCGGAGTGTCAAACCTTCAAATTCCCACAGAAACTATTCGAAATAATTTCAAGCACACACATGGAATGACGGAACATCTAGAGCCAAAGCTATATTGCACTATCACATATCAAGAGTCGACGCGTTCAGCTCTGTCAGCCGTTGCGAAATCGTCGGCACCCCCAGCAGCAACGGACCTAAACAAATCGGATGAAACTGGGTCTTCATCAATGGGTAGGATACCTATGACTGGACCAAAGTGGTAACGCCCACCTTCAGCAAGTTCGCACGCACGAGTTTCCGCGAGGCCACATGTTGGGACTAGATCTTGTTTATCGGAACGGACGTGTACTCGTTCAAGGTGTAGTGTGCGATGGACCATGTGGGGCTCTTGTATACGAAGGCAAAATTCGCATTGGTGACACGGTGGTCGCAGCTAATAACAAGTCAATCGTGAATCTTCACCGCGACGCGTCTTTCGCAGTGATTGAGAAGGCTATGCACTGGGGAGAGGGTGTTGGCACACTAACTCAAGAACAAGCGTCTAGCACAACATTTACTCTGTCTTTCTTGTATCAACCAACGACACCGGAGCGCATGACGTTCAGCGATACGTCAAGACCGTGCGCACAATCAACAAGCGAAGATACTGGTGTCCAGAAGTATAATGCCGAGTGGAATCGACGCGTGGAATTTGTTGAAACAGCCAGCACTAATGCTGCTGTAAGTTGTGATGATGAGCAAGTGCTCGTGCGCGTGTATTTGCGAAACGAGACATCAGACCATGGTCTGTCGGCTTCGCAAGAATCAAGCATCGTACCGTTCCTGTACTTCTTCGGAGACGATGCGATGATGGATCATCTTGACCACAGCAAACAAGACTCGCGTTTCGATGTGCTTCTAGCAGAGTGCTGGGTACCGTTGCCACCATCATCATTTTCTAGCGCCTCTAATCCAATCTCGATGGACGGGAATTCAATGACCGAACTTTCTGCTCTCACTTTCAGTGAGCGGATTTGCGCTTTGTACTCACCACAACAACGCACACACCAACACTCTGCGTTAGAGATGATTGGGCAGCTACGACTAGCACTGAAATGGGATTTCATAAACCCACTTCGAGCTGCTCACCAGCATGGGGATCTGAGTCTACATTTCCAGCTTGAAGTTGCACGTATCTCCATCTCTGTTGTGGACGATGGTGCATGGAGCTCAGTAGCCTCGGCAACGGGTCCCCAGCAACCACATGAGGTATTGTGTATTTCGCTTTCTGATCAAAATGCGTCTGCTGGTATTCAATTGAGCTACGGTCAAATATCTGATGGTAAACACGTGATAAACGCACGGATAGGGCACTTCCAGATCGACAATCAGCTTCTAGATACGAACTATCCGGTGTTACTGCGTCCGATGCGTCTCCTGGATGCTCAAATGCAAGAAGAAGGCTACACGATGACGCACGAAAACGGAAGAAAAAACAGTAGTGGGGGTGGAAATGCGGATAACGCTATGCTATTACCGACAATGCAGTTGATGGCAGTCTTCAGTCGTCAATCGAACGTGATCCAATTCGACTACATTTTTGGCCAGCTTCAAGAGTTAGAAATCAAGCTGGAAGATGCAACGTTGGTGGCGTTGGCTCATGTGTTTTCTGGAGTAGAATGGACTTCAAGTACACGTTCAAGGAAGCAAAACAAACGACCTGGAGAGGAATTCGGCTCGAATCTGGCGCTGAAGCTGCTGGAAATCGAGTGGTCTACTCCTACGTTACTGTCAACAGCTGCAGGTGGGCGCTTGGGTAGCACAAGAAGTGGTGGCGGAGCAAACATGAAGGTGCTTTTGCGGTGGCTTTTGCTTTGTCCTGTGAAGGTCAACGTGACGTTTACCAGCACTGCAGATCGGTCGTTGTTACTATCGTTGGTAGGTCGTTGGTACTCATGGCACTGCGGATTATTTTAACTAACAGTGCGATGCTTGTTGTAGCTGTCTCCGGACATGTCGTCTGTTCTGAGTACGCTTATCAGTGCAGCAGCGACACTGGTATCAAACCTGGACCAGGCACCGATTCGAGTACCAGAGTTTTACGTTGAAAACCTGCTGGAAACAACACACACTCTAGCATTCTATGCCATGCAGCACTATCTGCACCATGGCTTGCGTAGTTGGTACAGTATTATGGGCTCTGTCGATTTCCTGGGAAATCCCATCGGTCTTGTGAGCACACTAGGTACCGGTGTCAAGGATTTCTTCTACACACCGGCTCAAATGCTGTTAGAGGACGAGAATGGTCTGCGGATCGACAACTTGCGGACTGGTATGACCAAGGGTTCCAAAAGCTTGCTCCGTAACACGGCCGTAGGCATCTTCCATACTACAGGTAAAATCACTGAAACTCTTGGAAAGGGAATTGCCTTGCTGGCAATGGATGAACAGTACAATGTGCAGCGACAGCGTGCATCTACCCGACAAATCAAAAAGATCAACGACCTCGGTGATGCTATCGCAGAAGGTAGCAAGGGGTTTGTAGGAGGCGTTTGGGATGGCATCAAGGGCGTTGTGGCTGCACCGGTGCGTGGCGCGGAACGAGACGGCGCTGGCGGGTTTGTCGTGGGGATCGGTAAGGGCGTCGCGGGATTGATCGTAAAACCCACAGCCGGTTTCTTAGACTTGCTCACAAGTCTCTCAAGAGGAGCGAAAACAAGTGCCGAGTCTTTGGACGGTACAGACCGTAGTGCATTTAACACTGCCACGCGCTTCCGGCTACCGCGGCGTATCTGGTACGTACGAGAGCTGTATACTAGCTTCGTATTTCATCAACTATACTCATCCATGCTTGATTTATATGCATGAAGCTCGGACGGCGTTCTCGTGTCATACTCAGAGCGCGAAGCCCGAGGATATGCAGTGTTGCTACTAACGTCGCTGGATGCCACCGATGAGTACGTGCCAACTGAAATATCTGCGTTCTTAGCCTGATTAACTAAGATTCATAATTGTGTATGCGTAGTTATGTGTATCATGTTGATTATGGTATTGAACCACACCGTGGGCTCGTTCTGCTCACAGACAAGCGTCTCATTTGCTTGAGCGGTAAGACTGGGCAAAAGCTGTGGGAAGTTGCGCTTGATTCGACGCTAGAGATCGTAGTTGAAGGCGCTATGCTCAAGATAGGTCAGACCACGTCCCCGTCTCGGTCGTACAATATCGAATGCGACAACGAAGTAGCAGCAACCAACTTCCGTGTGGCTGTAGACTCGGCACGAGTAGATGTCTCGGCTACCCGGTACCTGCTCTTAAATTTGGAGAAGAGTCAGGAGGAATCCCGGATGACTGGCGGTGGACGCTTCGGTATTAGAGTGGCAGGTGCCATGAACAACGATGAAGACCGCACGGACCTGCATGTGCTCATGGAAAACGTTCAGGACACGACAGTCTCTGGGCTCTCGAGTGATGATCTGCGATCGCAGCCACTACGTTCTGTGCGTGTTGAAGTCTGTCATCTGCAGAACAAGGATGCCCACGCTAACGTCCCGGACCGTGCGATCGACAGATTAATGTCGTTCAGCGTGTTTCAAATTCAAGTGTACGGAGGACCCTACCAGTGGACGGTCTTCCGCCGGTTTAGTGAGTTTCGTGTATTGTGTACGAAGCTTGAGACCGCAGGATATGTGTTGGATGGACTTCCGCCGCTTCCGCCGCGAACTTTTCTTCCAAGTACACGAGCTCCAGTGGCAAAACATCGGCAAGAAGCGCTGAACATGTTCCTGCAGGCGGCAATCATGCATTCTGTAATCAGTCGAAGTGCGGCTATGCTGGAATTCCTCACGCGCGAAGCTCGAGAAGTGCGTGTGAGCCTACCGCCTCTGTCACCTACAGGCGAAAGGGAAACATCCGAACGCGCTGGAGACTCGCCTTGAAGCGTATTGTTTTGTGCGTTTAAGGAATTATTAATGTGAATAACTTTGCAACCGACGAAGTCCGAACAGAATCGAATGCGGTTATTAAAGCGTCTATGCAGAGCTGGTAGGTTTAAGTGCTTTAGCTTGTAACTGCAGGACACGTTCGTAGTCAGTGCAAAGGTGGTCGAGTAGCATGCGGTTCGAGAGCACCACACGACTAAACTCGTCCGTAGCGACCTCTACAAACTCCACAACGTCGGGCACTTTGCGATCGTTCTCTAAGGACATTATCGTAGCGCCATCATGAGTTCTTGGAGAGGGTCCTGGGGCAATCACGCGGTTCAAATAGAGAATCCGCCCGGGAGGGAATAACGGGTCGTGACGCAGCATGTTATCCTCTTCCCATTGCCTTTGGTCCTTCTTAAGCTGTTCCCATTGTTGCTCAGTCTCTTCATTCGTTTCCCCCTCAATCCGCTCTGAAACACCTGCATCCGCGAAAACATCGCCTCTGCGATCATTCTTGTCTTTTTTGTCCAAGATAGCCGGATAAGTGAACAACTTAGTGTCATCGGTGTTTTCGCGCTTCAGCCCGACAACAAACGGCAGACTTTGAGAGATCGAATCCGCTACATCGTCCAACTCCTCCTGTACGATAGTGCTAAGCACTTCTGTTTCTTCCTTTATCGTATCCACGTAGTCTTTCACGTTGGAGGTCACAGCTGTGGATACCTTCGACCTACAAGAATTACAATGTTTTGTAATGCCGAAGAGTTTTAACCGAAGAGTTTTAACACCAGAAAACAATAATGAGGGGCGTACACTTGCTCGCTAATCTGGTCTTTGAGCGATGTGCGCGTTTTGTTGATAATACTGTCGATCCGAGATCGGAAGAGTTGCAATTGAGTTGATTCTGTCATGGTATCTTCAATAATAAAAGTTAATAACATTTTACATATCTATCCAAGAAGACTTACCAGGGTCATCTTCAGTTTTGAGCAACTTTTTTGTAGTTTCAGATGTCTTTTGAAGTACCTCTTTCAGCTCCACCAATACGCGTTCTAGCTCCTCCGGTTTGTTGACAGATGCAACCAGTCGTTCTAGAGCGAGAACGGTCTCATCCATGCGCTTCCACCAGAAAGAGTCACCTGTACAATCAAGCAAACCATGTATGCGTTAGACTTCTGTTACGTGTACACACGGTTATATGTTAGTTGAGTACCTTTCTTGACGTCTTCTAGTTTCAAAAGATTTTTGATGAATGTGACATGTTCCAAAGAAAGCTTGTCCGTCTTGAAAATTGAAAATGCGGCATCAAGTTTGTCAGCTAAAAGATCGTTTGCAAACTCTTTGATGTTGTTAGACGCAAGCTGCACACAATAGAACCGATTGTAGGTAGACCATGTTAGTCAACGTCTCACCTACGGACGAATCAACAACAGCTCGTACCTTTTTCACCTCATCCAGCTTGGCCGAGGCTTCGCTTGTACGCTGTTTTAATTGGAGGTGGTCCATCTTGCGCAATGATGTCTGCAACTCTTCTAGTTTGACCCGTTGCTGTCTTTCTACTGCAAGCTTCTGTTTCCGAATTTCCTCGGAAACCATCTTCTTCAACACTGCTCGCCAGTTGAATCGACTGATTTCGTCTTGTAGCTTCAGTAGCGAATGCTGATGTAGCCGTGGCACGCAGTCGTAGCCATTCACTACCGAGGTCACAAAGTCATAGCTACCAGCTGCCAGCTCTCGGGTCACACAGGCAGGTGTACCAAATGCATAACAATGTATATCAGGAAACTCTTCCCGCAACTGCATGGCACTCAATGCAGCCACTGCCGCTCCCAAACTGTGGCCCGTCGCCACGAGTTTGTATTCCGGATACTTTTTCGATAGCTCGTGCAGGTCGTCGCGTAGGTGCCGCACCAGCCACATGGTTGCATGCACCATGCCACGGTGAGCCTGTCCGTCCTGAAAAGGCTCGTTCTGTAGACACAGATCCGTGCAGAAGTCCAGTAGAGACGCGGTGCCGCGCACCACCAGCACAAGTTCTCCATGTTCGTGGTCTGCCAAGATGACGCATTTTGGCGACACGACACCGCCTGGATGCGCTCTCAGCACGCGATCCCGCTCGACACCAGCCTCTTCACAGAACGTAGCGACTGAAGACGCGTACACGGCGTCACACACGCGCACGTAGCGCAGCAACTTGGCCAGCAGTTCCTACACCTTTTGTCAATCCCCGAAACTAGTACAAAAATCACAAGCGCTCAGTACCTGATCAACCACGAGCGGCTGCTTATGTGCATCGTTATGAAGTCCGCCTGTGCGCTGCTGCGTCTTGTACTGAGCTAAGACGGACAGCCCCACGAGCCAATCAGAAGCGTTCCAGCTCTTGAGTGCAGGACTCTGGCGGAGCAGCCCCAAGCTCTCGGACAAAACCTTCAGCGCCGGCAGCACCTCCACCGACAACTCCTTGGCCGTCTCGCGCAGTCGCTTGCCCAGCAGATCGTCCAGATCCAGTCGCTTGGCGCTCGAGGTCGCACGACGGCTCAGCGCCGGAAGCAACAGCACTCGGCGTCGCAACATTTCGATTGAAGTGACTATTATTCCCAAAATACGTATGAATACCTATTTCTTGTTTTAAAATCAACAATTATACAGATTTAGCATACATCCTGCAGGACAAGAACAAGTAAATGTATGGAAATCATTTCCAAGGGCTTATGACGATAAGCGGAGGGTTCTACGAACACGAAATGTAGATCACTTCAGTGTGGCAACTGGCGATGGTGGTCAGCCACTGAAACACACGTAGCCAAGCCATCCGAGTAGGACTTCTTGAACATGATGACGCGATGCTGTTAACCTCCACGGAACCAATCATGAATGTGTAGGGGTAAGAGCGTAGGCTTGTTTGATTGTTTTGCTTTCGTTACACAATTCTGCAACGTTAATATAATAATCTATCAACCTTTGTACTGATAACTGTAGAACAATTAACGTTTCTCAAACGGCTGAACATGTTCACCGTCGTTCATTCACGGTTTGTCAGTTGATCTTTATAGATACCAATCATTTCGTTCACAACGAAGCTGAATATTAAATACGCAAGAATTTTGGTACCAGCATCAGTGCAAAATCACGTCCTTGTCGTTGCAGGATTCTCCTGTCGCGTCCAATTCCACGTTTTAGTGTCAGTACAAGCCATCACATATCACCATCATGCGGCGATTACTGAGGCTCGGATTACGTAGTACATGTTGGGAGACGTTAGCTTAATTTGAACAAGTAGGTGGCTAGCTTGTACTAGTACAAGGCATCTGTGCTGCAATTTCACCAGTAAGAGATTTTTAAACATCACAATGCTAGGCAATTTGGTCTCAAATTTAGTCGAAACAAAATTAGCCACGTTCCCACTTAAGTAATGTCTGTCGCTTCTTCTCAGCAAGCAGCTACTTAAACGGGAGCCAATCAACGTCGTTCTTACTTGCAGAATCTCTCTCGAATTTAGAGAAGAAAAAGAAGCACAGACAGACACTAACTGTCTCCGTCCGTCACAATGGGCGAGCGCTCCACCAAGAAGTTCAAGGTCGTGCTGCTAGGCGAAGGTACCTCTCACTCTTGTTGTGTCTGCATTCCCCCCTCTCACTCTCCCTCTCTCCAGGCCGCGTGGGCAAGACGTCCATTCTGTTGCGCTACATCAAGGGCGAGTACGACGAACGGCAGGTGTCGACGCTACAGGCTTCGTATCTGGACAAGCGGCTGCTCGTGGACAACCGCCGCGTGGCGCTCTCGCTCTGGGACACGGCGGGGCAGGAGCGCTTCCATGCGCTGGGCCCCATTTACTACCGAGACGCTGACGGCGCGCTGCTCGTTTACGACATCACAGACGCCGAGTCTTTCCGCAAAGTTCGCACGTGGGTGCGGGAACTGCGACGCATCGTGGGGGACGACATTTCCATCTGCATTGCAGGCAACAAGAGCGACCTGCATCGCAACCGCAAAGTGCCGGAAGACGAGGCCAAGCGCTACGCTGAGTCAGTGGGCGCGGCGCACTTTGACACGTCAGCCAAGCTCAACCGAGGCCTAGAAGATGTGTTTGTAGAGCTCACACGTCGCATGTTGAGTCGCACGGGCGGCAAGAAGAAGAAGGGAAGTGCTTTGATTGCCGATGATGACGAGGACGACGAGCCGCTGGCCAAACCCCCGACCACCAAAGGAAGACAAGAGAAGGAGAAGCCACAGGTGCAGCAAACGCAACAGGTGAACAGAACAGAGGAAGTGCCGAGAAGTCGCGGTGGAGGACGGGGACAACCCATTCAGATTCTGGAAGACGACGATGATCCTGGGTTTAATCCAGCTGCGTCCAGAAGCAGCGGACTAAGAGTGAGGGGAGCGACGCATGTGGACACCGGCAAGGCCAAGAGCGGCTGTTGCTGATGGAAAGTTGGGAATCTTTTTGATAAGGAGTGAAGATGACTCGATGAAGAGGAAGGAGAGTATGGAGATCGAAGAAACAAAAATGCATAGTGCTTTTAGGGGTTGGTGCTGGTGTTTGTGCTGTGCAGTGTTGCTAGATCTATCAGCTCCATGTTTTAGTCGTGGCTAACACCGTTTTCGTGAAATGTGTTTAGATTGGAGTTGGATTCGCGTTGTTCTTGTATCGTTGAGTGCTTCCAAAGCCAAACGAAAGCTGAGATTGTGCGAGTAGCTTGATATTGCAACGAAAACCTTTTTATTTACTAGTCAAACTCTCGGAAGCAAAATGGACAAGCTCCTCTCGATCGTTAAGATGCATCGTCTAATGAGCTTAAAGAGCAAGCACAGCAGTCATGAGACCAACTGCTACTGAGGCAACAGTAAAGGCAAGAGGGGCGGCAGCGTTAGAGCTACTCGATCCTGCAGCTGATCCAGAAGAAGTGGAGGAGCTGGTGCTGTTGCTCACTTGAGTGGTGGTCTCCTCATCGGACAGTTCAGTGTAGGCCTTCTCCAGAGTCGGATACTCAAAGCCACTTCCACCAGTCGCGCAGCCCTCATCAGCTTCACACTCCGTGCACAATTGCGAGTAGCCCACACGCTTGCATCCGTTGCCAGATCCACAAGCCTCGACAGTCTGATAGCAGGGAGGGTTGGAAGCAGAGAGTTCCTCGGGGGTCGGCAGCGCACGGAAGGAAGCAATCACCGATTTCTCAATCTGCGTTGAGCCTGAAGAGAGTGTCTCCTCGTACTTGGCCACAGCGGCCTCGGCACGGGCAGCATTGGCGGTCGAGTTCAGCGGGTCTTCCCAGAACGGCAGACCAGTCTCAAATTCACCACTGGTACTGTCGGCTGCAAACTCAGTGTTGTTTGAGTCGGCATTGCACCATTCCGAGAAATTGGCATACGTCGATCCAGTGTCGGGGTTCTCAATGGAGGTGATGCCAACAATGTCGTCGATAGTCACCCAGCCGAGAATATTGTAGGCGAATGTGCATTCGACACCGTCCGGGCCTTCACCGAAGCTGCATAGACCCTTGCGAGTTGATTCACGGCACTCGTCCGTCTTGTTACCCCACGCCTGGAGAGGACACGTGCCGGGGAAGGAAAACCAGTAGTTGTCCGGGTACGGGGCTCGCACGTCGTCGTCCTTGATGCCACCGCCGACAAACGGACCGACGTTGGGTTGGCCATCATCACCGTTGAATTGCAGGCATCCAGGAGGGAACTCGTCATCACCCTTGAGAGGCGTACAGCGACCGCTATCCATCGGCAACATGGGCCCGTACTCTGGTGTTTTTCCCCACGAATCCTGGAACTGAGCGAGGGTCTCGTTCGTCTGGGCGATGATGACCTCGTAGAAGACGATGTTGGCCATGCCGGACTTGCGCTCGCAGCGCTCTTCCTCTGCGCGGACGTTGACGTTGATACCTTCAGCCTGGACGTACATGAGAGCACCCTCCACCGACGCAGTATTGACCGTGTCCATGGCACTCAAGTAGCCGGCTTCAAGGTCTCCATCACCGAAGCTTGACACGAACACGCCGTCCACTAGGATCGGAGCGTCACTCTGCACGCGAGCGTGCACAGCACGCACTGGTGGCATGTGATACGAATCCTCGGGGTACGTCTTGGTCTTGAGGTCAGCGAAGACATCATCACCCGACGACACCGTGGCCGTGGTGGCGCCGGAGCTAGCTGTAGCAGCACCTGACGACGAAGTGGTTGATGTGGTGGGGGCCACCGTGGCAGCTCCAGAGGTACTGGCTGCGGTTGAAGTCGCGGTGGATGCCGATCCAGAGCTGGAGGCAGCGGAGACCGTCGACGCAAGGCCGGCAGCGGCGAACAAGATGGCGCTGAGCTTCATCGTGGACTCGAAATGAGCGTGGGGACTTGAGGCTTACCTCGAGTAGGGTGAAAGGGAGAATGAGGTCCTGGGTGCGTGCGGAGGAAGCAGACAGCACCAAAGAAGGCATGGGAGCACGAAAGCGTACTTTCCTCTCCCTCCCTGTTGCGTCCAGTTGCACTTATCGGTGATAGGGACTACCAGACGGTCTACTGTCAGCACAAGGCGACCGTTTTGTCCTCCACCACGTAACGGGCAGATGGTGACGACATGGGGGACAAGGACCGAGCGCAGAGGACAGGTGGTCTTGGATGCAACTTCGACGACTTCTATCGCTGGCGTAGTCTCTCGCTAGATGCATGCAGCGAATCTACCGAAGCCATGGCAAGGTGCTACGGCAGTAGTGGAGACCAGCACATGCATCGCCATCATATCCAGCACCACAATGCGACGATGGCGATCTTCTATCGAAGTTGAAGTGCGTGAGTAACGACACGTCCTTTTCCTAACACCAAAACTAAAACACCAAAACTTGGGTTGACATCTGACTAGCTGCTGACTACTCGCATTTGCTGTTCGAAGCTCAGCTGTAGCACGCTTGCACGCGATGTGAGGAAAGACCACAGGTCTCCTTTGCAGCGGAGCTGCGTGAGTGACGATTGCATGCCACCACCCGCTTGCAGTCAGTGCACAAGTTAACCCACTGCAACTGTGTCTAATGGTGTGCTCGATTACATCTGACGGTGTGGATCGTCCCATTAAAACTAGCAAAACGACGGATTCTAGTGTGAATTGCATGCATTATGCGGCATCTACAGGCGTTAGGACGAAAGCCTCGCCAGCAGGCGACAGTGCATATGATGCTCGCCTGCAAGGCCTTTATCTGATTTGTCAACTTCAACAACTCCTTGCGACCTTCACCTCCGTCTACTCGAGCGTTTGGTCGTACACGAAGCGTAGCTCCCAGTCGTCCGTGACCAGCACCTGTGGCTTCCGCAGCACGAGGCGGTCGCTGGCGGCGTCATAGTGGAAGTCCACAGCACGCTCGCCACCCACCAACACCTGCTTCGGTAGGTTGGCCTCAGACTGGAAGCCGTACACCTCGATCCGCTCCACCCACATGAGCGAAGTGAAACGCTTGCCTTGCGATGTCGCAGCAGTGGCCGTAGAGCGCAGACCCTCCTTTGTCTGCTGGAACGACACCACCGTGCCCTCGCCCTCGAGCTCAGCGGCCAACGAACGCTCGTCATCAACGTACAGCTCGCCACTAGCCTTGAAGTGCTGGTCCAGCGCCACCACCAGTGTAAGCGGGTCATCGCGCATCAGCTCCGAGCTGCGACGCAACCGTTGCTTGCGCGGCAGGATGGTGCCACCTCGGTGGAACACTGGGATGGCGTCCAATGGTGCAGGTACATTCTCGTACGTCTTACCACCGAAGAAACGCTTGTACCCGTTGGTCACTTGGTACCAAACCGTCTTGTCCTCAGCGTTATCCGTCGGCAGGAACACGTGCGTAGCCTCAACACCTTCCTCTACAATCGGCTTCACAAGCAGAGCATCACCCAACAGGTACTGGTCCTCTTCGCTGAAACTCTGAGGTTCCTCCGTGAAGTGCGCCCAAAGCGGCCGCATGACAGGCATACCGCGAGCAGCACATGTATGGAAAAGCGTGTAAATGTAAGGCAGCAACGAGTAACGCTCACGAATAGCTGCGCGGATGCGCGACGTCGTCGGCTCGCCAAACACCCAAGGCTCACGGCGAGCTGAGTCATGGTGAGCGTGACCACGGAAGAACGGCTGATATGCAGCAGCCTGGTTCCATCGTGTGAGCAGTTCCGTCGACGGGTTGCCAAAGAAACCGCCCACATCAGCGCCCACGAAGGTAAGACCTGCAACCGACATGGACAGCAGCATTTTGGTGGCATAACGAAGGTGGCCCCACTCAGCTGTGTTGTCGCCAGTCCAAATCGCACCGTAACGCTGCGAACCAGCAGAGAACGCACGAGAAAGCACGAAAGGACGTTGCATATCGGGTGTAAGCTGCAGCTCCTCAGCGAATGCTGAAAGCGGCTCCGGTGGAGGCTGCTGACGAACAAGTTGACCCTCCATTGTCGACCTCTGGAAGAGGATGCCGTACAGGTTGTGCCACTCTCGGTGCTCAACACCTGCGATGCTCATGCAGCCCTTGCGCATCGATACTTCCGGTCCGTTAAAGACCGACGGTTCATTCATATCGTTCCATGTGTACAAGTGTTTGGTGCTGCCCTGGTAGTTCTCGTAGCGGAATTGGTGACGCCACCACGCACGCGCCTTCGCTGACGTGAAATCCAAGTACGAGGACTCACCTGGCCAACACCAACCCTTGAAATCGTTGCCTTGCTCGTCCTTAATGAATAGTCCGAGCTCCTCTGCCTCCGTGTGAATGTAGTACGGTTTCTTGTCCTTCGACTGACTGACCTTAATGTGCGGGTCGATGATGGTCACCATCTTGCGACCAGTACGCGCCACAGCTTCCTGCATGTCCTTGGGTGTAGGGAATGCATGTTCGTCCCATGTAAAATAGCGCTTGCCGTCGGTATGTTCAATGTCCAGCCACAGCACGTCATACGGGATCAGATGCTCGTCAAATCCGGCATCTACACGCGCCACATCCGCCTCATTCTTGTAGTTCCATCGACACTGGTGGTAACCCAAGGCAAAGAGGGGTGGTAGCTGTGCGCGACCCGTAAGAAGCGTGTACTGCGAGAAAAGATCTGCACTGCTAGGTCCTGCTAGCAAGAACAAATCAAAGACACCCGACTCACTGAGCCAGTGACTGGCCTTGGTGTTTGCCTCTTCGTTGGTCCAAATATCGACGAACGTCTCGCTTGGATTGTTCCAGAACATACCAACCGTGTTTTCCTTGTTTGGTGCCACAAGCACGGGGATCGCACCATACAACGCCATGGGGTTGTCCAGCTCGTACTCGAACACATCCAGGTTGTACAGCCTGTACGGATCAGTCACCACCTTCTTTCCACCTTCTTCATTCGACTCAATCGTATCCTTCAGCACAAAATCCGTAGCATGTTCCGGAATTCCATACAGAGACCGTGGCGCTGCCACCGATCCATGGAACGACACATCGAGTCCAATCGAACTCGGACCAAACTTCTTCTTGTCTGTATGCCCTCCGAACGATTCCTCCCATCCTTCCACCTTGCCATCAGCTCCCACTGTAGCCGTAGTCGTCGCTGCCTGTTCCTCCTTCTTCTGCACCGTACCGTCCTCATAGATAGCAAGACCATCTTCTCCATAGTCCACAATAGTCTTTCCTCCATGAGCATCCACAGCTGCTTGGTCTGCAGCTTCCGCCTGAGCCTCCACCTGTGCGCGGTCCTGTCGGATCTCGTAGTGAAACAGTCCATCATCATTGGTGGTCACCACCTTCTCTCCATCCAGATACAGGTCCACGCCGAAGAGTCCTTGGCCAACCTTCAAGGCCGCGACCACTTGGGGCGTCTTCTGTCCTTCCGGAGCGAACAGCAGCACGTTCTTCTCGTCAATGGGCGTCTTGAGCCCCGCCTCTTGTGCCGTCAATTGACGCAGCGGCCGCGTCTCGTCCGCCGCAGGAACGAGCACGTCATCGCTGGTCCAGCGCGTCTTGGGATCTTGTGGGTCTTCGAACTTCTCCTGCAGCCGCACACGCAGCGCCGGCACCGTCGCCTTGTCCTCATGTAGAACGAATGCTAGAGATCCTTCGAGCCCCACGCCACCTCGCTGCGCTGCGTCTTCGACCAGGAAACGCACGACATTTGCTTCTGAGTCGGATCTGATACTGGCTCGATCCACTTGGAACTTGCTGGGCAACGCCTGACGCTCCAAATTGCGGAATTTATTGCAGAATTGAGTCTTCTCACATGTGCGGAACTTGCTGCGATCCACGGCCTCTACGCTCAGCACTAGCGCCGCCGCCGCGAGCAGGAACAGCCGCATCTTGGAGCTCCACGTGGTGAATCAGCGAATGCGAAACTGCCCACTTAAGTGGCGGTATGAAGTAAGTGGATGGCATTAAATTTGACAGTTTTGTTATTCACCTAATTGAAGTTTCTACATTTGAGTGGACTGTTTACTAGTTTTGTACCCTTACCTAATTTGAGTTTCTAAATTGGTGCATTTAGGATGGAGATTACAGTGGCGTCTAACTCGCCATTAGGACAGTATTTGGCAGGTAGGAGCTAGTAGTTGGGATTTTCATGTAATGATAATAAATCTTGTGCTTTTGTGTATGTAGAGCTGGATGCAGACGGTGATGGGGGTGAATCCCTGGCACAGTTGCTGTCTGCACGTCGTCCTGTGGCTTCCAGGAAGTGTCCGAGACGATCTGATTCAGTGGCCAGTGGCTGGGGCTTTTGCCAATTGATCCAGAGGGTGCGACGTCAAATTGAGTTGATGGCCATTCGAAATGTGATTCCTGTGCTTTGTGCGTTCCACCCGACGATCAGGTGCGTGGAATTGAGCTTTTGGCTGAATTTCTAGCAACTGATCTACTGTTGTTTATGCAGAGAGGAGTTGCAGATGACAGGGGGTGGTGCCGCATTATCTGCAACTTCGCCCAAGTCTCACGAGAGCTGGTCGACGATGATCGAAGTGTTGGACGGAGTTGAAATGGTTGACGAGATTTGGAGAGTCATTGCAGCAATTGGAGCAGCTTTGGTTGTGATAATGGCGGTGGTTGCTGAAAAGAATGAAGGAGTATTCCTGTTGCAGACAGTGGCGCTGGTCGCCGTTGCTGCCACTTTTGTGCTACTGGGTCTGGAACTCTGTGTGAGAGTGATGTTAGCTTGGTATACTCTTCGTTCGAGGCAATTAGCAAGCTCATTGAACGATTTTGTAGCAGGATTGGCGAAGTTCAATGAGATTTATGCTGGTAGTTTGACGTTGGTGAAGCGTGCTGAGTTGGCAAGCCGCGGGTATCGTCTAGGGGCTAATTTGCTACCACCTATTGGTAGATTGGAAGCTAGCAATGCAGAAACTGCTGACAATGGCGATAGTGGAGAGAATGTTGTAATGTCTGCTGCTAAGCACCAATTGCGGTGTCTACCGCTGCGGAGGAAGTTAAGAGCATTGAATAACCAAATGCAAGCACGAGCTTCAGCATTAATCAAGTCTGGTGAGGAGACAACTTGTGAGGCTCATGATCTTGTTGAGGAAGATTTCGTTGAGGAGCAGGCACCATCATTGCTGCTGACGGCGCTGACAAAGCAGCGCAACCGGTCTGTAGTGCTATTAGAAAACGCAGTGCGGACATTCCTCATAGAAACCCTTGCGAGTGTTTGTTCATCCCGCGAAAACAAGGTGAGCAATAGTCTCTTTCGTCAATTGAGCTCACAACGGGTTGCAGTTAACCAATTGGTTGGAGTATTGAACATGTGGAGTGATGATCTCGAGCTGTGGAACACTAGTAGAGATCCTGTGGCACTGCTTACTTCAGTCTCAGGGAAAGCTTCATCGGATAAACTTCAACAGGATCAGCTAGTATCTTCAAACGTAAGTGATCCTCGCCTAAATAGCGTCGCTGCGCAACTCCAGGACCTTCGTTCAATGAGTGAGACTCTCACAGCACTTGTAATCGCTGCTCAGCATGACCTTTTACTCTCAAATTCAGCGGCAGAAAGATTGTCCAGTTCTGGTGGTGCGATGCGATCCATGATTCAGCAGCTACAGGAGGCGTGGAGTAATTTCGACCAAGCAGTGGGCGTTTTGACAGGTGGAGAGAATATTAGGGAAAACACTGTTAAAAGTGAAGTGGGCAAAGGAGGAGATCGTGAAGTGGAACCGATATCTGTCGTAGGTTCCTCGGTTGTTCCTGCTCCTGAAGACCCCAACTGTACTTTTATTTTCACAGGCACGAGCACTGGCGATGGAGGTTTTGATTTACAGGCGCTGTTAAAACAGCAGGAAGCAGACGCTGCAACAGCATCCTCATGTCCAACGCCGCATTTCGTACATGAACTGCGAGACGTGCTGGCGCACCGTCAAGCCCATGCACAGCCATACCTAACGAAGCAAGTTGATCATGATCCTCCGGCGCTGCTGACACCAGAAGAACCGCCTCCACCGCCTCCAACTGATGTCTTGTTTGCCTTACCTCGTGCCCCACCTCGAGGACGACCACGTCAGCCACCTCCAAACTCTGATGCATTGCCAGCGGATAGTGTATCCTCCGATAAGTTTTCTTTTGCTTCCCCAACGAACCCCAGGGTCTCTTCTCCAGTTCCAAGTACATTCAACCTGGAGCTTCAAGCATTGCTTGAGCGAACCCAACCATCCCAGCAACAAGACGTGACCAAATATCTGTGTGATAGCAATGGTGAACCTGGACCTGATCCAGAGTCTCGCTGTCGATGAATCGACTGCTTAGTGTTGAGCCTTTGACTTTTTGTTATTCTTTCGCAGTGACGTTCATGTGCGGGTTCGTATAATATATAACAAAAATCATCATCACATTACGATGATCTTTGTTGCAAATCCTGACGGGTATTTATCAGGAAGATATTTACTCACCACATTCAATGTGTTGATACGAAAGCACTGAGTAAGTTTTGAGTGAGTTCCTGGTAATTTGACTGGTATTCCTGCTCGTTGACCAGTGTCGGTGGGCTGTTGTGGTGATTGTGGGAACATGAACACGATTCGCTGCGAAACTCCCAAGCATGACGACACTCGGTATGTACATCGATAAATCCGTGTTCGGGAGTATTCCGTGGTGATAGCAGTGAACAAGGACTACTGAAGTACTTTGTTCAAGTTTTCAGCTATTCATGCTGGGAGGCTTTGCCCGATGTTGGATGCAAAGGAATTGTCGTCTGATGGTCTCTATCGTCAGTCTTATGCGGTTGCCCAAAAGAACTGTGGGTATTCGTTGGAGTTGTTGACAGGTGTGTGTGCCCACCTTGAATGGAATTATGCCATGCCCATGCTACAAGAGCAAAAGGTGGTAGACGGAGAAAATCTAACGCTGAATTTGGCGAAAGTTTTACCATTTACTCAGTTATATGTTGTCGATGATGGGTTGACGCTGAATGAAGAGAGACATCGACGATGCAGCGCCTTCTGTACGGGCCAAATACCTACGAACAATGGCAAATGGGTTTCACATATCTCCTCATTGGGCGACGAAGGCAATGATAAAGGCTATTTTCCAGATGAATTTCGGTGAGCGCTGGTATCTCTTGTGAGCTGAGCGTATGAGGCGTTTGTGTGTTTTCTGTTGGTAGGGATAGGAAGAGACTTGCACTGATGGGAAATGTGATCAGACTTTTGATGAGGTCGGATGCCACTCCAAAAGGTGAAGTAGCCACAGGCGAATTTTGCCTAACGACGGGGAGAGTCTGGCCTCCTGCACAGTACGAATATCGTATGTGAAGAAGAGGACTTCGTCACGTCGGCTGAAAGTATTGTTTGACCCTGCACTACAATCTAGTTACTATGAAAGACGGAGGTGTTTTTGAACTAGATTAGGACCCCGTTGCGTTGACAGATACCTTCTGCATTTGCCTGGGAGAGCTAAAGGAGCTATACATCCATCATTGATCCTTTTCAAGTGCATCACTTACAGACAAATAGTACGTCGAAGTACACAATGAACATCTGTGTCTGCAGACGGATGGAATTTTGCTGGACAAAGCCCTGAGCTGTAAGCTTGACAACACCGCAGCTTAGTCACGGGTTCAGCCGGAGAGCCTGCTCCGGACGCACGCTGCAATAAGCGATCATGTGCTCAAAGGAACTGAAGAGGCTTCTAGTCGTTTCGGCGTTGCATGGTGTCCAGGTCTGGGCTACGACACTGCAATCGATCGTTCCGGTCTCAAGCGTGCTTGAGCCGACACATTTCCATCATCGACGCTTCAGTTCAAACTCTCCATCGAGAGACCCAGCTGAGGTCGCAACACTAACGCTCAAGGTTCAAAGTTTGGTGTAGATGGCACCTTCAGTGGCGCCGCAGTCACAGATGACTCGTGACTCAAGTGTCGACTTCGTTCTGCTCGAGCTCACCAACAATATTGATGATGAGATTCACGCACGAGAGAAAGTGGCGACCCCCATTCTGCCGCTACCGACAGCGACCAAACCTGACTACGTTAAACGGCGCATTGAATGCTGGAGCAGTGGATACGTATCTACGGAGCTCCTGGATGTGAGCACCTCGCTCCCGTTGGGGCCTCAAGCTTCATTCCGCAGAAAACTCCTGCTCGTACTAGCATTACAGCTCTTTGCAGTCTGGGTCGCTGTTGGTATCGCTACCTTTTACCCTCCAGTACGTGATCGAGTGACACCAGTCTATGATGACAATCCTGTGCTGTTGGGGTTCTCTGTAGCAGTGACTTTCGTGCTACTTGGCGTTCTCTACTTCCAGCGCAGCAGACGCTACGTTAATATTTTGATCCTCATGTGGTTCAGTGCAGCACAGGCCGTCACATTCGCTGGTCTAGGAGTGTTATTCGATACACACATCGGTTTCTTCAACTGTGGCGCTACCTTTACGTGGGTGTTGCTCATGATCTTTCTGGTGGGTGTCCGCCTGAAACACGGCCGTCATCTCATGCCACCTCTAATGGCTGGAATACTCTCCTTCGCAGTGGTAGTCTTTGTGTCGTGTATGCTGTTTCATGTCTACGGCGCACGCTTTGTGACAAGGGAGGCGTTCGGGTATTCATTCATCTTCCAGTTCATTCTGTTGGCATGGTTCGCTTGGGATGCGGCCTGGATGTTCGAAGTGGTGGCAGTGGACGAGTTTGCGTATGGAGTCATCTACATTTACACCGACATCGTGTTGAGCTTCCTGTTCTCCGTCGCAGTGGCCGGTGTCGCTATCGGGTACACGTCTCTGATGGTTTTGATGTTTGCGAGCAGTGGAGACGTCGACCCAAGCTGTTGCTGTGACTTCTACTGCTGTTTGGTCATTATGGACGGCTCTGACGGCTCGAGAAGCCAACTATCTCACGTGGACGCTGATGGACGAGATCAATACATGGAGCGAGTGTGAACTCGTAACAGCTTAAGCATTTTGAGTTGTCCGTCAGCAGAGTGTCTCTCCTTAGCAGGAAAAGTTGTCAATGAAGAACCTGAAGCAGTCGTCAGTCCACGCAGGTTCCGGTCCGTCCGTCGCTTGGGAAATCGTGAGCGGCATGGGTTCCACACTGCAGTAAGTCTCGTCATCTGCACTTATCAATTGCTCAAAACTGAGCATGATGGTCTCGTTCTCAAAAGTCTCGGGTGTCAGTGGTTGGTTACTTGGTTTGAGTTGCTTGGACTGCGTATTCCTGAGTCCACGATGTCGTCTTTCGAGCTTCTGACGATACTTTTGAGCGTGTGTCATGGCCTGTCGCGTGCTGCGCGTGCCAATGTAGGCGGCCACGAGCTTCCAGGGCCCTTGCGGGTACAACTCCAAGGCTTCGAGGAAGCGCGCGTGCTCTCCAGGAGTCCAGACGCCCTCACCTTCTCGACTGAGACGAGATCGATGAGTTTTGCGGGTGGAGGACATGGTTTGAATGGGAATGTTGCAGCAGTTGAAGTGATCGAGACGAAGACACTTGATGAATGACCTTCTCGGTAGATGGAGGAGCTGCTCGTAGAGAATCCGTCGCACGTATCAGAGCTGATGGCAAAATTTGTTGACCGAAGAACGCTGCGGCCCACTGTCAGTCGTTCGCATTTTCTAGCCATCGAAGCACGCTTGATGCAGTGCGACCGTCCATTTGAGGAGGACACTTGAGCCACTTCAACATCATCTCTCGATTATGTCCGCTGTTGCTGGAAGAACGCCACGTCAAAAGGCATTTCATGGAGCATCCGGTCTCGACAATAGATGTAGTATTGGTGCGGCAATCGACTCCTAGGGCAAAGATTAGCGCAGAAGTGGACACGACAAACGGTGCCATCGCTCGATCTGTCCTCCTTGTCTTTTTGATCCACGCGATCGTGGCGCAAATCCCGCGCACAAGAACGTGCTGCGAATGTCTCTCGTTGTAGGTGAAATCAGCTTGTCATAAGGATGGCAAGACGACGTCACCGGCCCCAGTTCGTCGCTTCCTCTCGGTTGGTTGCCGATGCCTGTTGTCATGCGTATCTTTCTGTCTTGAAGTTGCCCAAGCGACGTCGACGAGTGGCTCGTAGCGCTCGCGACGATAGTAGTATCTCATTAGCGGTCTGTACTGGTGTCTGTCGTCATGGACACTTAATTGGTCGACTGGAGCGCACTGTTTGTTCAAAAAGACGGCTCTTACCATAATATATTACTGTTTTAACAATTCTGCTCGCTCGCGAGGCACTCACCAACACGAATACGACGGCGCTCTTCCTCCCCTCCCTCCTCTAGTCCTCTGGGGTCGCATCAAATAAATACACTTCGATTCCGGGGAGCAACAGCGACGGCCGTTTAGGTCTCGCGGTGGAAGGTCTCGATCAAGAAGTCCATGCACTTGTCGAACTCAATGTCACTAGGCTCGAACGACGGACCGTCCAGGTAGTACGGGTTGCCTTCCGTGGAGGAGAAGTCTATTGCCAACGGCAGCTGCTTCTGATACGTGTTGGTGGCGCCCATGGGCTCCATGACGTTGGGGCCAGCGGCACTGGGACTCATGCCCATCTGCATTTGCATCTGCATCTGCATCTGCATGGGGGACACACTCTCTTCACCAGTCTCACCCAACATGTCAAGTTCGTGCTCGGCTGCGATGGCCAGCGACGTTGCCAGGATCGAGTCATTGAACTGCTCGTCGCTACTCAGCAGCGCGTTGAAGCGCGAGGACTGATCCATGAGGAACGGCAGGTTGTGTTTGCCGCTCATGCGCACATTGCGCAGTCTCCGCGCGATCTTCTGACGGTACTTCTGCGCGTGGGTCATGGTTTGACGCGCTGTGCGTGTGCCCACGTGGCTCGCGATGTCCTTCCACGGTCCGGACGGGAACATCTTGATGCCGTCCACAAAGAGGCGGTGTTCCTCGGGTGACCAAAGTCCACGTCCCTCTGGAGCCGGCTTGTCCTCCATCTGTGGCTGCGTCCACTCACTCGCCGCACTCTCGACCATGTTGGTGAACGACATGCTCCCTGTCTTCTGTCCCAGCACTTGGCACGCGCGAGGAAGATCTTCAACTGACACGGCTCGGCCAGCACGTCTGGTGGCTCCCTCCGGATTGGCCGCGTTCCCTGTCGCTGCGCCTCTCCCTCTCCTCGAGCTACTTATCACAGCGTGGTGTGCCTAGCGAAGATGACGCGCTCGAGCAAAGGCTAAACAGCCCGGCCGAATTGCAATCGTAAACGCCCTCTTTAGCCTCTTTGAAGGCGCGAATTGAGACCTTGAGAGCGCAGGATAGCGGACCATGCACGACACAGCCAGCCTACCGGCCGAGCGCTATCAGCACCAAAATACTGCCCGCACTGCTGCGAATTGCTCGGGTAGAGACGCCAAGTTGCGCGCATCGATCCCTGCTTTGCGCGGCCGTCTCCCGTCCCTGTTCGATATTCCCATTCGAGTGTCCCAGCTTGGTTTCAGTGAGCACCAACTCTCTGAGCACAATACACCGTGGACAAGCACGCGCGTACTGTTGGCCCTCTCTTCAGGAGACTTGCCCATCGGATCCCGTCGCGCCTGGAGACTTGCCTTCACTATGCGATGATAGCTCGAGGACGCTGCTATCTGACATCGCTTGCCTTTCCAGCAGCATTTGAATACAGAATCACGACTGCGGCACGACCACCACCATGTACGCCTGCGTGCATCCCACGATAAACAATATCGAACGGTCCAGCCATCAAACCGTGGCTCGGACAGCGCGCGCGTTAGCAATCGTGTCCACCATGCACTGATAGCTCCTCGATGCCTTGGCAAAGCAGTCGACAGCAGATCGCAGTAAGCAGCGATAAGCTCGAGCTGCACGCGCGAGCAATATTAACACCTTCGCTGTGAAGCACTCATGTCGCCATTCATCGCTGACCACAATGGCCCGACTCGATCAATGGCCGGCTGGTCTCTGCGCTACGCTTCAGATGGGTCCAGTATCATTTCAGCGCGACGCCGGACAGCTCACGACCAGCAGCGGGGCAGCGATATCCTGTCGGCCACAGTTGAAGTTTATGCTCGCGCGGGAACTCCTCGACTCGATACTTGAATGGCTGCAACGACAACGCTCCGCACGGCTGAAGTAGGATTCACCACGCACTCTATGTGTGCCGCGTTCGCTGTCCGCACCGCGCTCCACCAAGCCCTGCAAGCGACAGCGCAGCATGTTGATGTGCATGCGCGCGAGGCTTTTAACGCCGCGTCTTCCCGCAACAGGCCGGCGCTCTACTCGCCAGCAAAGGCTTGGTGGCTCACATAGCGAGGACCACCACCAAAACCTCGGCTCACGTTGCTGCCGGGTTAATCGAGTCGCGACGGCTGTTTTGCACACGAAACGACATTGGATCCAGCGCTGCTAGCGTTTCAGGCATGCGATGGCAGCAGTGCTCTGTTACAGCGGTCGGCTCATCCGCATGAGGCCGGTCGAGTTGAAGCAGTTGGGAATCGGAGCCATATCACGTAGGCCGAGGCAAGATAGGAGCGCCCTGATGCAGCTTTGCCGAGCTGGAACGATGGAATGAGCGCCGCACAAGATTTTCCACCGGCGCGGCCACTTCAAATATCGCATCATGTCATCGGCCAGCGCAGGATACAGGATCCTCGCTAATATGTAATACCTGCAGCGCTGAGGTGGTCTTCGTCAATGCTTCCTCGCTCGCTCTATCTTGTCTCCTTCACCTTCGTGTACCCTGCTGCAGCACGTCGCAGACTCCACTGTATCCGTCGACCAACCCGCTAGCGTCGCTTGATCGCGCTTGCCGATGTCAAAATCCATTCGTGCCGTGCTGACGGTTTACCCGCGCAGGCAAGATGACTGAGCACTTTGCGGAGACAGCAGCAGATCCTCGTTGCTGAGAGGAATTTAAGCGCAAGTCTGCAGCGAGTTCTTCTTGCACATCGGCAAGAGATGATCGGCAAGATGAAAACGCGGCGGGGATCGCGTAGCACCAGGTCAAACTCGCAGCCAAGCCAAAGCTGCGTATCCACGGCCACATCGTCTGGTTGCGAGGTGGCCGAGGGCATTAGTGAGGGAAGCGTGCCGGCTCATACTCCGTGCCGTTCACGGTGAAGAGGAGCGCTCGTGGCATGTCTCGCGGCGGAGAGCACGGGCGTCTTCATGCGTGATAAGATTAAACCGAGACTATCCTGGTACCGTTTCGTCCAGACGGCGGCTGTAGACTCGAGGTCGTAGTGATTCACGACCGGACAGGACGCTCAACTCATGGCATGTTACGGTCCTTGGCTCGCCTGTACCGAGCTGTCATCGCTACCAGCTGGTGCGATGACGAGGAGTATCTTTGCTGTCTCCGATGTTGCTTCACCGAGAAAGTTCCGATGACGAATCTTCGTAGCTTTCGTCGACATGCTTGACCGCTCTCGGTCCGACAGTGTTGCTACAGGATTCAATGTATCCATCGGCGCTTCTGTCTGCGACTGTAGTAACTTGCGTGTTCTGACAAACACTAGCAGTAAACCGATCTCCGCATCAACAAGCTCGTTATTTCGAGTCTTCAGTCTTCAGCTCCATGTCCAAGAACACCGTTCTTTTGCTATCGCCACTCCAGACGACACGATGCAATAGACGCCTGTGGACACAGCGTCTAGGCTTTTGATCGCAGCGTAAGCGCGCACGCACGTAGCAACGTGGCAAGTACTCTTTGGCTTTGGATCTGCAGGTGCTAAGTAGTCGCTTTCTCTTGTGTGCATACAGAAAGCAAGTGAAGGTCTCAAGCACGTGGAAAAAGATTGTTCCATTGCATATAGCGATATCTAATTTGAGGGATGAAGCTGCTTTTGAAGCGGTATTGCCCGAGATAAATGATGAACCTTTGATACCCTAAACATGTATCTATTCAGTACATTATGCATTATTGCATCTTCTGCAGAGCCCGCTCATTGGCTCAATCACTTCAACGAGCTTCACTAACCTGCAGCATGAATGATTGTTGCCTCGTGGGCAGCAGCCTAGTGTCACTTCTCGTTTTGCGAGCTTCTGACACAGTCGCCATGACGATCACCAAGCGCGTACAGAAGGAGCTGGTGCAGGCCGTACCGCCCGCTGACAACCAGCTGCTCCATATGCTGCGCAAGAATACACGCGCGCTACGGGCAACACACAAGGCGCGCTCCGTCGCTGAGAAGAACAAGGGCAAGGCCTGGACACATGAGGAGCACGCGCGCTTCCTCGTCGCGCTGGATGTGTTCCCGTCGGGACCGTGGAAGGCCATCGCTGACTACGTAGGTACCAAGGACTCGCGCCAGACCATGACGCACGCACAGAAGTACCGACAGAAACATGAGCGCCAGCAGCGCGGATTGCGCAACAGAAACAAGAGTAAAAAGACGAAGAAGCGGATTGCACAGAATGCTGTTGGTGAGACGCAGACTACAGACGAACCGCAGTCTATGACCGATGCCACAGCACACAAAGCTGCAACAGAGCTTGATGTTGCAATGGCTGAAGTGACAGAGTTTTCCGTCCGCTCTGCAACTGTGTCGGGTACGATGCCGCTGGTGAAGCAGCTGTCCGACTCCCCACGCTCGGCTGATGAAGGTTCACACGATCACCTATTCGCACCTGTAGTAGCGGACGACTCACTGTTTACACTGGCAGGTGTTAATGATGTCTGGCTCGGTGCCAAGAACGGCGACAATCTCATGGAGATCTTCGCGGAGTTCAAAGAACCTGTGGTCGATGTTGCGTGGTCTCAGATGTGGAGTACTAACTCGCTGGAAGAAATTGTGACGTCCTGCTCGCAGAGCGACCTCTTCGGCATGTAAGACGCCGCTCGTGAATGCTGACCGTGAAAGCCAGAATGTTATCAATCGGCTTGGATGAAGTGCACATGCAAATATTAATTTAACATTACCACAAACAAGTACCTAGGCCAACATACAGACACATTCGTTGTTGGTAGCAACACTAAACTCCCATAGAATAGTGCAAACGATTTTATCTCTATTGTTGGTCTACGCAACACGTCGTTTCTTGTTCTTGCTGCTAGCGACGAAGACCTTCTCTAGCTCGCCATCTCCCAATGACTGGTTCTGTTTGCTGCTGGTCGGTGCTTTCTGGCGGAATGTGCGACGCACCTGTTGCATGGCGTCTTGTGCTTCGCTTCCGTCCTGCTTCTTGTCAGCCTTGCGCGCCTCCATCTTCTCGAACTGCTTGGACTGCTCCACGCGCTCCAAGTACGTCTCATTCTCCTTCTTGGCCTGTGCAATTTCCATGCGCAACTTCTGGTCACGGATGCGGTTTTCATAAGCAATCTTCTCGGTCAAGTGGTCCCATTTGAAGCCCTTGAGGTACTTTAGGTTCCACATGTCGTCGTGGTAGTAGTCTCGCTTGCGGCCACCGATCTGCGTCGTGTTGAGCATCTTGGCTACACGTTTGGCCACCTTCTTATCTTCGAACTCGATCCACCCCTCTGTGTATTTCTGTCGGCGATTGCCGCCTGCACTCACGCGCTTCTTGTGTAGCGTCTTGTCCTCCGGCACCAAGTAAATGCGATTGAGCTCGCCGTACTTGCCCAGTAGGTGGCGCAGCTTCTCCGGCTTCATGAAGGGCGGTACGCGCGCGATGTACACCACTCCGCGGCGCTCCGCCTTCTCTTTAAACTGTTCCATCTTCTCACGCGACAGGCCGGCCAGCGGCTTGGCAGTAGTTTCGGACGCCATTTTTTCCTGTTTGAATGGCGAAGAGCAGGTTATGCAAAATGTGTATGTTGGTTCTGTATTTTCCAAAAATATTCGGAATTCGATGATCCGTTTATAGACATCAACGTGACACTTGCAATGGACTTGTATTTCCTACAGTTCGTCCTTGGTTTGGTCTTTATCGTTGGCTTCTACCTTCTCCTTCACCTTCGTCTTGGTCTCAGTTTTTGTTTGCGAAGTAGCTTCTTCAGCAACCGGAACTGTGACAGTCTGCTCCTTGCCATCATCCGCATCGACCAGAAACTCGAGCAGAACTTCATCACCATCCTTCAGCACCCACTGGTGTCCCGTGAACGAGTTGTACACAATGTTGCCGCCATTTGCTTCGAGTGTGTTCATGAGCGTGCCGGACCAATAGAGACCCACATCGCGCGATGTCGGATTAGTGAAGGTCACGCTACACGCTGTGTTATCGACATCCAGGCCGTGCCGACGCTTGTTCCAAACCCAAAGGTTCGCACCCCACTTGGTGCCCTCCAAAACGGGACATCCACCGTGGAGAGACATGGGATCAAGCTCGCCGTTTGGCTTTTGACTGTAGAAAAGCACCGCGCCACCTTTTGACGGGTACGATGCCAGCTTCGTCGAGCACTTGCGCACCATATCCATCTCCCAGCTGCCCGGTTCAAATAGTTCCGCTCCAGCGGCCTCATAGTCTTGAACCGCATTCGAAGGGTGATTATATTCGGCTGGTAAACCTTCAGGCATCTCAGCCAGTGGAAATACAGTCTGACCACCACGCGCGACGTCCGAAAGGTATAGGAACACAGTAGCAAAGCGGTTGGAGCCACCCTTGTGCGGGTCAAAGTTGAAGTTGGGTGTCGCGCCAACCGGGAAGTAGTCTTCGTGGGCAATGTATGCCTGCTTCTGTTGATAACGCAGCAGTTGAAGACCGTCGCACATATCATCTTTGTACTCTCCAAGTGAGAGTACGTCGAACACACGCTTGCGAATGTTAACCGCAGTCTCTGAGATGGTGTCGAAGGCGTTCTCGCTCGTGCGGTGTTTGGACTTTTGTTTCTTATGCTTACTGTCATTCGGGCCAACTGTCGATTGCTGTAGCTTGTTTGCTGGGTCATCAATCTCCAGCGTGCGTTTAATCAACTTGTCTGCTTCTTCACCGCTGAAGAAATTGTATAGACGGAATGTCCGTGGGGACTCCGAGACGGACTCGATGATCACTGGGTCCTTGGTCGGACTGGCCTCAGATGCCACTGTCACGCGATGTCCAAGCTCTACAAAGGGCCACATGAACAACAGTCCTGGAGCAACGAGGTACAGTCTGTCACCCGACAGAATGTCCGCGTAGGTGTGCAGCAGCTCTCCTCGACCGTTGAACACGCGGTCGGCTACGACGCCAGGTACGTCGTACTCCTTGTCCTTGTTCTCGTCCGTGTCTTCAGATTCTTGAGCAACGGACTCATGGAGTCCTTCCACCGCTACAAACTGTGACAGATACGCAGCTAACTCTCCCTCACCTGTACGAGAAGCAAGTAGCTCGGCACTGAGCTGCATCTGCACACCGCCGGTCGAGTATCCATTGCGGTAGACGGTGACGCTCTTGAGCGGTACATCACGGTCCGCACTTAGTGACCGATGTTCGTACGTGAGTTGCAACGTCTCCCGCACACTCTGCAGTTCTTCCCAGAACGTATAGCCCAGTGCGACTGATAATAGCAGCAGCAAGCTGCCAAGACGCGCGCTCTTCCCCATTGTTGTAGCTCTTTGTGGATTAGGAACTGGCCCAGTTGAAGGCGTCGGTTTGGTTACAATTGCACGACAACAAACTGAAGGTTACGCAAGCTGTCACACGTCACAGATTTGGAGCAACATGAGTACAACGAAGAAGCGGAAACCATGACAAGTTAAAGTCCCTGTATCTATTTGCCGCCAGATGAAGCTACGGGCGTGAGCACACTTTTCCTCTACACTTGAAGGCACCTGCTCAATGTTCAATTCCATCTTTGCGTGGCGAACACTACGACCCCACATTCAACAGCTAGTACAGGTGGCTTTTGACAAGCTTGCGGTACTTTTGGTAGGCTACACCCACGCCGCCAGCGATCAGCACGAGCATAATGAAAAAGGGCAAGCGCCAGCTTGAGCGTGCCACCGTGAGCTCACCCTCGACCTCCGTAGCGATCTTTTCGTTCACCTTAGAGCGCACATCCGCCATCTTCTGGCCAATTTTCTGATCCATCATGGTGGTCATGCGGTCAGTCAGCGCCTGGATCTTGCGCTGGTTCTGGCGCTCCTTCTCCCTCAGCTTGTTGATTGTGTTCTCTGTCTGCTCGCGCAGCATCTCGAACCAGTGCTCCGTCTCGACTTGAAAGTTGGTCACGTACTTCTCTAAGATCGTCACCTTGCATGACTGGTCGCACACATCGCTTTCCATGAGCGACACAAAGTCCTTTGAGTAGTTGTGTGACCACGTCTCAGCATCTACCGTGCCCAGACCGGCGTCGTTAATCTGGTCGAACGACTGCACACGGAGAATATCATGGTTGTCAGCCAGAGCACCTGTCGACGCCGAGATACCGAAGGTCGCACGACGAAGCCAGTCGTTCTGGAAGGGCAGAGTGCCCTTGTAGCACTCAGTCCAGCTGCCTGTGTTGTTCGGGTCCACGTCTACCTCGAGTGCATTGCCCTTGACCTTGATACGGATACGCGACGAACTGTAAACGGGGTCAAAGTTGGCGCTGTTTGAGTGGTATCGGAAGGCAGCGTCACAGCCGATCTTGTTCTCGTCGTTGAGGTCGTCCAGGCGCTTGTTGCCATCATTGACTTGGATCGTCACGTCCTTGTGGCCTCCACGGTGCTCCACATTGTGGAACGTGTCCAGCACGATACCGAAACCAGTATACTTGTCTGTAAAGCCGTGGTTGTCGCCATTCTTCCACTGTAGCTCCTGTGTGAACCATAGACCAATGCCATCGCCGAACCATTTCTTACCTTGGCCATGAATGCGATACGTAATGACAGTGGCAATCTCGTCCTTGTCGATGAAACCCTTGGTCCAGATGTGGCCGCGCTTGCTCTGACGGTCGGGTGTGAGGCGAATGAAATTCTTCTTGACCTCCGTCGTACCACCATACATGACATCGTCCGAGATCTGGCGTCGACCGTCGGAGTCCACCACCTCATACGGCTGCTTAAAGGTCATTGCCTGCAGCGGGGTGGCCGACACAGCGGCCAGAGAACTCAGTGCCGCGGCAGACAGTAGCGTCACGACTCGACGAAGCATTGCAGGCGATGAAGCACTGAGACCAGAGGCTACAGAGAGCGACAAATGCGGCGAGGAAGTCAGAAATGCTCGAATGCCCGACACGTATAAAAACCTGTACAATATGGTACGATTTCTGGAGGGGGTCAGACTGATGTAGGGTGGACCACACACCGATCTTTTACTGAAACTGTGACGTTTGCAGACTGTTATCCGATGAGATTGACACTTTTGACACCTTTGACACGACGAGGAATGTGCAGTTTACTTTGGTTAGGACACTATTGACGTTACTGTCAGGAAGCAGACCCAGGCACGTAACGCGATCCCAACGACGGATCTACAGCAAGTGCGACTTCATGAGTGACTGGTACTTGCGGTACACATACACAGCACCAGCCGCCAGACCGATAAAGAGTAGTGCGAATGGAGTCTTCCAGCCGCCACTGGCAATGTCCGGGTTTTCCTCCAGCTGCTTGGTAATTTTCTCATTCACCTCGTCACCTAGCACCTTCTTGGTGTTCTCCAACGACGAATCGATGCCCTTCCGCACCTTGGCCTCAATCTCGCGCACACGGCGCTCATTCTCACCCTCCTGCTTCTTGAGCTTTCCAACAGTGTTTTCTGTCTTCTCCTTCAGATCGGAGAAGCGGTGTTCGGCCTCAATTCGGAAATTCGAAAGCTCCTTCTGCAGCACAGCGATCAGACAGTCTGTGCCACAGTTTGGCGAGTCCATCCACTTCTTGTAGTCCTTGGAGACCGAATTCATCACCACCTCTGAGTCGACAGCGCCAATTGTCGCGTCGGCGAATTCCGAGTACGCGTCAAATCGGATGATATCGTGGTTGTCAGCCAGAGCGCCTGTAGATGCCGTGATGCCGATAGTGGACGTGCGAAGCCAGTCTTCGCTGAATGGCAGTGTCATCTCATGGCAGGCCACCCACAGACCGGAAGCATGCTCGTCCACCTCCACCACCAGTCGGTTCTTTTCGATCTTCACCTTGACTCTTGAGATACTGTGCACCGGGTCGAAGTTGGCGCTCTGTTCATGGTAGCGTACAGCAGCATTGCATCCAGCTCGCTTCTCATCATACATCTGATCGTTTGTCTTTGTGCCGTCGTTAACGAAGACGCTAACGTCCTTGTGACCGCCCTTGTGTTCCGGGTTGTTGAACGTGTCGATGACCACACCTACACCCGTGTACTTGTCAGTGAAGCCGTGGTTAACACCTGGTGTGAACACCTTCTGGCCAGTGAACCACAGGCCGATACCGTCGCCGAACCAGCGTTTGCCCTGGCCCGAGACGCGGAACGTCAAGATGGCCGACAACTCGTCGCGACCCACGGGGTTCTTCTGCCACAAGTGGCCACGCTTGCTTTGCCTGTCGGTGGTCAGACGGATGAAGTGCTTCTTCACGTCCGCGTTACCGCCGTGTGCCCACGTAGTATTGACCATACGGCGGCCTTCCGAATCAACGAGCTCGAACGGCGGCTTGAACGACATGTCGTCCATCTTGATGGCGGCGGCGAAGCGACCCAATAGGGTCACACACGCACACAGTAGCAGCAGAGTCAGGCTGCAGACCTTCATGGCGCCCTAGGTCTTTTGCGATTGACGCCACGTAGCGATTTCAGCCTGAATACCTGTCAGAACAAATATATATACTTTTGAAGTGTGGTGTGGACCACATGTAGTGTTACGCGAATAATTTTAGCGACGTTTACATAGTTCTATGAAAGCGGTAGTTTGCCCATGCAGTCGCTATGGCATTTACCTACGTAGTTACAGGCCAATTGCCTCAACGACAATCGATCCACCAGGCCTTTGCATCGAGCGCATACCTTGGATGTGTTGCTGATCAAAGCGCCTTAGCGAATCTTGAGATTGTGAGCCAAACTCTCATTCTGTCAGCACTCCCACCGAGAAGCCTACCTACGTATAGCAAATGTGTGGACAGCCCGGTGATAGCATCCCGTCCAACCAGAGAAATGCAGGCGCTTGATGCGGGCCAATCATTGTTACACCGACTTTCGTGTGTCTCGTCAACACACTGAGCTGAATGAGACTGATGGTGCAACTCGCCTGCTAGCCAGCGGGGCACCGCCATGGTCCGCTGTCACCTCAACAACGTGTAGCAAGGCAACCTGATTGGCGTCGCTATCCAAACACAACTCTTCCATACTATAAAATACTACACGCTCAGCAGCATTACAACACTATATACTTTGCACTACTCCTTGGCTCATTGACTTGGTTGCAGCAAGTATTTACTGAAGCTTATCATCAAGCAGGTCCGCCGTAGCCGGCGACTGAGGTCCGGCGTCATAGGGAAACTGGCTCGTTTCTGTCCGCTTTCCGAATAAACCTCGCGATTGTTCCGAGGTTTTTTCTGGCTTCTCCCCTCGGGACTCATTTGAGCGCAAGCAAGCGGAAGGCGAGCGGCGTAGAAGAACGAGACGACTCCCAAGGCTCTCGCGCGCCCGAGCAGCAGCGGACCAGCGCACGTACGTATCTGTCGCTGTGAGCACAATTTGAACCTGGAAACGGAGGCTCACACGCAGTTCCGGCGCGTTTTGGTTCCTGTAGGAAAAAGGACGAAGGACTAAGAACAAGTTGAGGGCATCATGGAGTACGAGGTGACGTGGGGCGATGGCCCGTTGGGCCTGACGCTCCGCCCTGATCTGGGAGAAGACATGCCGCCCGTAGTGGGCCGCATCACGCGCCAGGACTCGGCTGCGGCGCTTGCCAAGGTGGCAGTGGGTCACATGCTTGTGAGCATCAACGGCATGGACACGGCGCGTCAGGGCTACGACCACGTAGTCGAGACACTGCAGAAGATATCGCGCCCAGCTACGCTGCGTTTCCGTGTGCCGCGCGCCATGACGGGGACTAGCCCCAGCACCTATCGCGACCCGTCGCGCAGTGCCTCGCGCCGCAGCCGTGGCTCTACAGGGACTACCACGTGGTCTGAGTCCGGCAAGTCCCCGTCGAATGCCAGCTCGTCCACGACGCGCAGACGCGAGCAGTACACGGTGGTGTGGACGGAGGGGCCACTAGGAATGATCCTCCGTCCTGATGACGACGACTGTCACGTGCCTTGCATCCGTAAGATTACAGGTAAAGGAGCTGGTACCGGCATGGAGCGAGCTACTGTGGGGGACATTCTTGTAGCTGTAAACGGCCAGGAAACGAAATCGCTTGGGTTTCGCAGCACAATTTCGCTGCTTAAGACGATCCGCAAGCCGGCAGTTCTCAAGTTTAAGCGGATGGGACGTCGCATTTCCCGAAAGAGATCTTCACAGGAATCCCCTGGAGGCAGTCGCAGTGTGAGTGGTATTCCGAGCGATATCGGATCGTATGATATTGTGTGGCGTGAAGGCGACCCTGGCCTCAAACTCAAGCCTGGATACCGTGATGTTCCGGTCCTCAGTAAGCTTACAGGAAAAGGTAATGCTAGTGGTTTGCAGAACGCGCAAGTGGGTGACGAGCTGGTGTCAGTGAACGGTACGCATGTGGAAGGCGAAGCATATCAAGACACTCTACGCATGCTCAAGCATTCGCCGAAGCCAGCAGTGTTGCGCTTTCGCCCAGGCAAGAACCGTCGTGAGTCGATGATGTCAGTAGCATCTGTGACTTCAGTTCGGTCGAATCCCAGCACGCAGCGCGAAGTGAAAAATGTTGTGAGTCGTCAGCATGTGCCTCTCTACGACCACAATGTTACCCCTGCTGAACCCGTAGGACCACCGCCACCCGTCAGGACTTCACGGACCGATAATGAACGCTCTGATCGTGACCGTTCTGACCGTGAGCGACAAAAGCGGAAGAAGCGCATTCCACTGGACGTGGCTAGAGAACTTGTGGCAGCGTCGCAAGGATCGGACTTGGACCACGCTATCTTTGCTGGTATTCCTATCACTGCTATTGAAGAAGGTTCAAAGGAGGCGCATCTATTGCGTGTTCAGGCCAAGCTCTGCATTTCGAACCAGGCCAAGACTGAGCGCAACACACCAGCTAAGGAGGCGCTATCGCGCGCTGAACAGGAGGCTAAGGTTCTTCAGGAGGCATTGGAGAAGGTGAAGAGCCAGGCTAAGAAGTATGAAGAGATTCTCGAAGCGCAGTCGCGTGAGCGTGTGCTTGCATTGGCAGTACGACACAAACCTGAAGAGGTGGTGAAGCGCCAGAACAACGTGATTCACGAGCTAGCAGGCGTAATTTCAGGCTTCAAGCGTGACTCCTACACCGATGTGGATATTGTGCCACCTGTGATTGAAGATAATGAGCACGTGCAAAAGATTATGGACGACCTACAGAATGTAATGAGCATTCCTGTGGTTGTTCCCACGGCGAAGTTCTGTGCCGAGTGTGGAACAACGGAGAACGAGTCCAAGCTGGACATGGATGACGACGGTGAATATTACTGCAAGGACTGCTGGGACAAGTTCCTTAACATTTCTGGGTCTGCTCCAGCCGAGACACCTGCCGCTGAAGTTCCTGCACCAGTAGTGGAACCCGAAGCACCAGCTCCAGTGGAGGAACCAGTCCCGTCTTCCCCATCTGTACCTTCGCCCGTAGAAGCGGACGTTTCACCTTCCTCTCTGCACGATGGTCCATCGCGGTCTTTGAGTCGCACGGCTATCGAAGACCGTGAGGCTGAAGAGCAGAAGGCTCGCGTTGAAGCAGAGCGCAAACTGATGGAAATCAAGGAGCTCCGTCGTTCAGGATCGATGATGCCTGAGCGACCATTACACAAGAGCAATACTGACCGTTCACGGCGTGAGCGCCGCGGTCTGGAGGAGCTTGCACAGGCGCTACTTGAAGAAGAAGAGCGCGCCCGTGCCGAGGGCAACCTTGGGTTGGCAAAGAAACTCAGCGCACAGCGTGCGCGTACAATGGCTGAGGCATCAGGTGAGAGTGCGCACCCAGGCTTAACTTCATTTTCGTCGATGGGCAACGTGTTAGCCCATGATGCCGAGCTTAGGAACGGTCACAGCAGCCCTGCAAAACCGAACACAGCATCACCCGTGGTGGATACGCCGTTGGCATTGAGCCGATCGATTAGCGCTGACTCAACATTGCCCCCTCCTGTTCCAGTTTCAGTTTCTCCAGCTACTTCGCCGGAGCCAATGCCATCTCCTGTTGCTACATCAGACCATCATCACGAAGTGGTAGTAGGTGCAGCTATCGGAGCAACAGCAGCAGTAGCCGCTGCTGCTGTTACGATGGATGCTCCAGGCTCACCAACCACAGCTACCGCATCTTCTTCAGGAGGCAACGATTACGCTGATGTGAACTCCGATGAAGAAGCTGAGGATCAGATGCACATGAGCGACGAGGAAGATGTGCTCAGAGAGGTGGAAGAAAAGAACTTTGCGCTGGCACGGCAGCTGGACGAGGCCCACAGTGTCATCGAACGTGCGCGTATGTCTATTAGCATGTCCGGGGACGATGACGATGAAGAGGCCAACGACGGCCTGAGCGAGGAGCAGATTAGTTTATTTAAGAAACTAACGAGTCAGGCGGAGGAGCGCATGTCCATGGTGGACCGCCTGCACCCGCAGGACGACTCGGACTCGGATTCGGACTCAGACTCGGAGGAGGAGGAAGAAGAGGAAGATGAAGGCGTGTGGATCTAATCCCGTAACGTAGTAGCAGCTATCGTCGGCAGCAAGAATCTCCGCGAAATGGTTGTCTGCTAAACGGGAGGGCAGACAGGCGTGTGTGGGCCCTGTACAAACGAGTAAGAAAGCGAGCTGTCACCCCTCGAGATAGATTTGGCGGCTTCGCGTTGCTGTCTGGGATGCAGCAACGGCTTACAAGGGATCCATCACCCGTCGCCTTCCTCCCGTAGTGGTGTTAATGCCTAGTATGTGAGTAGCTTTAGCCTTTACCCTCATCCGCGTATTGTCGCGTCATAAGACACGATAAGCCTTTCATATTCGCGTCGTTTTGCTCGGCATCTAGCTAGTCGTCCATGTTGAAGTGTACGTCAGCAAAATGCTGCCCGTCAATTGGTCAATATCGGATTTCGTGATACACTTGGATATAGTATTCTCCACGTGAGCCAATCGGCTATCATACCCCCTTCCTACACTGTCATAAAGAGAACGTTGACTGTCATGGCTGACGCTGCTCCCCCTGCCGCTGACGGCGCGGCACCCGCGCAAGAGAGTCTAATGGACCGCTTGTGGCCGATGCTTCGTATGCTGTGCATCTACTACGCCATCACGTCCGTCATGAACATGTTCGCGCCGCAACCTCATCGTTCTCCCGCCATCCAAGACGCAGTCGCCAAGAATGCGGACAACTCGAATAGTGGTCCCTCACCGGCGCAGCTGCAACTTTTGCGCAACTCTTTTCACTTGGGTGATCCAATCAACCTCAGAGTGTATGTCACTCCTGATGAACACTTTTCATTCGCTGATATTACAGATATCGCCGCAGTGGAACGGGAACAGGAGACGCTGCGCTGGGTCGAGGACGCACTCGCGTACGACGCCACGGCCAACGCCGAACGCGAGGATGGCGTGTGGGTCCGTCAGATGAACGTGTCGGTGGACGACCACTTGCTGTCGAACGGATCGCTCTACGCGCACGTGTTCGTGACTAAGGACGGCAACTCGCCCAATCCGGCGGACAGCACGTACGATGCTATGAAGTCGATCCACCGATCGGTGGAGCTCACGGCATTCCGTCCGCCGCCCAAGATCGTCAAGAAGCGCAACTTGCTGGAGACACGCACGGCTGAGGAACAGCAGGAGGAAGAGGAGGAGGCTCGACTCGCTAACGTCGACTCGGACGTGTACATCTCCATGTGGAAGCCATCATTCTACATTAACGTGGTTCTGGACCACACGACGTACTCGACTAGACAGCCACCGCCGCCTTTCGTGTCGACGGAGATGGACGTCGATAAGGAAGCAGGACTGTACTCTCCAGTGCTGTTTCTGAACGAATTCTGGCTGCTTGAGGAACATTTGGTCCCTGTGAATGACACGCTGACGGCCTTGCCGCTGGAGATCTCGTTCTACCCCTTGCCGATGTACAAGTACGCACTGTACACACAGATGGAGCAGAACTTCCGCAACCAGGAGGCCACAGGTGCATCATCAAGACGCGATACGGACAACATGAAGAGCATGTTCATTGAGACCAACCCATATCTGCTGGCAGTGACAATGGTGGTGTCGCTCCTGCATTCGCTCTTTGATTTCTTGGCATTCAAGAATGACGTGAGCTTCTGGAAGAACCAAAAGTCGCTTGCTGGCTTGTCGCTGCGTACCATTGTGCTCAACACATTCTTCCAGCTCGTAGTCTTCTTGTACCTGATGGACAATGACACATCGTGGTTGATCCTTGTTCAGTCAGGTATTGGTCTTGCGATTGAAGTGTGGAAAATCAAGAAGGCCATTGTCGTCTCGCGAGACGAAGACAACAAGCTTGTTGTGTCGGGTGCGGAGAGCTACGAAGAGTCACCAACTGCTGAGCATGACCGTGTGGCAGTGGCTCACTTGTCGTACGTTCTGTATCCGCTGATTGTCGGCCAGGCCGCGTACACTCTTGTATATGGTGTGCACAAGAGCTGGTACTCATGGGTGGTGTCGAGTCTGACGAGCTTTGTGTACGCGTTCGGGTTCATCATGATGACGCCTCAGTTGTACATCAACTACAAGCTCAAGTCGGTCGCGCATTTGCCATGGCGTGCCATGGTGTACAAGTCCCTTAACACGTTCATCGATGACCTGTTTGCATTCGTCATCAAGATGCCGTGGATGCACCGCTTGAGCTGCTTCCGTGATGACCTTATTTTCTTCATCTACCTGTATCAGCGGTGGAAATACCCAGTAGATGCCAAGCGCACGAACGAGTTTGGGCAGGGCCCCATAGAAGACGAAGACGGATCCAACGCTATCGAAGGTACAGCAATGCCTGCCGATGATAAGCCCGAGCTGGCGACTACAGTAGCGGCAGCTGCTGCTGTAGACGCGACGGAGGATATTCCGCCTCCACCGTCTACCCCGCCATCGACGGAGTATTTGATGTCCAAGCGTGCCAACAACTTGGAGGAGGAGGCTGTGAAGCAGGAAGAGTGAAGACTCATCAGCAATGAAAGATAGATAGAAGCAGTTGTCAAAGCAAGCTGTGCAGCACGCCGCGGTTGTCAGCGCATGACGGTATTGTCTTGATACACGTTTGCTGTACTTGTTTGTCGAGGTTGTTGTTTTCAGGTCTCTTGGAGTTGAAGGGTCGGGTCACAGGCTCGCTTGGCAAAGAGGTTTTAGGAAAGCTACTGGGTGAGGGTATTCAAATGCTGGACCTGTCAGGCGTGGGTGGCAAGGAACCGGCACTGGACGATGATGCCGATATCGACATCTCGCGGTTGTCCGTTGTGGACCGTGAGGCCATCATGGCACGAGTGACGCCCGACGACAGCACGCCTCCTGATGCTTTCGCCCTTGCACAAAATGAGATCCGCCGTGAGGTAGAATACTGAACTATTTGGCATGCGCTAAGTGGCTGAGAGGTTTGACGTGTAGATGATCGATCGAGGTATCCAACCCAAGGGTTTCTACAATGACGATGCAGCCCGGCTGCAAGAGGAGTTCAATCGTGAGCACGCGTCGGAAAAGGAGTCGCGTATACAGCAAAAGGTTCAATTTGCCGCCAAGAGTTATCTCCGCGAGACTGTTCATCGACGCAGATTGGAGCGTGAGAAGGAAGTGCGTGAAGAAGTTGAAGAGATCGCCAAAAATCCGCAGCTGGAAGTGTGGCTGGGACTTGCCAAGGCTGATGAGACACCAAAGCATGCAGACTTGCGTGTGAGCAGCATCGGTGCCCGAGCACTTTGCAAGACACTAGCATTCACGCATTCATTAAGGTCGCTGAACCTGAGCCGCAACGCGCTCGATGATGCCACTGGCAAGTGGTTGGCGGTGCTTCTCAAACGAAACACGTCACTTCGACGTCTCGAACTCGAGAGTAATTGTCTGGGACCATTGGCGGCGAAAGACTTGGCTGAAGCTTTGAGCACCAACGAAAGCCTTGAGTACTTGAATCTGGAGAGCAATCCGCTGACCGATGAAGAGAAAGACTTCTCTGGTGTAGCGGCTTTGGGTAATATGCTCAGTAAGAACAAAACGCTGCGCACGTTAAACCTGTGGCGAACCCGACTTGGTGGAGAAGGCGGCAAGCAGTTAGCACAGGGTCTTGTTCGCAACACGACGCTGGTATGTTTGGACGTTGGGAACAACCGCATCACCACGTCAGACGCCGTCTCTCTTGACCTACAACTCAAAAAGAACCGAGTCCTGTTCGAACAGCAGCAACTGCAGCAATTGAAGTTCCGTGAAGCACAGGGAATAGCTGCTGGCAACGAGCGTGAGCGGCAAGACAAACTAGCGAAAAGACAGGAAGATGTACGCTGGCGATGTCTTACGTCGATGAATTTTCGTACTGACTATTTAGTGCTGCTTGTTTACAGGAGGAATGGATGGAGAAGCGTAAAATGGAGCGTGAACAGGATCGTGCGCTGCTCGAAGAGGAGCGACAGCGGGCTCTCAAGGCCGAAGAGGATCGACTGCGGCAGGTTGCAGCTCGTAAGGCAGCAGAGTTCGCAGCAAAGGCCGAGATGGAAAAGAAGAAAAAGAAGAAGGGTGGGGCCAAGAAGAAGAAAAAGTAACTTCATGATAATTGCATCCGGCAGATTCGGTCAGGTCTTCTTGGTGCGAACCTTGGTGCTGGTCTTTTTAACATTTTTCTTTCGTCTAGGACTCTTGCTCACCCGCTTCATACTTTTAGTTCCCCTTTTGCCTTTCTTTGGCTGTAGTTTCTTACGTTGAGCTTCCAGTCGCATACGCTTTCGTGCGAGGAATCCTCGCACTAATGCCTGCATTTTGAGAATGAAACCGAACCAATTAGCTTCGCGATTCCGACGCATACGCTCCGCGAGATCGATCACACGTTGCTCTTCAACCATGTTCCGGCGATCCTTGTCGACACGAGCGAAGTGTATCGCGAACTTATTATTTGCAGCATCAAGCCGAGCAAGTTCTGCGAGCTCCTGTTCAATATCAGCATCCAACCTGGTCATATCATCATCATAGCGCCCTATTAGCTCGCGAAGCTCCATCGCTGCGTGCTGTGTATGCTTCCGTTCATCAGTCTCTGTTTGTTGGCTGGCCTGTGTCACTCTCACTATAGTGCGTTGGATTGCTTCGACTTGCTCTTGTGCGCTGGAATTCTGCGTCTCATAGCTGGACAACGCTGCCTGTAGATGCTCTTCTCGGTCACGCGCTGTAGGTCCAAGAATATCATCAGCGGCCCGCTTTGTGTCACGGAGTTGAGCTTCCAACCTAGCACGCTGAGCCATGAACTTTTCAGACATTCCTATGCGGGTTTCCCGGGCCTGAGTGAGCTCGAAAGCGACTTGATCTCGGTCATCTTCAACCTCACGCAATCTCAACATACTATCCCGGATACTCAGAGCAAAGCGCTCATCCTGTTCGAAACTCGTGGATAGCGCTGCATCCGAGTTGATAGTTAACTGCATCCAGGCTTGAGTAAGCTGTGAGATTGCCGGTGACACGCTTGTTACAGTGAGATTCCGCAACGTATCCCGTGCGGCACGATCCTCCTTGTATTATAGACGTTAGCTTAATCCCCTGTAGCTTTGATAACCGTGTTGCGTACCTTCAGTTCATGCAGAAGCTGATGCAAACTCTTCGGAAACAAACGGATGGCAACAGGCCCGGAAATGAGGGTACCTGCCTCATCGTAATGCTGCGGTACCTCTCCGTCAACATCGCAGTCGCTATCATCCTCGGTCTCCGGTCTCGCATCATTTTGGGCGTTTTGCTGCACTAAGACACGCAGTAGTACAGCTTCAATCGCGGACTGTAATACAAGCCACAGGCATCAGTGATAAGTAGGAGTTGCTACACGCATCAGGATAAACTTCTACCTGGCGTTGCAAAGCGTCACGAACGGCAGGTTGAAAATTGTCATTCACAGGTACTTTATCCGGAAGTGTCGCTAGCAGCTCTAGATCGCGAACTGTTGATTCAAGCACTCCTAGTAGTCTTTCCCCGTCCAGGTGGACAGCGTACTCCATTGTAGCTCTCTCCGCAAGTGTGACGATGTCACAATGGTAGGGTTACAACAAGTAGCTGGCTTGCTTCATCTACAGCTTACCAATATTTTTAGTAGACATTGTCCCATGCTTCGGGGTAGAATTTACCTCGTCACTTCTTGTTCGTGGTAACGCGCTGATTTCTTTGATCCACTTCGTAATAATTTCTTTTGGAAATGGTTCTTTTGAACCACTGTCAGTATGCCATTTCTTTAAGTATGGTAGCAACTCCAAATTCCACGCCTTCTTGAGCTCTTTTCGATTTCTTCCCACTACCCATACTGCTGTTGCTCCCGAAGCTGCTCGAACTTTCATTGTTGCTATCACTGCCACTGTCCACGCTCTCGTCCTCGACAACTTCATCTTCGTCGATACCGAGCGTAATCTCATCTGTCACCTGCTCAATTATTCGATCAACTGCACTCTTCTGCTCCAAACTACCACCACCAATCACAGCCACAGCTCCAGATGATCCCTTCAGTCGTCGCAATCTCTCGACCAAGTCATCTACTGGAGGTGCAGGTCCCGCCTTCTCGTTTTTCAACGCAGCAAGTCTCCCTAGCAGATCCGACTTATTATCTCGTTCAGCTGTAGCATTGTCCTGCTCTGCAGCAAACCGCCGTAGTTCCTCCAATCTCGCGCTAATATCCACCACAGAAGATGCCGTCGCCTCGTCATTTTTCTCCTCTAAACTTCTAATTGTCTTGTGCAAGTCTCCTCTTCTCGTCCTCAACAACTCTCTCGATCTGTCATCTGGCAGCAGCTTCTCCGCCTCCCAAAACCCCCTCTCCGCCTCCCTATAAAGACTCAAAGCTGTGTCTTTATCTCTGCTCTGCTGTGCCCGTTCCAACGCCACAAAGGCGTCATCAATCAGCTTCTTGCCCTGTTCCACACTCTCCTCCTGTTCCTGCTCCGCTTCTCCCCTCAGACAACGTAGCAATCGCTCGCGTGTGTGCTCCACATCCACAAACAGCTCAATAACTTGGGTCCTGGCTGCCGTCTGGTACACTTGAGCCCGTTGTACGTCGGCTAGGGACCTCACTGTCAACTGTAGAAGCTTTTTGGACTCTTTTGAGTCTCCACTGCGCTTGGCTGCGTCTGCCGGACTCGAATTGAGCACCTGGTACTCCACTTGCCCCAATTGCAGCACGACTTGAGGCTGAGTCCAGAACGGAAGCACTTGACTGTGTACAGAGATGGATTCTTGGCTAAAGCGAGGTGAGTAGAACGTTGTTTTGCGCTCCTGTAGAAGCCATGCGATCCCTTGGAAGCGCAGTGACATATTTCCATTGCAAAAATGCGCTATACAATGACCCATTTTATAGTCCAAAATGCGATGTGAATAGAAACGGGTTTGTGTTGATGTGAACAACAAATAGATGCCCAAAGCAAATAAAGGAAACAATTGCTTTACTTTTTTCTCATTCATCACGTGAACCAGAGTACTGGCAAATTTGGTGATTTATTGGGATGATTGTAACATTTACTAACAGATCAACGTGTACTGTACTGCAGCACAGCTCTGGTTGAATAATCTGAATTTGTCTTCTAGTCTGCAAGGTCACCGTCGTCAAGCTCCTTGAGCTCTTCCTCTGTGATTTCTTCCTCGTTCTCACTCGAATCTTCCTCAGAGAGCGCCTTTGTCCATTCGTCCAGAAACTCGTGTGTATCATCATTCGGTATCGCATCTGCAGACACCGAGCGTTGTATTTCGGAGTGTGGACGAAGACCAAGCATGAACGACACCGGAGAATTTGGTGGTAGTGACCCTAGATGGTCAAATTGCGGGGGTCGTGTCTGGTTGGACGTAATGGTGAAATTGGCTTGGATTCTTGGTGCATTGCGGCCCGCACCATGCAGCTCGTGATCTTTATTTTCGAGTTCACCGGAGGATGACGGTGGCGGGGGGAAGGAGGCATGAGTTGGAGCAATGTTGCACAATGCGCCAGCTGATACCGTCACGTTGCCATCCGCTGTGACGGTAACTCCGTCCATAAGTGAACTTACGGTTGGGTTACTACGCAAACGCGAGTTCCAGCGCTTGAGCTTTTGGCGCAGTTTTTGTGCGTGAGTCATGGCCTGCCGCGTCGTCTTGGTGCCGATGTACTCCGCGATGGCGGTCCATGGGCCTTGCGGGAACGTGGTAAGCGCGACCCAAAAGAGTTGCTGCTCATGAGGTGTCCACCCCTTCTCGGTCGACTGTGATTCCGGCAGATAATGCAGCACCTGTCGCACTGCGAGCAGTTCTCGCATCACCTCGGGAGAGATCATGAGTGGTCCAGCTTCGTGATTCGGCGGTGAATTGCCAAGTGACCGACTTCAAGGCAGCGCTGTCAAGAGAACGCGGAAATGCTGGACCCTCCACCGGGTGGGTCGAACACGAACGCCTCATCGTCGATCGATTCTAGCGCTGTAGCGGCAGAAAGTATGTACTCCGTAAGCCGCAAGCCATGTCTCGTCGGGCAAATCGCAGCGTTGCACACGCCAACGCCAAATAAGATAAGTATCCACTCTGTGGCCATCTCGAAACGGAGTCAAAGACGATCGTGGTGTGGTCCAGCGGTCTGGAATGAGCGGGCCTCCCTAAAGAGACAGCATACGCTTGGTAACTAGGGTCATAGCTGTTTGCTTCTGCCCAGTTGGTGGCTCAATTCCAGTTCTGCTTTCGTCCAACAAAGTACCGACAGTGAGAACGCGAACGACAGGAATAAGATGTTAGCCAACACAGTAGTGGCTCCCGAAAGTCTCCATTGGTAACAGCCACTCAGACCACTCATTTCTGTGGAAGGCTTGCTGGAACGCTTCCTGCGATCGCTTCGATGCCTTGATGGGGCACCTGGCTGTGGTCTCAATGAAGCCTCACTGCGCTGGTAAGTTGATCGAACCCAGTGGCCCTTCAACCCGTTTCTGCCCAGTGGTCAGAAATGGGTTCACGCCTGTAGGTGACGAACACCGAAACTGCAGCTTGCTAGTCGCCATCGTATCCTCGTTGGAAGATCGTCATGAGGAAGCTGCAGACAGTTGTCACTGAAGTCAAGTGAAGCAGACTCGGCTCTTACTGACGCTAGGTCTGTATTTTAACTCATGCTGTGCACGTCTGCCTTGTGTGTTGAAGTTATGCCTCACGTGCCGAATGTCTCGGAGACGACTAAAACCCTCGTCACCAGCGAACAACAACATGTTAGGAAAAGAAAGACATCGTCAAGGCCGTTTAGAGACAGCTAGAGCGAGGGGGCCCAATATATTTGCCTCAGTCGACAGAGTAAGTTATTGGCATAACATGCAATCGTGTGAACGTTGGCACTCATGTAATGACCAACTATCGTTTGCAAAACGAGCGAGCGTTTTTCATAGATCATTTAGAATCACGTGCTCTACCGTATTGAATGAAGTATATTCGCGACTTTCATTTTGGCAGCAAACAAGTCTTGCAGCTGCACAACAAACGTACAATGTTAAAACACATTATTCCAATTCCATGTACAGATTAACAAATACAACTATCGGGATGGCTACTTTCTGCTGGATGATCACCTCCTCTGTTCAACCTCATTCCAGAGGGCATCTACCAATTCATCAAGTAGGTTTCGTTCAGGGTCGGAACTCCGCAGATCGGATGTGGGACTTCATTCTCATCATGTTTTGTTTCTCCCAGGCTAGTAGCAAGTGTCACGGGAGCAGGTAAGTGGGGTTCGAACAGCATTTGTAGGTTTGTGGATGCATATTTTACATCTCCAGACGCAACCGAATTCTCTGTCTTTTCTTCTGTTTGCGTTGTGATCGAATCATTTCTTTTGTGACAACTCCTTCGCTCGTCCCTTAGTATGACCCCACCTGCATCCGGATCTCAGAGAGCATTCGATCGTGAAGATTGTGAAACCTTCATTGACGATGACGGACCATGGACAGACGTCACAGAGGTTACAACGTCAATAGAGCTTGGAGATGTTACTGCGACACTAATCTCGGTTGTCACGGAAAGGTGTGAAGTCGTGACACCGTCCATAAGCGAGCGTGCAATTGGATGGTGACGAAGTCGTGTGACCCAGCGCTTGAGTTTTTGGCGCAGTTTTTGGCCATGTGTCATGGCCTGGCGAGTGGACTTGGAACCAATAAACTCGGCAATATCCGTCCAAGGCCCTCTTGGGAAGTGGTCAAGGGCTGCCCAAAAGAGTTGACGTTCGTGTGGTGTCCAGCCGGACTCAGTCGAAGGTGAAATGGGAAGGAAGTGCATCACACGTCGTACAGACATTAGTTCATCGTGAACTTTCTTGGAGATCATCGATGGAGGTTGGGTGAGGCAGGAAGCAAAATGGGAAATGTGTCGATTGAGAAGTAGGGCATCGATGTTGAGTACTTTGACCAGCGAAACGGTCATTCAAACAAGAATCCGCCCCAAATATTGATTTGCGTCAACTCGACGTGTTCAATCACAAACTGGAAGTTATAAAATCCAACTTTTGAGTCCGGGCGTGTAACGAGCCTGTCAGCAACGGCTCTGATTAGCCTTGCCTCCAACAGTTACATGCAAGCAAACCTTATGCCTAGTTGTGGGAGCTTTTCTCCGTCTACCACACCATCTCGTCGACCATCTAAAGTGATCCCGAACATCAATTCAACTCAAGTGTGGGAAATGCTTCAGACAGTAGTGTATTGAATTCGTCCACCGAAACGACAGATCATGAGTGATGGTCCTTCAACTTGTTGAAATGGATACTTTTGCAGGATACTTTTTGCTAGCAACGGTGTGTGAGGATTTGTAAAACTCTCATTTATTACTTAGCAGTGGTCTGTATCGAAACGTCTTGATTTACTGCTCTAGTAAAGGAGTAGTTATATCTGCTACTTCCTTTTAATTGTAACGGCATTTGATATTGCTTGTGAAACGGGAAACTCATATCATGTAAGGCAGATACGATTGATATGGATACTGGACGCCAGATGCACGTATAAATGCCCATGTTATGGTATGCCTGAGCGTTAATGGTTATCCAGTTCGTTGAGATCATCATCCGAGAGAATTTCGAGGAGATCGTCGAGAAGGTCTTGTGGCAAGTTCTCAGGGGTGTCTGACATGCTTGTTACTTGCACGTCTCCAGATGATTCGAATCGCATCAGCTCCACAACACGAGCAGTGTCCCGTGACAAGTTCGGGCGAACAGCAGATTCGTTCAGATAAAAATGTGAGCTCGACGTGCAATTGTTGGCATTAGTAAGATGAAACTCGTCCAATTCGGCAATGCTGCCACCATCCGCCATCAACCCCGCGTTTAACTCGGAGTCATGCACAAGGGACTCGTGTGACGGGAGGGTGACACCTATCGACGCGTCAGTAGTCGTTGGCGTGGCCTCGACCGAAATACCAGCAGATAGATTGACGCTCATAGACACATTCATCCTATCCATCAGCATACTCGTCGTGGGGTTGCTTCGCAGGCGTTCATTCCAACGTTTAAGTTTCTGCCTCAGCTTCTGACCGTGCGTCATGACCTGACGGGCAGATTTGGTTCCAATGACCTCGGCGACCATAGTCCCAGGACCTTGAGGGTACTGAACGAGTGCAGCCCAGAAAAGACGTTGCTCATGTTCTATCCATCCTTTCTCTGTTGAGGCTGACTCCGGTAGGTAGTGTAGCACTCGCCGCACTGACAGCAACTCTTGCATCACTTCTGGTGATATCATTAGTTGTCTTTGGGATCAGTGTGTGTAGATATTCGCGAGTTGCTGAATGAGTTGTCTATTCTATTGAACTGTTCAACTACACTTGGTAGTGTCACCATAACGCCCCATCGCACCGATCTATCATCGTTTGTCATCGCCAAAAAATATCCAAACTCAAGTGGTGATCCATCTGACTTCGGTTTGCATAAGCGAAAATCCTTTTCGGTCCAGATGTTGAAGGTCAACGTAAAGTTAACAGTTTTGCCACGTTTGACATCGCTGATGCAAACGATAATCACAGCAAGATTCACAGTTCACACGAAAAGAAAGTCTTCAGCATACAAGCAAAACGCGAACCGAGTAGGATAGCAATCCTCGTCCAACCACTCTGATCAAGTATTACGAATAATAGCGAGCGATTTAGCACATGGTGTTTTACAACAGGAAATTGGTACGTCGTTTCGTTAGCTTTCACATGTCAGCTATAATCCGCTTGGTTCCAGCACCATTAGGACCTCATCGATGTGTTTGCTTGTTTTTCCTCGATATGAAAACTAAGCAACAAACATTTTAACGTCCTCCAGAAATACAACACAGATTCGAGCAGTGAATCTCCTATCGCAACAAACGAAAGCGATGACCCGATCAACCAGAGTTTAGGAAACACGGATTAGAATCGTCCTCAGAAGGGCAACTCTGATTCGACATCGCCTTCTCTAGCCAATCACCATGCGATCCAAAGGTCAAGAAATTCGAGTGCAATGCTCGGACGTGTATGGGAATCTGCTGTGACGTTGTTGTCGGCACAGAGTCAATTACAGTCAAATACCAGCAACCTCCTTGCAGTTGAGAAAGCGGTGGAGATCGGGGGTCCTCTCTACACCAATGTAAAGGGGGTACCATGCGTTCTGCCGCTTGTGACTCATGCGTTTGGAAACTCGTACTGGCATCCAGCAGTCGAGACGTTCAATGCCCCACTCTGTGACGAAGACTATTCGGTCGTGTATCTCAAATGGGCAGCGAGTTGTGACTCTGGGGTGCAATACGATCGCATCGCAGCAGTTTGGGTGAATGGAGTGGAACTGCTACGAACGTCGACAGCAGAACCATCGCGAGAACTTCGAGTGGTGTGGGAGGTGGTAAAAGACATCTCGTTATATGGAAATCTCTTCAAGACTGGAGGGACAGTTGTGGTTGCTTTGGATAATATTGTCAACTCGATGTATACTAGCACCTTTAAAGTGGATTTGTCACTCGAGTTCTACCGTCCTCTTGATTCAAACAAGGAAATTAAACGACCAGATCAAATTGTGCCAGTTTCGAGTAGCAACAAGTCGTATGGGTGGTTTTCGGAGAAACCTACGGCTGCTCAAGCGGGGCCACCGCATCGAATGGTGCAGTTACCGGATAATACGGAAGAATTGTATCTCGAACTCTTCTTATCGCACCATCAGTGTGACGAGTTTTACTACTCAAATCCACCGAATACTTTCGCAACAGCTTTTGCAGAGAACTTAGCGAAGCGAAGTAATATTACTCGTGGAGATATGAGTAAAATGGTCAACTACAATGCAAGTTGCGGGGCTGATGGTGCTTTCCGAGAGGTGCAAGTGCTGGTGGACGATGAAGTAGTTGGCGTAGTATGGCCGTTCCCTTTGGTGTTCACAGGAGGACTAAGTCCGTATTTGTGGAAGCCGATCGTTAGTATTGGTGCGTTTGATGCGCCAACATACATCGTGAACCTTACCCCCTTCCTCGGGAAGTTCCTCGGCAGTAACTCGCATGCCATTGCGTTCCGAGTAGTTTATGGTGAAGCTTTCTGGTTGATCGATGGAAATTTATTGGTGTTTCAAGATACAAAAGCAGTGCGTCCAACTCGGGTACATATACTCAAAAAGCGCCTGGACCGATACGTAGAGCCTTCCATCGTCACATTACCTTCGATGGTAGGTGCTGGAAACGAAAGTAAAAGTGGGAATGCCACAAACTCGAGCAGCGCGTTTTGGACATCGGTAACGCGTGATATATACGTAAAGACCAGTGTTACGACTTCAACTGGCAGGAAGGTGTACACACTACAGCAGCACTTCGACTTCACTAACACGCAGATGTATTCATCTGATGGCTTAGATCAATGGTTTGAGAGCCATACCCACGTAGAAACGAAGATTACAGTCGCATCACTAGACTACCCAAGCCAGTCTGATGCCCAAGCAAAGGTGCAAACTATGTACATCTCTCAAGTGGAAGACTACCCTCTCGCAGGAAGTGTGAGCTATCGTCTCGGTAGGAATGGCTCATTTGTGCTTGTGACACAGTTTGCAAATTCCTTTTCGAGGTCGACAAATGTGGAAGGCGACGGCTCTGGTCCTCATTTCGACTATAGACCACACGCTGTTCATTCAGCACTGACAGCATCCGCGGTGCTTGACTCGCGACATGGTGGTGGAAATGGTTCAACACGAGTAACGTATGCATCAGCATCGCCTACGGAGGGATGTTTTTCCCGGGAGGTTGCTGCAGAATTTGGACGCTTGACTGTCGATAATAGCACTACTGCATGCGATGCATACGAGTGAATGGTGAATAGTTTATTGAGGGTGCGGAAGCGAAAATTCTGTGACCAAGGATATTTTCTCAATAGCAAGTTCAAACGCATGTTACATGCAAGTCACTGATCAGGACACAGTACATGCTGCTGAGCGAATGGCCATTGGTTTAACACTTCAAAGTGGGCCAGGTAAGTAATCCGTCCGCTTTATCAACGGGTCAGCACTAGTGATTGCGGTACTTAGCGAATGCCTCAGCCATCGATGCCTGATAACCGTAAGTCAACACGAGTTCACCGTCCAGGTCGAACAGAGCGGAACTGACAGGAGACTCCCTACAAGCTACGCGTCCGTCGTCTTCATTGTCGAAAGTTTCAATACCAAAGCGTTCTGGGTCCGCCTCCAGCAACTTGACAAGGATCCAGCATGGGTCCTTGTTGTTTGCGATCTCGGTACTTTGATCCTTCTGGCGCATGAATGACCTTATCGAGTTGGCGGCAGGTAATCCTACCGCACCAATCACAGCACCAGCGCCAGCTACCATCGAGGCGACCGCAGTTCCGCTTGTCGCGGCGGTGGCGACAGGTGCGGCTACCATACCGACGTAGCTCACGCCTAAACCAATTGCAGCAGCTGTACTAGCAATACCGAGGCCTACTGGAGTGGCCAAAAATCCAACTGCACCAATGCTTTGGAGGATTGCTACAGTGCTTCCACTCACAACACCTCCACCGCTCGCAATTGCGGAGGCGGACATCATCGATGCCGCAGCAGAACCACTCGCGATGCCGCTTGCAGTAAAGCCGACAGCGTTGATAATGGGCACGGCTGACACCCAGAGGCCCGTTCCAATGACGGCACCAGCGGCAACAGGAGCGGCAGACATCGTGGCAGCTGTAGTTGCAGCGGCCGCCGTGAGACCGGTAACGACAGCCACACCGTATGCTCCTCCTCCAACTGCAGCACCAACTGCTGCGCGTTGGCTGCGTCAACAGCCGACTTCTTTTTCTTGTCGCCATTTTCTTTTTCAATTGGCATGGTGAAGGTGTCGAGGGAGTAAATTCACGAATGAACAGATTTTTCCTCGAGATATACCGCACATGAGTTCTGAGACCCTCGAGCACCACTTCTGCTGAAGGACCTCCAACGTCCCTCAACGGTGGCCGCTCGGAGTCAACCTATGTGAGTGTAGCGTAGTAGTTATGAGTCTCTACAGTTGCACGTGAAGGATAACACAGCCGTGTCGGCCCGACACTATCGGGAAACGATGATGTATTAGCCCGTTCCAATGCATTCAAGCAGCTCAATCTGCGTCCTTACTTGCTGCCTCTCCCCATCAGCGCATTCATCGACTCATTCCACCCGTGTTCCAACACGAGTTTCTGCTCGGGGTCGAACAGTGCCTTGCTGGTAGCTGATGAGTTCAAGAAGGCGTTGCGCGCCTTGTAGTCGTCGTCGAAGGTGTGCATGTTGGGCTTCCCCGACTCTGGCGAGATCTCAATCAGCACCCAGCGACCCTTGTGCTCATCCTCATCTCCGATAGTGCCTTCAACTGCTTCCTCCCCTTCCTTGGGTCTGTGTCCAGAAAGTCGCGACTTCACGAGGAACGCGGCGCCACCGATGGCCGCACCACCAGCGACGAGTCCCAGACCCACAGGCGTCGCCAACCCCACCGCCCCCACGCTCTGCATGATAGCAACAACGCTTCCACTAGCCACGCCACCTCCATTGGCCACTGCGGCGGCCGACATCATGGACGCAGCCGTGGAGCCACCAGCGATGCCTGTTGTCGTGAATCCGATCATGTTGGCCACTGGCATTGCCAGACCCCAGAGGCCGATGCCAGTCGCAGCTCCAGCTGCTGCCCCGATTGCTGCATCAGATTCACTTCCCGCCTCTGGATCACGAGTCGCTACGCTTGGGGTGGCGGAGTTACATGAGCTTGCGGCCTTCTTCGACATTGCTGTCTCTTTCGAAAATGACCGATTTCTATCGTTCCTATGACCATCATTCTGCTAACTTCAACTTGCATTTCTTATTTTACTTTTTCCGACGAAATATTGATACACGTATCGAGAAATATTGAAACTACATACACTCCCGGACGGTTTTAACGAAATAGTGAACTGCATTTCCACGCAATTGTCAGTTAGCTGCACTGCGTGGGTCACCAATGACGCTGGTAAGATTGATGCCCAATTCGCTTGGTCGATAGAGAGGCGCAACAGAGACCACTTTAGACAACGACAGCGTCTCCCCAATGGACACGAGTAGCGGATTGTTCGATTGACATGGCGATATGCTCCTGGTTGGGGTGGTTGAGGTAATACTTGGGGTAGTGCACACTCCGAGAACACTTGAAGAGTCGGTCACTGCGCATGAACTACAGATAGCTTCCACGCTTGCTCGTCTCGAGAGCGGCGTTGTAACAACAGCGTCCTGTTCTTCCCATTCTGCGTCGAAATAGTCCTGAATCTCTTCTTCCTCAGTGTACGTCAAGATGGACAAACTCTCGGGGATTTGATCGCGCTCACTGAAAACTTCAAGTGCCTGTGTTGCCGTCGGTGCCATGCTTGCTTGCTAGTTTGAGCTTGGCAAAAGTGAAAATGATCTTGCAAGGTAAGCGGTGACAGCGCGTATCAACGCAACTAAGAAAGCCGTGCATGGAATCAAATGGCAATCCGGCCATTGAGCGTTTCTGTCGCCAGTGCACTTTGCCTATAAGATCACGATGGACGTTCGCATTGTAAGAAGAGTCCGGTACATGCTGTCCAAATGGGAAGGCCTACGCATTCGAGTTGATGGTGTTGCCCCATTCGTGCTGCCGGGGCCACTAGCACAGCAGTTGTACTCTGAAAAGATTGCTTTCCTCGTTAGTGTAGTGTTTGCTCGTGAAAGTGGATTGTTTAGTGGTCTACCATGGTCCGGGAGTGAAAGGCACTTCAGCTCAGCTCCAGTGTCTCATCAATGAAAAAGATGCAATAGACAAGGTGAAGGGACATAGCGGTAATATCCACTCGAACAAATTCATTGGAGTTGGGGCTTATCGCTGTCGCGAGAACAGCCAAGAGGTCATACAGCAAACTTGTCGAATAGCTCATCGCTAGTTTCATGACTTCAGTCGACTACTCCATCAAGTGGCTAAAGCAGCTCGTACACAAGTGGCACACGAACTTGAAGTTCATAAAAACGATCCTTGCAAACCATAAATCATAATTGCAATTTCATCTGATACGCACTCATTGCTACAGTGATATAAAATGTAAGAGGCTCTATCAACACTAATCGGACATCTTCACTACACTTTCCCACAGGTCATCCATTTCTACAGGTAATTGTTTCAAATCGGCTTGGAGATTTATTGACTCACTGCAGCTGACCTTTCAGTAACGACAGTCAAGCTGGCTTCGCTCGTGTCAGTTACTCCATCCATTTTGCAATTGACCTGCTAGCACCGAAAGTATCTTCACCTCGTCGCCATGAAGCTCGCCGTGTTCGTCGCTGCCCTGTTGGGTCTGGCTGCTGCCCCCACCGACGCCTCGCTGCGCCTGCGTGTGCACATTCTGAACGAGAAGCCGGCAGGTCTGTACCAGCAGTGCGAGTGGGAGAACAAGGCTGTCAAGTGTGAAACGGGCATGTTCTGCCAGATGAAGGAGAAGCACTTTGGCTGGTGCCAGAAGAAGAACCCGGGCCTGAACGACCAGTGCGGTGGCAAGGGCACGTCCGGCCCGTGGTCGGTGCCCTGCAGCGGTGCGAACCTCAAGTGCGTCCTCATCTCGGACCAGTACAGCAAGTGCCAGAAGAAATCGGCACGTGAGAAGGTGGCGATGCCCAACCACCACAAGGGCGCGGACGAGAAGGTGGCGCTCTACGGCCGCTGCAAGTTCGAGGACGGCACGAAGAGCTGCGCCTCGGGGCTGCAGTGCGTCGAGGACAGTGACTGGTCCGGCAGCTGCATGAAGAAGGAGGCCGATCTGTACGACCAGTGTGCTGGCCAGGAGATCCGCGGCCTCTGGAAGGCCACGTGCCCCAAGGGCGCGCTCTGCCGCGAGTCCGACAGCTTCTACAGCCAATGTCTGCCCGAAGCTGTGTCCAAGGCCATGGACGCGTAGAGGGATCGTTCGAGTGTTTAACTCACAATCTTTAATGGAAACATGTTGGAAAGTTGGTTTGCCGTTGGTAAGATCAGATACCCATGTCACGGACAGGTACGCACCCATGCCGAATGGCTTGTTTTGCTGTTTTGCTGTTGGTACGGGGCGTCAAGGTCAACTGGTACAGGTAAGCATCATGGAAGCAAAAATCCCCCATGGGCTCAACAGCTTTTGATTCTTCGCTCTGTTGTCGGGACTTCCAGTTCATTTCCAATTTCTCCATCAAGGCAGTACATCTTCAGCAACCTCAGTAACCCGACCTCGCAACGATGAACTTTGTTGCTGCAATCGTCGCCGTGACGTTCGCGGCCTCGAGTGTTCAAGGCAGCTCACGCGTTCATCTCCGTGTGATGACAGTCATGGAATCTCCTCCGGTGGTGGACGAGTGGGGACAGTGCAAATGGATTGACAAGCAAGTCGACTGTGCCTATGGACTCGAGTGTGTCGTGTCCAACGACTGGTACGGTCAGTGCCTTAAGAACGAAGTCGATACGTGGGGCCAATGTGGTGGCAACGGATGGACGCTGCCATGCAAGGCTGGCAACACTTGCCAGAAGAGAGACGACTGGTACAGCCAGTGTATCCCCAGCCAGGACGCCAACAAGAAGGTTGGCGAATGGGGCCAATGTGGCTGGGACGGCTACACTGCCATGTGTGAAGACCACCTCAAATGCGTCTACAGTGATAACTCGTGGTACGGGTTCTGCGTGAAGAAGTACGCTGATTTCTACGGACAGTGCGGCGGATATGGATGGTCAACGAATTGTGTCGCTGGCAGTGTGTGTGAACTTCAAAGTGAAGCATACAGCCAATGCATTCCAAGCAACGATGGAGGCAACGTTGCGGAGTGGGGACAGTGCAAGTGGAAGGACAAACAAGTCAGCTGTGCGGACGGACTGCAGTGCGTTGTGTACGACGACTGGTATGGACAATGTGTGAAGAAAGTCGCCGACGCGTGGGGGCAATGCGGCGGCAAGGATTGGAGCGGAGGATGCACGGATGGAAACACGTGTGTGAAGAAGGACGACTGGTACAGCCAATGTGTCCCAAACTAACAAGTGTCTGACCCTCGGAGCTGCCACTACTCTGCATCATGTAGTAATTGTATTATTTGTTTCTCAATAGCGCTCCTAGTTCTTGTCGGACCTTAAGCATGACAATTTCATTCCTGTTGTGTTCATCGGAAAAGGATGCGTTAGTAGTCATCTTCCACTTGCGATCGAGCAAGTGACGTTGGGCTTTTCCACCAAAAATACAATTTCCACGGCGAAGCTTCTGTGCTTGGTGGCTATTTCATCTTTCACGACGAAGAATCTGTTTTCTACCGTTAATTCGACTTCCTACGATGAGGATTTGCACCCTCACGCTTATGATCGGAATCGGGGTATCAAATGCTGTCCCCGGGCTCTGGGAGCAGTGCCGATTGAAGAATGGTACAGAAATTACCTGCGATCAAGAACTAATTTGTGTGCCGGACGTCGAGTACTACGGCCTTTGCTACACGGAAGTAGTTGAGGAGTCAGGCCAGTGTGGCGGGTTGGGCTGGAATGTGAGTTGCGTGAACGGAACTACATGCACACGACAAAACAAAGGATGGGCCACATGCGAATCAACTGCCAAGGTTACATATCCAGCAGCGGAGTGGCAACAGTGCGATCTTCAAGATAATGACAATGTCTGCACAGATGGTCTTATCTGTATCGATGACAATGACTACCATGGGATGTGCATTAAGGAAGTTGCTGAATTGTGGGGACAGTGCGGTGGGTCTGGCTGGGTCACAGACTGCGATATCGGAAGTAGGTGTGAGGCCAAAACAGTCACATACAGCCAGTGCGTTCCAAACGACTCGCAGTCCGAAAAATCTGCTTTGGTTGGCGGTTCTCCAGAAGCGGGACTAGCTGTATTTCTCGATGTGTCTAGCTTACTTAAACCAATTGCACAACTGAAGGAACTTGCGGCAACGGTTAAAGACTTTCCCTGTTCCATGCGGAAAATTGTATTTCCTGAAACCAATTGCTACGATGACAAAGAACAAGAACACGCGATGTGATAACAACAGCGAGGGCACTCTTCGACGAAATATTTTATCAAAGATAAATGTGCCAATATTGCCATCAACACGATTTCACGGCCCAATGAAACAGATTCAAACTAAATGATGGCCAGTGTCTCGTCCTCTTCATAGCCGAACTGAATCTTGTACTGCTGGAAGATCCGCTCGATCTCTGCGACGTACTCGGCATGAACAGCGCGAACTTCATCGTCGGTCGGGTTTGAAGAATGCTTTGGTGTGATGGGTTTTCCATACACGAGTCCATAGCATTTTCCTTTTGCTGGGGCTTTGGGCATCCACCAGAACTTCCCCCAAAAGATGAGCACCGGAACCCCAATCATTTTGCGGAAGAAGTCCGTCACATTCTTAGGCGGAGCCCACAAGCTAAAAATCACCACTCTTGTCAGCTGCAATCGACAACTATCACTAGTAGACTTACTTGTACAGCCACTTTTCTCCAAAAACGAAAGTTGGTACGAGATCTGCACCCTTACGCATAGCCAGTTTGATGAACCCGAGACGATTCTTCAGCACGAGCTGGGTCTGCGCACAAGAAATATAATCTTCACGCTGGCAATCTATAAAAAAATGTAGCAACGTACTTCCTTCGAGTTCGGGTCTGTGTGGAAAATTTCGGGGACACCACCGGGGTAAACGATGATGCTATTCCCCTCTTTCAACACTTTTTCACCGGTTGAGCGCGAGGCGTCAACACCACCCATCCACAAGCACATTTCGCGACCAAGTGGGATGTAGTACATCGCTGATGCACCCAACACTTCAAGAGTAGCCGTAGCTATGAACATCAAGACCATGTGCACGAGTATGAAATGGACTTACCTCGGATGGCTATCCCTGGAAAAGCACGCTCAAAATTTCCACCGCAGATAGCAAGACGTGAAAGCACGAATATTCCATGCGGATGAAGCCCAAAGATGTACTTCTTTTTAGGGTCCAGCTCCTGTTCACGGATAGCTTTGATGCTGCTCACTCGTTTACATAGTTACTCCATGTATTAAGTGCATGAAATTGATGGAAATGACCTACCGAAGAAACTTGCTGGTGAGACCCCAAAGGCTGGATGTGCGAAAAGCTTCCCAAACATTGCCATTACCGGTCTTCTGTGCTCCACTAAAGAAGGAGGGGAGATACAGGGCCATCATCGCGACAGTCAAGTAGTTATATCCTTTCTGCTCATCAGATAGTTATTGTGAAGTTGTTTTGACCAAACAAGAACAGGGCAACAAACTTACCTTGTGCAAGTAGTAGAACAGCATAAGAAATGGCGTACTCCAGGCGAAATAATGCATGACGGCAAAACTGAACATGTTGGTGATCAGGTTTTGCATCCACAGAGGCACTCTCGTGTTGGGTTTGAAGAAACCAGGAGCCTCAAACACCTGCAGAGTCCCCCTTGTGCTTTCACGTCCATTCGCCTTGTCATTCTTCATAGGGCTCGTTTGCTGTCTGGGACTCAGATTGCGAAGTGCTGCTACTGAGACTTGTACTGAGCCTGAATACGGTCAAGGCATCAACCCCGTAATCAGTTCGAAAATCCCTTAACAATTCATGACATCTTCGCCGCATTCGTTGACCAATACGATTGGCAAAGTGCTGAAAGGCTTGCTACTGGGTGCAGGATCGCGATATGATGGAAACGCTCTTCAAACACCTGTCACTATTAAACATGAAAGAGATTGCATAATAAAGTTGTCAGGATGCAGAGTAGTACGGCAGGATATGCGTTGATATCGGCAGAAGAAAGCACTGATCCCATGGCAACGAATGGTTTACCACCTCATTTGCTGGGACAGCCTATCGATCACGCAAATAATGTATCCCTCTATAAGCGATTTATTGATTCTCTCGAGGGAATTCAAGATTAATTCGGCACCTCAAGATGCGCGAATCGACCATTCACGCTAAAGATCAGCATGATGAACAAAACGTGGTTCAGAACATGCTTGTTGGAATTGACTGCGAACGGCGTGCTAGGGCGTGGACGCATACAGGCTTTCAGAAGGGGGTAGACAGAAAAAACGTGGAGACGAGAAAGTCTCGCACCCAAGTCAGACATGGATATTGCAGGGCAGGACGTGGACATTTCAGTGGACCCTGTAACTAGAGGCAATGCTTTGGGCTGGGAGGACAGAGAATACAACTAATAGAAGCTTTAAAAGTGGTGAGGAAATTTGTGTTCTCAGCTGCAACCCAAAAGACATTGGAACACATAGTCTGCGTAAAGGCAGCAGTTCATACATCTGTATGCACTCGGAAAGTAAATGATCCCACTCCCGATTTTGACCCATACGCCATTACACAGACACGGTCTCTGTACCTGCGTATGGGCCAAAATCTTGGTAATTTATGGTAAATTTATTCTGCGAGCTACCACTGGTACAGTGCACGCCGGAATTATATACGCACCAGAAAATTGACTTTCCTGAAAACGAACTTCAGCGTTTCCAGCCGAGCTAACCCTTAGAGACTACTGAAAAACAATAGAAAACGTATGCAAAAAGCAGAAATGGAAAAGCTGGTGTCGTTCGAGAGCAATCGGCAAAAAACATGTTTTGGCTCGGGTCAAAATTATATACGCACTCTACTTGCCAAAATCAGTTGGGCTCTAGTAGGGAGTCTTCGCGCCTTTCAGCAATCGTGTCGCCTCCAGTCGCTTGGGAACACCCCTAACTAGCTTTTTAATGTACGCTGGATCAATTCGAGACCACTCTAACTTGATCTGTTTGATCAAATCGGCGGCCGTCTCAAATTGGCGACCGTTTGCATATACTCGGCGAGCCAGAACTCCCCAAACGTTCTCTACGATGTTGAGATCGGGGCTCTTCGCTGACCACGGTAGCGTAGTAACGTTATTCACCGCGAGGAAGTCCTTCGTGAGTCTTGCTGAGTGAATGGACGCATTATCGTGCTGAAAAATGGGGTCCAAATCGCCAATCGTCGACTTAAGTTCTCTCATGTAAGGTAGCAAGCTGCTGCGAAGAGTTTCAGTGTAGTTGCTAGCACCTTGCTTGCCCTTCAAAAAGACGATCTCGGTGTTGCCATACCAGTTCACCCCTGCCCAAATCATGACGCTTCCCCCACCGTTCACCCGCTTCGACATGTATTTTGGCTCGGCTCGCATGTCATGCCAGTAGTAACGGAACCCATCAGGGCCATCCAAACTGAACTTCTTTTCGTCTGTGAACACCACGCGCCGCCAGAATACACGTTTGCCACGGTAACGTTCCGCAAAAGCCACTCGAGCCTTCTTGTGGTGAGGCTTGATGGTCGGAGTGAGTTTGCTTTTAGCAAACGTGATGTAGCGGTGCTTACGCAGTACACGGAGCACGGTAGACTTGCTAGGACGGCATGGCAACTGACTAGATATCTGGGAAGCTGATAGATTTCGCGCTACAGCCAGCCGAACAACACGCCTCGACTCTCGGTCATTCAATTTTGGCCTTCTCCCGGTTCTCTTGGTCACTGGTGAAGCTTTGCCGCGCTTTAAGTAGTTCCTTATAGCCCCCTCACTGCGTCCAATCTCATTTGCCACCGCTCTGTTGCTTTTTCCCTCTCTTAGCAGCTTGTTTATCTTCATGCATTCTTCCCGACTTAACTGCTTGCCGCGAGGCATGGTTGTCACCTCCCCCCAAAAACAAGTGGTGGTATCCGAAACGTTTTTCAAACTGCTTTTCAGCTGTTTCATTTATTACCAATAAGACCGCTTTGTTTTCGTTTATTACCGCCCGTAATAAAAAACTGATCCGTGCGTATATAATTTTGACCCGAGCCAAAACATGTTTTTTGCCGATTGCTCTCGAACGACACCAGCTTTTCCATTTCTGCTTTTTGCATACGTTTTCTATTGTTTTTCAGTAGTCTCTAAGGGTTAGCTCGGCTGGAAACGCTGAAGTTCGTTTTCAGGAAAGTCAATTTTCTGGTGCGTATATAATTCCGGCGTGCACTGTAGAGTCCACTGCATTACAACTACAGCCACTACAGTGATTAGTCTGAGCACAGATTGCATAGACTAATTTTGAGCCTTGACTAATTTTGAACTTCTAAATTAGTCTAAGATTCAATGAAATTAGAGGAGTGCCTTTTTGCCACCCGTACTATTCATCACTAAAAAACGTACCGACTTGCCTTCGTTATTACCGCTCGAGTCATTTTGGTGCCTGTCTCTCTATGGACTTGTAGTCCAATTTTTCAATTTCTTTATTGCCTGCAAATTCCTCAGAATACTGTTTGATGATTTCCTGTAGATGAGGGAAGAGTTGACTTGTAACTAGACTCCATCTTTATTTAAAGATTAGCTGCAGCGCATCACAGTATTGCGAGCGCAGTAGGCATCACTCTTACCTTGCTTCTGATTCACTTCTCTAACAGCAGCAGCTGCTAATTGTAGGAAGAAACCAAACCACGTCGCCTAATTTTGAAAATTTAGCTCAGACAAATTGTGAATACACCATAAATAAGTCTGACATAGGCTAATTTTGAGCTCAAATTAATACTAGTAGCAGAATAGACCGCTGTGGAAAATCTATGACTGAACTGGAGACACATTTCAAGCGACACTCTGACCACCAAATCTACACACTTTTGTGTAATAGTAGCATCAGTATGTGGACTATCGACTCAAGCAATATTTGCGAATTAAAGATATGGGGCCCCCCGCACAATGAAATAAGATTGGTTAGGCTGTTCAGCCAGCTAAAGCTGTCCTCCCAGTATAACACTTCATCAACGCACTTTTCGATTAAAGTAGTGTATTCGATGACACCACTCTTACGCGTATTATGAACACGAACAGAAGAAACCACCCTACAGCAGGCTGCTGGCAACAATGGTCATCAAGGCCACAGCAGCTGACGCTGTCGTCGCTGTCGCAGCACTGCTGCTCTTGCTGCCGCTCTCATCGGAAAGAGCATGGGCGCTGCCCTTCGTCGATCCAGACTCAGCGTTCGAGCCACCAGCATCCGTCGAGCTGTCCGAAGATCCACTCTCCGACGAAGGCATCGACGCGTTGGCAGGCAGCGTCAAGTCAGGGAACGAGAAGTCGGAAGGAGCAGCCTCACATCCATCGCCTGAGGATGAGCACACCGAGCAGATCTGCGCATACAGCGAGCGGCTGCAGCCGTACTGAGAGCTGGCACACTTGGCGTTGTTTTCGTAGCATTTGGGATTAGCCGTAGTCAGCGTTTCAACAGACGGGAGCGGCTCCATGTTGGCGCTCGTGCCGTTGCTGGCCAGCTCGTTGTACATCTCCACCATCTTGGTAGCACGCTCCGAGTTGGCGTCTTCATCACCCGGATTCTTCCAGAAGTCAATCGACTCCTCGACCTCAAAGCCGCTACCAGTGTTGCTAGCCTTGAACTCTACTCCACCGTCCTCGCAGAATTCCGTGTAGTTGCTGTAACCCATCTCGGTGATACCAACCAGGTCATCGATGTTAATGTAACCCAGAATCTTGTAGCTGAACGTGCAGCTGTCACCATCAGGCTTTTCGCCCATTGCACAGAGTCCACCAGGGTATTCCTTACGGCACTCGTCCGTCTTATCAGCACGCAGTTCCTGCGCGCACGAGTTCGGGTACGAGAACCAGTAGTTACCTGGGTACGGCGCACGGGGGTCCGACGTCTGCAAGTTGCTACCCACCATGGGACCAATGTCGGCCTCTCCGTCCAGACCGTAGTAAACCTTGCAGTCTTCCGACAAGTCGCTTCCTTCGTCCGTGCATTTAGCTCCATCCATGGCAACAAACTCACCGTATTCAGCGGGCGAGTGACTCTCGTAGTACTTGATGCCGTACGTCGGCTGCACGATCGTGAGTTCGTAGAACACGACGTACTGCATGTCGTTCTTGCGATGGCATTTGACCGACTGCTCGTCCACGTTGATACCTTCGGCCTGCACGTACATGAGAGCGCCTTCCACGGACGCAGTGTTGACAGTGTCCAGGTTGTTCATGTACGCGGCCTCAGTTGAGTCTCCGTACTTGGACAGCCACATCTTGGCCTCTTCGCTCCACACAGGGGCGTCACCTTGCACACGAGCCTGCACCACAGTGATAGGCTTCATGTGCCAGCCGCCATTGGCGTCAGAGGACGAAGTGGCAGTTGACGAGGTAGTGATGGTGCCAGAAGTGGCCGATGAACCCGAAGATGCCTCCTTGGCGACCATCATCTTGAGGTGCGCGGCGCTGGAGGCGGAACTCAAGGGAGCACCCAGAAGGAAACAGAGCAGACCGAAGCGACGCCACATCGTAGACTAATAGACCGAGCGATGTCGAGGGGACAAGGCGGAATGGAGAATGGCAGCTTTGTTGAGGGACAAATTTGCCCACGATTTGTTGCCAGATTTGTGGGTTTATTTGCGATCTGATTTATGTAAATTGCAGTTGCTCCAACAGGGTTGTGGTTGTTGGAATAGGAGTGTATAGTGGAGAGAAGAGAAGTGTGTAGATATGATAGCTACAAGAGGGATTTTCTGAGGACATTTTCACAGCTAGCGTTTTAGTCGCAAATAAAGCTGCGAATTACTAAACCGTCCGGTTCTGTACGCAATATGGTCTGCATCGTTTGCTGATGTCGTTGCACCGTTCGAAGTGGTCGATCGATTGAGGCGGGACGTCGATCATTTGCATTGGTGTGTGCCTTGTCGTATGAACTTGGATAGTGCATAGCTTTCCTCAGTCGAGCCAGCGCCTTTGCTCCATGCGCGGCGAGGACACGCTCTTCATGACGTCGGCGAAAAGTAGTAACACAAAATCACGTTGAAGCTGAGTGATTTCTCTATGCCGCTGTAGTAGGCGCTCGATGCCACGACCGCGCCCATAAGAGGCTTGCTTGAAGGTGCCATTGACAAAACATGGCTGACGAATCTTTACTCGCTTTTTTCACACTTTCAGTTTAAAGGATCAAAGCGAGCGGGAGCGGAGGGGGTTTCCGATTGAGTAATGGCACATCGCGATTAATCTACCAGATGCTTGTTTGGGGGCATTATTAGCTGTGTGGTACTTACACAGATATTTACTTTGGCACTCACATTGTCTACGTACTGTCTTGTGCGTTTATTTGTGATACCTGATTTGTAAACCAGCGCTGGCAGCGGCGCTGCTCGGCTGAGAATCTGGTCTAAACTAATGGGCAAAAAATCTGCAAAGTGGGGAAAATGAGGGACATGGACAAAACGGTTCAAATTGGCCGACAAAATGTTGATGTTCTAGTTCTAGATGTATGCCTGCCTGCAAGCATACACTTCAAATAGAGGCACATTGCAAGCAATTATAACACCATGCCGGTACATCGTGTGTGGTATAGTATTGAAAGGGTATATGTTTCAAAATATCGACGCTAAGTTTGCCATTCATGTTCGATCTACCATAACTTAGTCAATAAGCTGTTTCAGATCGACGCATTATATTATTATTATTTATCTTGAAAATTTATAACTATTCTTCGGAATACACTGCAACGAGAGTGCAACATTGAGAAACAACGTGTTTGCTATTCGTGGCACCCATGTAGGCATTAATGTAATTTCAAGTGGTGGTAATAGTTACCCAATCCACAATACAACTTTTTGCCACAATACAATTTTGGCATGCCCGCGATACTTAAAATATCTCGAAGCACCTTCTGCCAGTACGGCTAATAAATACAAGGTTAAGTATACACATCTCAAAAGCTATGCATGTATCGATGAAGCATGCTTTTCGTTTAGCTTTCGCCAGTACTTATAACTAAATCGACCAAATCGGTACTTGGTCTTCCAAAAAGCGAACCCACTGAAGCCTCTTCTTAATCGGCACTATATTTGCTTGTCCTAGCACAGCTTTATGCTAAGCGGTGGGTTAAAACAGCCGACTTATTAGATATTATAATATATCCCATGATTAATACAGTAGTAAGTTGGATGTCGAGCACTGACCTGGAAGCCTATTCCTCGTGTTGGAAACTGTTACCACAACTTGATTTCGGAACAATCCAAATCGAGGAATGAACCATGCCATCCGTTTTTTCTCTTTCCTTGCGGCAATCTAGTGTGGATTAGATACCTCAACGTACACTCGGTATCAAACCCAGGGCTTCAGGCACTGAGTAAGCATTTACTGATACAGTGCTGAAGTGCTATCGGTAAAGTACGTAGTAGTAAGCTTTTGTGCGTAGTATGGTTGCCAAGGACTTCGTGCGTTATATTATCCATCATGGTCAGAGAGGATTAACAGTGCCAAACCACATCATGCTGTACCATGCAAGGATCTACGCAAGGAAACAAAAGAACAAGTAAATATAATGTGTAGCGGACATTGCCCGCTAGATCTTCAAATCGGTCCCATCAAATGATCTTGAAATTCGACAGAGCCAAACCTCGACGTAGCAAGGTACCTCCGAGGAAATACTGGGTCATACAGGACAAGAAAGTTAAGCTTACAGCAAACTGCTGGCGACGACAGCCACAACACCCACGAGAACCGACGCTAACGAGGCGGTCACGGGACTAGCAGACGAACCAGCCTTCGCTGAGCCCGACGTGCCAGACGACGAAGAGTTCGACGGCAATGTCAGCTTCGGGAACGAGAACGACGAAGGAGCAGCTTCACAGCCATCCGCATCAGAGGAACAAACTGCGCAAATCTGCGCGTACAGCGTACGGTTGCAACCGTACTGGGCGCTGGCACACGCCTCACTGTTCTCGTAGCACTTGGGATTGGCCGCTGTCAGCTTCTCGACCGTCGGGAGTGCCTCCATGTTGGCGCTCGTGCCGTTGCTGGCCAGCTCGTTGTACATCTCCACCATGATAGACGTGCGGTTAGAGTTAGCGTCTTCGTCACCAGGGTTCGCCCAAAAGTCGAGCGACTCCTCAACCTCAAAGCCGCTACCAGTGTTGCTAGCCTTGAACTCTACTCCACCATCCTCGCAGAATTCCGTGTAGTTGCTGTAACCCATCTCGGTGATACCAACCAGGTCATCGATGTTAATGTAACCCAGAATCTTGTAGCTGAACGTGCAGTTATCTCCGTCCGGTTCGACACCCATAGCACAAAGACCACCAGGGTACTCTGAACGACACTCGTCCGTCTTGTCAGTACGCAGTTCCTGCGCGCACGAGTTCGGGTACGAGAACCAGTAGTTACCCGGGTACGGCGCACGGGGATCCGACGTCTGCAAGTTGCTACCCACCATGGGACCAATGTCCATTTGACCATCCAGTCCGTAGTAAACCTTGCAATCTTCAGGCAAGTCGCTTCCTTCATCCGTGCACTTGGCGGTGTCCATGGCAACAAACTCACCATACTCGGGGGGCGTGTGGCTCTCGTAGTACTTGATGCCGTACGTCGGCTGCACGATCGTGAGTTCGTAGAACACGACGTACTGCATGTCGTTCTTGCGATGGCATTTGACCGACTGCTCGTTCACGTTGATACCTTCGGCCTGCACGTACATGAGTGCACCTTCCACGGACGCAGTGTTGACGGTGTCCAGGTTATTCATGTACTGAAGTTCCGTCGTGTCCCCGTACTTGGACAGCCACATCTTGGCCTCTTCACTCCACACAGGGGCGTCACCTTGCACACGAGCCTGCACCACAGTGACCGCCGACATGTGCCATCCACTGCTGCTACTAGAGGACGACGTGGTCTTCGTGGTGCCAACGGTACCGGTAGTTGACGAGGAGCCATCGACGTCTGCGGCCGACACAGTGCCTGCGGTTGCCGAGGATCCGGAGGAAACAGTGGCGGAGTCCGTAGTCGCCTTGGACACCATCATGGTGAGGTGCGCGGCATTGTTCGCCGAGCTCATAGGAGCTCCAAGCAGGAAACAGAGCAAACCAAAGCGACGCCACATGCTAAACCTACTTCTCTCACTCAAGTCGAAAACCGGAATGGCATGCGGCGTGCACTTTGGATCGACCTGATTTTTTTGTGGGCGTGCATTGACGTTGTTAGATGAGGGTAGAACTGTGGTTTAGTCTCAAAGATTTGTGTCGAGTTGCTGATTAAGGGACAGATTTTGGTGCGTCGTAAGGTACAGATCCCGATCATTTTCCTCTTACGTAGGCTACGGATAGTTCAGGCTGTGAGTACGCGATAAGCGACTGTGGCGCTTTTGCATGAAGGCAATTGTGACTTTAGTGGCATTGTCGCGACGAACAGGCCATAGTCTCTAGGAGAGACACGATCGACCAGCACGTACTCGATGGAACGACACAAACCTCTGTCGTAGCAAAAGGAACGACTGCATCTGGCTTGTGACAGCGACTTGCGCAGTCTATTGACGAAACTAGGAGTTGTTATCACCAAAAGTCACCACACCGAGCACTGTACTGGTTACGAATACAAGTATTGACTTTCAATCTTCATCTATACTAGCAAAGACTATATGTATTAGTGCTGCACTGGGACAAATGGCTCGGACTTGTGCACAGCCACTAGAACACGGACCCCAAACGTGCTTCGAAGGGACTGTGTGCAGTGGCAGCGGTTGGTCCTAACTGCACACGACTGGAGCGCTGGTTCGCATGTGTGGGACATCTATAATGATGAGTGCCATTTAGTCATGGCAGCTAAGTCTTATACTAGTAACAATAACAAATTCACAATCTACTTACTACCAGATAAATTGCTACTGTTTTCCACTAGCAGGTTGTATTATGCGATGCAGTATCTGCATGCGATTGATCTTCGAGTCACACTTACTATAAGAGCTCTATACGTGTACTGTACTACATCCGTAATAACTTTGGTGTTGTACTACCAGTGAAGCATTGCACAGTATACTACTTGTAGCATTCGATGTGCTTCTGAAGCACTGTTCCAAACGCTTTATTGTACATGCGATTTACAGTGAAATACCAGTGTTGGCTATTCTAAACTGTAGTAGAGCTCCTCAAAAGAATGAGTAGTGTTCTACACGTATCTGATGAACAAGATTAGCGCGATCCCTCTGGCAAGGATAGGTCGGGGAAGGAGTAGCCCGCTGGTGCTTTCTCACAACCGGCTTCTGCGGCCGAGCACTCGGAGCAGATCTGTGAGTACAGCGAACGCTTGCAGCCAAACTGGGCTCGTGCGCATGCCGCACTGTTCAGGTAGCACTTCGGGTTGGATGCGGTCAGGTTCTCAACGGAGGGGAGCGGTGTCATGTTGGGACTCGAGCCGCTGCTCACCAACTCATTGTACGTGGAGACCATTTGCGCGGCACGGTTAGCATTGGCATTCTGGTCACCAGGGTTCTTCCAGAAATCGATGCACTGCTCCACCTCGAATCCGTTACCCGTGTTCTTGGCCTTGAACTCAATACCACCGCTCTCGCAAAACTGTTGGTAGTTGCTGTAGCCCATCTTGGTAATGCCAACCAAATCGTCGATGTTAATGTAACCCAGAATCTTGTAGCTGTACGTGCAGGTCTCTCCATCCGGCGAAACTCCCATGGGGCAAAGACCGCCGTTGTACTGCGCTCTGCATTCAGCTGTCTTGTCGGCACGGTATTTCTGAGCACACGAGTTCGGGAACGAGCACCAGTAGTTGTTGGGGTACGGAGCGCGAGGGTCTGATCCCTGCGGGTTGCAACCAACGTTCGGGCCGATATCCTTAACACCATCGAGACCGTAGTAAAGTTTGCAACTCTTGGGAATGTCACTACCGGCGTTCGTACATTTGGCACCGTCCATGGCAACAAACTCACCATACTCAGGGGGCGTGTGGTTCTCGTAGTACTTGATGCTGTAAGCGGGCTGAACGATGGTCATTTCGTAAAACACGACGTACTGCATGTCGTTCTTGCGATGGCATTTGACCGACTGCTCGTTCACGTTGATGCCTTCGGCCTGCACGTACATGAGTGCACCCTCCACGGAAGCCATGTTGACGGTGTCCAGGTTGTTGATATACTGCATTTCCGTCGTGTCACCGAACTTGGACAGCCACATGCCCGCGCCCGAGGAAGAAGATCCTTCGTTCATCGTGCCGGACACGGCTCCTTCCGTTGTTTGTGTGTTTCCCTTTGCACTCTTGAGCCAGCAAGTACCGCCATTGTAGTTGTTCCACGTATACGCTTTGCACCCACTGGTTGCAGAGCAGATATCGCAGCATCCGCTGGCTGAAGCACTCGTCTTGCTTGTCAGATCGTTGCCGATGTAGTCGACATTGTTTTCGTCAGCCGAGCACGATGCACCGGAACCCCCAGCGGAACCGTGCCAGACTGGTGCGTCTCCTTGGACACGAGCTTGGATAACCTTCACGGGGGTCATGCGCCAGTTTTGGGCAGTGGCGGTAGCACCGAGAAGCGCACAAATCAAACCGAATCGACGCCACATTTTAGTGTGCTTGGGTGGGAATTCTCCTTTAAAGGTAAAAACCGGAATGGGAATGTGGTCAAAAACAGTTTGCAACAGGCCTTAGCCAGCTTGTGCCGTGGTGTCACATCCAGGAAGCTGTCGTGATTCACGACTCGTGAACCACATCATGGATTTGTTTTACAACTGGGCGTTGTGCTGGTCGTTTCAAACAACGACTCGTTTGATCGGGAGATTGCCCTAAAGATGGCTGCACACTGCAAATGTATTCTGCATGCTGTACGTATACCTAACCGATTGGCGAACAAATGATATGCCTGAACGTCCTGAAGACGAGTAGACAACTCCCCTAAGGTACAAAACTACGCGATACTTAAAAAACATCGCGCAGTTTTGTTCTTAAAAGTACAGTACTAAATGGAAAGCCTGACCTCCGTTTCTGTACCAAACCGGCTCAAAAGCAATCTAGTGTATAGGGTTTTCTAGTGTTAATATTTACTCACGAGTTTTATTGTACTTTAATTAAATTATCTTGCAAATTGCAAGTTGCAATGTCTAAAAAACACGCGGATATATGCAGATATGATTTCATGTCAGCCTCCTTTTCAACTCTAAATACCAGAATTTAGATCAACTCAAGGCCTTATAGAAGAGGGAACTCAATCAAAAATGAATAGTACTGTACCTACGACCAGACGAAAGTCACTCAAACACACAATTGCCCAACACTTGCTCGGTGCAACGAGTCGTTGCCAACGACGCAAATCTCTCGAGCTGATTTGTGTCAGTAGATTGAGCGGAGATGATAAGTATCGACGAAACTAGGAGATACAGTATTACCATCAAAACTCTCATCGAGCAAGGCGCTTGGTTTCCGGAAAATTGCTTTCAATTCTACAATACTATTCATTGGAAGTATTCAAACACATGGATTTACCTACCTGTACTGGGATTTGAGACAATGAATCTGGACTCTGCACGGCCACCAACACACGCAGATTTTTTCTAACTAGGGGTCAAGCATGCATAGGACATCTACACTGGTGCTTAGTAAGCACTGCTTACCATTTAATCAATGTTAGTATTAATAACTCCATAGTTCTTAATAAAGTAATTTCCATAATCCAGTAGATAAGAACTGGATTAGTTAGAAATTGTTGCAAACTGCAGTACTTACTAAGTGCGCTTTGCCGAACTTAACAACGACTTGACTCATTAGTGGAGACTATATTTCAATTTGTACATGTAGTACAAGGCACTGTAAATAAAGTGATTAATATTATTGTTTGCGGTGGGTATCGAGCACTGTACCAGTACAACACTTATATAGAACTGGTACCTATTGCAATTAGGTCGAGGGTACCTCCGCTATGGTATAATGGGTGCGTGGTAAATTTGCGAAATGTGAACAATCCACGTCTTTATGGGGTGAAGACTTAGCATTTGATCTCATAACAGAAAACACTTAAAACAGGCGTACGGGGTGCTGGTCGTCGCGTGGGAATCTGCAGGGGGTAAAACCTATTGACTATTTGGGAGACAAACTTTTGTTTTAATGTCAAAGTGTGGTGTAATACTTCAATTAGTCCAAAATAATTTTACAACCGCGATATTTTTATAGACCGATGGATGTGTTTTGTATTATCATTTTTGACTTTTAGTGGTGAAAGATCTACAATAGCATTGTAGTATGTGTAAATGTAATTGCTACTGCCTGTCTATAGCTTTCTTGGACTCTTTCCTGTTGTGTTTCGGCTTAGGGCCTTGTTTAAGCCCCCATTTTCCAATTCTTTCAGGAGGTTTTTCTTGATGAGGAGGGAGTACACCAAGACCTTAATGCAATGAAGCAGTAATAGACCACGGTAGAAACTTCATGCCGTACGTATCGCGGAAATGACCTTTTGAAGACGCCTGGTGTCATATAGCTGCTCAATTCTCAGTCCTTCGTGGATAGCTGCACAGATTGCGTGGACACAGATAAAGGTTTCGTCTTGTCTGTTGAAAAAAGTGCATGTTCGGTCAGGAAGAACCAAAACTCGGTGTGGATGAACATATTCTGGAATTGCAATCGGACCGAGATTGTAACGGGGTTACATGAAGGGGTACCCTAGAAAGGGTACCGCCTTTAGAAGTAGATATACTTCTGTGGGTATTTGTTTTAATACTCTGTTGTGAGTGGTGTGGACCACACTCCTGGTGTGGACCACACTACTGCCACGTAGGTCGAAGGTGGCTGAGGGCCAACCAATCATAACTAACCTACCTTTTATATGCATAATTAGGATAAAGTATAGTTAATTAGGAGTTTGTATTACAGGCCAAATGAACCTAATTAACTATAAATAAATCAGTCTAAAATCTACTCTAAACTGGCTATTAAGTCCCCTAAGACCAGGGACTAGTGAACTGTCGTTCACTTAGAGTTTGTATACTCTTAATAGCACGCTTCCTTAAGCAAGGTGCTCGTGTGACCCCGTCACACTTGGTAGCACTTGTAGTCAATCCACGCCTACGCGGGTAGATTGACTACCTGAATCCTCAGTGGCTCCTACAAGGTAAGCCAGGATGGATAGAGGAGAGTTCCCTCATCTGACCGATGCTCAGTTTGAGTCGGTCCGGAAGATGGTGGGCATCTTTGGAGGAGATGCCCTCCGAAGCTTGGCGGCTGCTACGCCGGCCGAGCAAGTCGAACGCATCGAGGCGTTCGACACGTACGAGAGAGGACTGATCGCCCACGTACAGGGGCTGCAGGCCCCCGTGGCTGAGATGAACCCAGCCCAACCTAAGCCGTTGAGGCTTAAGGTTAATCCTTATGAGGGATAGGAGGGAGGGAACCTCCACTTCTGGGTCCGAGAGGTCGAGCTCGCGATGGACGCGGCTCTAATCTCGACCGAGCGGCTTCGAGTCGCTTTCGCCCTGTCCAACCTAGGAGGTCGGGCGAAGCCTTGGGCGTACACGCGCGAAGCGACAACGCCGGGTTGTTTCACAACCTGGGCTCAGCTGTGTCAACAGCTAAGAGCCGCTTTCCTTCCGGCGAACTATGAGTATCGCCAGCGCTCGCGCTTCCTTGCCTGTAAACAAGGGAAGCGTGAGCTGCATGAGTACATCCAGGAGATGCGAGTACTCGCTGCATCTCTGGTAGGGAACCCCCTACCTGAACACATCAAAGTGACCGTGTTCATGGATGGCCTGAAGGTGGGCCCATCCCGCACACAGTTGTTCCGCGTGCATGCGAACACTATGAAGGAAGCGATCCAGATCGCCCTCCAAGAGGAGTACAGCCACCGACAGGCTCGTACTCCTACGTCGGTGTGGCAAGGCCACAATGCGTCGTCAGGCGCAGTGCAAGGAGCTCCAGCAGCTGGAGCTAGCACCGGGCCGGTACCCATGGAACTGGGTACGGCCGTACAGAGCTCCATCCGTTGCTACGGATATGGGAAGCTCGGGCTCATGCAACGTGCCTGCCCTGCGGGAGAGCAAAGGAAGTTCCCTTCCAAACCTAGGGGCTCGAGGGGCCCGTGGCAGAAGCCGCGACCCAAGAGCCAGGGGAACTGGGGTCACCAGTAGGATCTTCCCCTACTGGAGAAGATCTAAGTCCACGTGGTAGGAGTGCGGACGGCGCACGCCATGGAGTCTTAGCCCCTGAGAGCCTGGGTGCTCTCGAGACGAGGAAGAGCAGCGGCGGACTGCTCGTGGTACACGCGAGTGTACGGGGATATGGAGATCCCTTTAGAGTCCTGATTGACTCTGGGGCGTCGACGAACTTTGCTCGACGCCAGACAGTCGCGCGGAATGGCGACAAGTATGCCGATGCTTTGCGAGAAAGCAAAGGCAGGGGCCAGGTCTCGGCGAGACTGGCCGATGGTACGGTGGTTAACGTACGTGGGGTCCGGATGGACATGGCTGTAAAGTTTGAAGATTTTGACAGCACGGAGTCGTTCCTTGTCCTAGACATGGACAAGTACGACTTGATCCTGGGCATGCCGTGGCTCGAAAAGCACGAGCCCTGGATCGATTGGCGCGGCAAAGCCATTGGGGCTAGCCGGCCTGCGGTCTCCGACAGAGCTTTGGTGAGTAATGTTCCCACCTCTGTCCGGGACTGGGGCGCCAGAGATGGTCGCCAAGGCGCTTACGCGCCCGAAGAAGTACTGGGAGTCACGGACTCTAACGAAGATGTTGCGATGAGCCTCGCAACCGGTCGTGAGACCAAGGCTCATTGCCAAGCGTGTGGGATTGTCACGACGGCAAGTCCCAACGCTGAGAGTCGTCGCGCCGTATGGGCTTCGACTGTGGCAGTGCCGGACGGCACTGACCAGGCGGGTAACATAGGTCCGCAAGCAGCAGAGGCTGCTGAGGAGAGCGCTGATGGCGTCTCCTGTGTGGGGAACATAGATCCACAGGCGGGCAACGTAGTTCCGCAAGAGGGTAACATAGGTCCGCAAGCAGCTGAGGCTGCTGGGGAGGACGCTAAGAGCTCCTCCGGCGTGGGTAACATAGTTCCACGCATGGTCGAAGAGACCAAGAAGACTGAGAGCGCAACGTGCGTCTCTAGCGTGGGTAACAGAGTTCCACGCGGGGTCAAGAAGACCAGTACGAGGGCGGAGGTGTCATAGAACACCTCCCGTGTGGATAACCAAGCACCACACTTGGAGTCTGAGACTCCACCGGCACGGCCGGTCGAAGAGCAATGCCATGTCTTCGACGGCGTGTCCGGTCGTCAAGTTAGGGCAGGTGCCGTCCATCTGGAGGCACTGCCAGAGGTGTCAGCACTGCTGAACCTCGAGGAATTGTCCATGAAGGACTTCCTGGCCGAGTTGAAGGCCGGAGAGATTGCGGAGATGGTGCTCCTGAAGCCGGAGACCTCTCCTGAAGATTTGAACTCTTCCTCCGTAATGGACGAGGATGTCCTGGAGGGGTTCACAAAGCAGCGTACAACGCGCTTGGGTTCTGAGATTCTCAAGAACCCGGAGGATCCCGTGTATCCTCTTGTGAAAGAGTACTCGGATGTGGTGTCGAAGCACCCACCATCCCAACTCCCGCCGGATCGGGGAGTTCGGCACGAGATTGATCTCGTGCCAGGCACAAAGTACTGTGTCACGAGGCAGTGGCCTCTACCTCACGAGCAGTGCGAAGTCATAGATGCCTTCTTCGCCGAAAAGGCGAAGTCGGGCATGGTGCGGGAGTCGAAGTCCCCGCACTCGACGCCAACCTTCTGCGTTCGTAAACCGAACGGGAAGTGGCGTCTGGTTCATGCTTACAACAAGCTGAACAATGCGACGGTACCGGCACAGACGCCGATCCCTCGCAAGGATGTGTTGCTGAACAACATGTCGGGCTGTACGCTGTACAGTGCCCTGGACCTGGTAGACGGATACTACCAGATCCTGATGCGGGAGAGTGACATTCCTCTCACCGCAGTGAGCACCCCGAGTGGGATGCTCTGGGGGTGGCTAGTGATGCCACAGGGGCTATCGAATGCTCCAGCGACGTTCAATCGCTTGGTCACACAATTGCTTAGACCATTGCGTACGTTCGCTCAGACGTACTTTGACGATATATTCGTCCATAGCCTTGCCGAGGGTGGCCAGACGGCTATGGAGGTGCATTTGGAGCACCTCCGTCGAGTGTTTGAGGTCATGAGAGCTAATAAGCTCTATGCCAACATCGACAAGTGCGTCTTTGCAGCTGAGGAGATAAAAGTCCTCGGCTGCTTTGTCAGCAGGGTCGGCGTACGCGCCGATCCAGGAAAGGTCAAAGCCATTACGGCTTGGCCGACCCCGAGGTCGCAGAAGGACCTCCGGAAGTGGTTGGGATTAGCCAACTATCTTCATATGTACATCGCAGGGTACGCTGAACTAGCTCGGCATTTGTCGGATCTCTTAAAGAAAGATGCCGACTGGGTCTAGGAGCAACAGCACCAGGATGCTTTCGACAGCATCAAGACGAGCTTTCCGCAAGCACCAGTCCTGGCCTTGCCGGACGAAAACAAGTCATTTAGCGTCGTCTGTGACGCTTCTGACTATGCAATAGGCTGTGCGCTGTTGCAGAAGGACGATGAAGGACACGAACGTGTCATCTCCTTCCAGTCCAGGCAGCTGAAGGCTGCCGAACGGAACTATCCCGTTCATGACAAGGAGCTACTTGCAATGAAGTATGCTATTGTCAAGTTTAGAGTTCATCTCTTGGGCGCGAGGCCCTTTGTGATCTATACTGATCACGCGTCCTTGCGGACTGCCACCAACTCGCCGCATCTGTCGCAGCGGATGGCGAGGTGGCTGTCATTCTTCGCGGAATACAACTCCGCGTTGAATACAAGCCGGGCAAGCTCAACGTGCTTGCCGATGCATTGTCGCGTCGACCTGACTATGAGCTAGCTCATGTCAGTCGGGTCACGACAGATCTATATGATCGGATACGCTTGGCGTATCAGGAGGACGAGAACTACACACCACTAGTGCAGTTCTTGTCCGATGGCAAGGACGCCAAAGTCGACAGGCTTTCGCCTCGACAGCGGGCGCAGCTCCATCGTTATGAACTGGCCGATGGGTTACTCCATTACAGAGTAGGCCCTAGAGATCCTCCTCGGGTTGTCGTTCCAAACGACGAGGATCTGAAGTATGACATACTTCTAGAGGCGCATGATGCGCCGATAAGTGGCCATCTTGGCCGGGAGAAGACCTATCAAATGGTCTCTCAGACATTTTGGTGGCCCCGCATGTATAAGTGGGTGGCACACTATGTCAAGACATGTGAAACATGTCAGAGGGTGAAGCCTTCGGGCCACGCCTCGGCTCCACTGCAGAGCCTACCAGTACCAGCGGACTGCTGGAAGTCAATGAGTCTCGACTTCGTCTTCGACCTGCCGGTCGATGACAGGGCAACACCGGCATATTGGTGTTTGTCAGCCGTTTGAGCAAGATGGTGCATCTTGCTCCGGTACGTGACAAGGTCACCGGGAAACAAGCTGCACAGCTGTTCCTAGATAGCGGGTTTCGCTATCATGGTCTACCAGAGACCATAGTCTCGGACAGAGACCCGCGTTTCACGGGTGCGTTCTGGGACACCCTGTTCCAATTGTTGGGAAATTAATTGACGATGTCAACTGCGGACCATCCGCAGACGGATGGTCAGACGGAGCGAGTCAACCGCGTGCTCGAAGATACTCTGCGCAGTATCTGTGCAGCAGCACCTCGGTCCTGGTCGGACCAGCTTCCTATGGTTGAGTTTGCACTCAACAATGCGGTACACGCATCAACGGGGTTTACCCCGTTCTACTTGAATGGGTTACGACACCCCCAGGTGCCGCTAACCTTGCGGGGAGGCACTGTGGCCTCCATCGTAAGTGGGGGAGAGGCTCGGAAAGCCTTTTCCTCCCAGGTCTCGGAGATCGAGCCAGAGTCTTTAAAAAGACAGTTGTCGTCGTTTATAGACGACAGGCTGACGTTGATCAGCCGGGTTAGAGATGCAATGGCATCAGCCCAAGACAGACAAAAGGAGTACTCAGATATAAAAGGAAGAGGAAATTTAAATGTGTTTAAAAGGGGTGAATTAGTCCTATTAGACACTAAAAACCTACCGCTAAAGGTGGTTAGCTCAGTTGAGAGCAATAAGTTGAAGCACCGCTTCATCGGACCCTTTGCGGTCCTGGCCAGACATGACGCGGCGTACACCATTGACCTCCCAAAGTCAATGGCGACGCACCCGACGTTCTACGTGGGGCGTCTTAAGCGGTATCATGATCCGCTGGGTCTTCCTTCTCGGACGGAGGAAGACCAAGGTGAGAACTCACCTCCTCGAAATGAGGCTGAGCTCTCTGGACAACCGGAGTTGCCGGTGTCGAAGCCTGCGAATGATATACAGGCTGGTACCCACGCGAGTCATACGAAGGATATGACGGTACCGAATGAGAAGAGCTCGGGTAAGAGCTATACCCATAAGCCGAGTGGTACGAGTACCCCTGCGGCTCATAAGAGGGCATCTGACCATGCACCTCTTGGCTTAGAACGTCTAAGCCTCGACGGAGCTCCTTCACGGCAGCAGCCGGAGCTCGGCGGTCAACGCGCCCATGGAGCTCATGAGTCTCACGACCAAGAGCGTCCAAGTCTTGGCGAAGGACCTCAAGGGTCCCCGGCTTGCCAGCCTGAGCGGCGGCCTGACCACCAGGTCCAAGCCCAAGGGCTATCTCGATCGCGTAAACGCGATCTCGAAGCTGACGGACCTTGTCGCTTAATAGGGACCCCACAGAGTCCCGACCCGAAGTTGAGGGTCCAGAAGGATACGGCTGAGAAGGAGCCTCGTACTCAAACGCGTCCGAGAGCTCCTCCTGCCCTCCTTGATCGGAACGGCGAGCTCCACTACCATGTGGAGCGGGTCGTCCAGGAGCAGCGGCGCTCTGGGAAGCGCCAGCTGCTTGTGAAGTGGAGGGGTTACCCCTCGTCACAGAACTCGTGGGAGCTGGAAGACCGGCTCCGGGTTGACTGCCCCAAGGCTGTTGAGATTTGGGATCTGCAACAGCCGGGGCGTAAGTAGTCCGCGGCTTCTTAGCCGCCTTACGGTGTACGGTCCCTGGGTTGACGGAACCGTACCCGCGCTCATCTTGAGCGCTGGACTTAGACTGCTGTCTAAGTCCCTCCATGACGGAGTGGAGTTGCCGCTTAGCGATTAAGTGGGCAAACTCGATGCGAAGATCGTGCTGGTCCAAGACATAGGACAGCAGGCGATCTTCCCGGAGTTCGTTTAACTCCTGAACTGTGAAGTTCTTCAGAGAAACCCATCTCCAGAACAGGTCTTCTGCCTGGGTCTGGGTAGTGGTGTTCTCGGGCTGTACCCAAGGGTAGCCCCACACGGGGAAGAGCCCACCACGGTCTTCCGGTTTCTTCCGAAGACTTATGAATTCCTTCAGAGGAATTCGGTGTGGTGCAAGCAGCACACACCTAGCGGCCTCAATGTCTCTGACAAAGAGTGGTTCATCTTGAACCAAGGCACGCTCATAGGCGCCACGCGAAGTGCGCCCATGGTTTAGACCACGAGGGGCCTTGAGGTGCTCCAAGAACATTGGAGACCCAGACCCCGCATCCGGTGGATAGTATCCGCGAGGATAAACCGGCGTGGGAGGTACAGGAGTGCCTTGCAGCTGAGCGGCTTGATAGCGCTCCTGCTGCTCATCGAGATGATTGGAGATCGCTTGGGGCTCAGCGACAGCCCCATCCTCTTCCTCATCGTCTGAGGAGTCAGACAGGGATCGCAATCCCTTTGTGATGGAAGGCTCTGAAGAAGGAGAGCCAGGGGCTGCGCGCTTCTTAGCAGCAGCAGCACCCTCATCAGCCCGTTTTGAAGAAGCTGCTTGCGCAGCTTGGGCTCGAACCTTACCTTCGGCTAAGGTGAGGCTCTTGACAGGCGAGCTCGTCGAAGCTGCCTTTGCCTCGGATGATGCAGTATCACCAACAGGAGCGTCCTGTGAAGGAGCATCCTGAGAAGGAGTTGGATCCTTGGTGGATCCAAGAAAGTCCCCATCAGACTCTGATCCCGTGATCATAGGGATATCGAAAACAGGGGACTCTGCTACATGACTGTGGCCCCGATAGGCGAACCGAGGGTTCGGCCTATCGTCGGGTGACAGGGAGCGCGAGCGACTGCGTCGCGGGCTCCCTTCTTGTCTGGCAGCAGCAGCTGAGCGTTTGCTGCCTGCCTCGGAAGCCGCCTTGCGGACTTCCTTGCGCGGAGCGGCCTTGTCTTTCGACTTGGCCTTAGAAGTCTTCGACCTCGCGGTCTTAGACTTGGAAGGCGCCGAAGCGCCGCGGGTGCTTGCCTTCTTGGGCATCTTGGGAGGTTGACGTGGGAACCTCTGGATGTCTTGTGCGCGCGAAAAGGCTGAATGAAAGCCTCAGAGCCACAACGGTGGCTCGTCGATGGGTATCGACAAGGACAGGAAAGAGAGCGGAGCTCTCTTCCTAGCTCCTCATTGGTTGGGGGTGTTTCCAACCTAAGTGGGGGAGGATGTAACGGGGTTACATGAAGGGGTACCCTAGAAAGGGTACCGCCTTTAGAAGTAGATATACTTCTGTGGGTATTTGTTTTAATACTCTGTTGTGAGTGGTGTGGACCACACTACTGTCACGTAGGTCGAAGGTGGCTGAGGGCCAACCAATCATAACTGACCTACCTTTCAAATGCATAATTAGGATAAAGTATAGTTAATTAGGAGTTTGTATTACAGACCAAATGAACCTAATTAACTATAAATAAATCAGTCTAAAATCTATTCTAAACTGGCTATTAAGTCCCCTCAGACCAGGGACTAGTGAACTTCCGTTCACTTAGAGTTTGTATACTCTTAATAGCACGCTTCCTCAAGCAAGGTGCTCGTGTGACCCCGTCACAGAGATGCTGTATGCTGTAAGCCTCCTCCATTAGCGGAGTAAATTGGTACCGATATTATCCATAATATGCCGCAGACAGAAACGATGACCAGCACAAGGGAAAGCGGTAGCTATTGCGGGAAGTAAACCCTTTTGGCGGTCTGACAATATTGTGATTTTCTTGAATCCAGTTGCTTCTTTACAATCCTAAAAAACACCCCCAGCTGTCGTAATTTTCTTTCGACACCAAGGCGAGACCTGTTTGATTATCTCTTCTTTTAGATGTACCCCGTCAGAACCAATTATTGGTTAACAGAAACGCGCCATGTGAATACCCACTTTCGGAATAAAGCACGCTCTTATGAAAACAGTGTCACTAGGTGATTTTTCAAACATCCACACTGACCCGGGGCTCTTGTCGCCCTTGAGGGTGAAGGAAGCCTCAAGTTTTTGATTACTTTCAGCTAAATCTCCGTGAAACTTTTCGTCAATTGCTTGTTTCATTCTGGATACAACACTCGCGCTAACATCCGCTCCTTTCGACTTCAGAAATTTATCGATAGCTGTTCCTGTCATTGGAGTCGCAGAGCCATTGTGAACTGATAACATTTCACCCTCGGTCATTGCCATCAATCTGCTGGTGGTCTGGGTGGTGTTCCTTTAAGCCTTGGCAGGGAGCGGAAGTGAACCTTAAACACACGGAGCGGTAGATGTCCCGATGAATTTCAAATGTTTGTGTGCAAAATTCGCTTGAGTTATCTTCCATTTTCCATGAACTTGATAAAACCGGGCACGATAATTGCTCTGGAGTTAATTCATGATAGAAGAATTTCATCCCGTTGAGATTCTTGCAAATGAATTTCGCATTACCCGAATTGTTACTTTTCACGTTCGTTTGCTTCACAAAACCCTGGAAACCGCGCTTGATTGCGAAGTCTTAACACTTGCTATAAAGTGCCTACTGAGACGAAAATTCGGAGCTTGCAATGTTTTCTATGAGCGCATACGCGACGCCATACGCTAGACTTGAAGAATCGCTGTAGTAGATATTGACATCTTCTCGAAGGATGCTAAGCTCGCTAGCAGCAAGAAGATCAGAAGGGTCGACTTGAACATAAGTTTTTCCGTATTTTGGAGGCTGGCGCGATCTGCTATTGGACATTTGGGAAATTACAACTTGAGCAGATCAGTAGCAAGTTCGGAGTCCTAACCAAATTTTAAAATAGATCCATATTTGTGTGAAAATGCTATGAATAACCTACTATTATTACGTCCTGCAAATGTCAACTTTAGCAAAGACAACCTCTATACTTAGTACCAGTGTTATTAGCGTTGCACTGACATTGGAAGCAGTTAGTGTTCAAATAGAATACACGGAGCCTCGGAAAATAAATAAACCCTCTGAGATAGTCTGAAAATATGTTAACGTCATATAAATAGGTGAGCTTTCTGGAAATAGTCTCAAACACAGTCTCAAAATATAGTCCTAAAATCGCTTTTCGATTGAGTTCGATTGCAAAACGAACTTAGTTGATTTGTACTGTATCTTGGAAATTATGGTACTGAGTCGGGGCAAATCCAGTACTTTTCTACTGGATTTTGGAAATTCCTCATCGTTCTTATTATTTTCTAATACAGACCATATTAAAATCCAAATAATTAAAAATACAGACAACTGGGGATATAGCTCTAACATTTTCGGTCTTAACGTCTAAGTACGAGCTTGGTTTAGCAATCTATCTTGCAGAGGGGTGTCCTAACTTCACTTTGAGCTATATCCTGCCTTCAGACGAGAACTTTGGTAATAACAGCGGTGCTTGGAGTGAGAAGGCCGAGCTCAACATGTAAAAATGTTTTAATTGCTTTCGTCTTGATTGACGTATTTGAATGCATAGAATCCAACTAGCCGAGAGCCGCCGTGGCGGTAGTTAATGGTTGGTTGGTACTGCCTTTCTGACGGGGTACACGAGCACCTTGTTTTAGGAAGCGTGTTATCAAGAGTATAAAAACTCTAAGTGAACGGTGGTTCACTAGTGACGGGGTCACACGAGCACCTTGCTTGATGAAGCGTGGTATCAGGAGTATACAAACTCATAGTGAACGACAGTTCACAAGTCCTGGTCTTAGGGGATTTAATAGTCAGCTTGGAGTAGATTTAAGACTGATTTATTTATAATAAATTATATAGTTTGGCCTGTAATACAAATTTCTAATTAACTATAATTGTTTCTACATATTCATACAAAAGTAGGTCAAATACTATTCTTGGCCCTCAGCCACCCGACCTAAGTGGCAGTGGTGTGGCCCGCACCATCGACGTCTATGCGATATCCGACCCCTAACCCTAACCAGGTAAATCGAGGGTGTGTCACTTTAAACTATCGCCCTGTCTCACCCCAAATACCCTTCAGATAGCAGGTGACAGATCCCTAAGCCCGCTACGGCTAGCAAGTCGCGCCTTCGCTTGCCGGAGGGGCAACATTGGGTCCTGGGTTTGCATCTGTGTTCTTCGCACACGGCCTTCAAACCACAGGCATATTCGGTGACATCCGCCCCCCAAGTTCCGACCAATCAGAGAGCCTGCATATCGCATTACATTTGATCGGACTATACTTGATATGCGGTCGGATGATTTGCACAAATTAACTAGAGTTTTGTAATGGTCGCACTTAAGTACGGTCGGATAAGTGATGATAGTCTACCATAAAACGAATACTCGCAGAATTTAGAGGCGGTATCCTATCAGGGGTACCCCTCATGTAACCCCGTTATTGAATTCACTATTGTATATAATGCCCATCCTTTGTTTTAGCTTTAACTACCACCATTTCGCTAGCTGCGCGAGCTCCACTACACATTATCCTGATCTCAACATAAATATTATTTTGTCCACTGATCATGCAGAGTTTCTAACCTCACCTTTGACAAATACAGCTTGTATCAATGATTGGGTGGAACTCGTTTCGATCGCGGCTACGCGCTCGCTGCACTATCGTACACCCCGCAGAAGTAGTTGCCATAGTTTCGCTACCTGTGAGGTTCTGTATCAAGTTTTACCAAAGGTTTGTGCTGATCTACGATTAGTATCACTTTGGCTATTATATCCAACGTATCTGTCTCCATATCGTGTACTGTCTACCTCCGTCTAGGATTGTTCATCATGCTCTCTACACTACTGTATATACTGCCCACCTTTTGTTTCAGCTTCAAACATCGCCGTTCGGCTCGCTGTGCGAGCTCCACTACAGGTTAGTCCGCAGGTGATATAAATGCTATATTGTCAGCCGACCGCGTAAACTCTCATGTCAAAGCAATTGAAGTTGACACCAGATGTCCAACCCCATCAAAATTGGCGCCAGATATAAGTGGTGGGTCCGCTCGCGACTACGCGCTCGCTGCACTATCGTATACAGCACAGAAGTATCAACTATCGTGTCGCTCGCTCCGCCGGCTCCACTACTCGCAATGCTCAGGATCAGTATCGTGTTTCAGCCAAATTTCGTGGTGGCCTCCGATTAGTACCACGTTGGCTATTTGACCCAATTTGTTAGTCTTCATAGTTTTATTGCTGACCTCCATCAGGGGTTGTTTTTAGTACCTGCTACACTGCTTTATATACTACCGATCCGTTTTCTTCGCTTTAAATGTTACCATTCCGGTCGCTGCGCGAGATCCACTACAGATAAACCTAATTTTGGTTTAAATGTTATACTGTCCGCCGACTGTGTAAAGTGGCATGTCCAAGACAACCAACGTTGACACCAGATATCAATGATAGAATGAAATTTGTCCCGCTCGATGCACTATCATGTACCACGCAATAGTAATAACCCTCATTCCGCCATCCCCACTGCTCGTAGTTGTCGTTTTCGTGGTTAAACTAATTGTTGCAAATGTCTACTTTTAGTACCGCTTCAATTCTTCCTTTCAGTTATCTGATCTCCATTTCGTGTAGTGTTAGCCAACGTGTTGGGTTTGCCCTAGTTGCCGCATGCCGCTTGATCTCAGAATCGCCATCATTGTTGGTATCGTGCCATTTCCACCGCAAGTAACAGTATCGCTCCGCTCCACTGCATTTAGTTTTAGATTATATATAATGTTTTTCCTGCACCATACATGCTTCACACCGTTGGATACCCAGTATCGTTTATCGTGTTTAAACGCGTATCGTATCATGTCCTATACCGCGTTGTCCACATCCCGTGTATCGTGCTACACTTTGTTCATAGTAACCTAGTATCGTGTAAGCCTTCGTACTGCGTTAGCCGGACTGTCGTGTATCGTGTACCGCGACAATAGCCTATCGTTGTAGTCCCATAACCGATTCATGTTAGTCACATCGTCTATCATAACGATCTCAGCATCTTGTTAACCGTCATATTGTGCGTCAGTAGGAGCATGTGGTAATTCTAGGTCTTGTATCGTATTTGCCATGCAGTACGCCTGAGTTCTATATATATTTATCAAAATACATATCCGTACAAACCGTTAAGTATTTGATAGTACCAAAATGTCGTGTGTAGTCGTACTTAATACACTACTCGCTGTTCTTGGCTTTCTTGGGACGACGACGTGGCTTCATACGGCGGCGACGGCACTTCCGTTCACGCTGTGGAGGGGGGCATTGTCGCGATTACGATGGCGTGGCGCTCCTGGCGCAGCTCTGATGTCGATGGCGCACGTGGTGGGGCCGTCACCATGTCTCGGCGCCAAAACAGACGGTTGTTAGGTCCGTTCGCACACGCGTTGCAATGCCGAGCTGTAAGTCCCTTCAAGGGGTTCGCAAAGACCTCCCACGACAGTAACGCCAAGCAACAGGCGCATAGTCTGCGGGGGATCATGCCGTCTTTATCCACCGGCCCCATGCGGATCGTGGCAGAACAGATAGTACAGACGCGCTCCATTTTGGTATATCGTGTTAAACACAATACAATATTGTCTACCAATCAGATTAATTTATATTTGTGCCAATCATGTTGTAAAGCATTGATAAAATTGCAACAAATGTATCTTCCATCGTAAAACTTCGACATAATGTTACCACTTCGCTAGCATACGCGATTATAGTATATATGGCGGCTGTTATGTCCTTGTGCAGTACCTTCACGCAGCGTACTTTGTACTCGTGGCCTCATGGCGTGCTTTAAGGTTGAAATGGGAAATGTGTTTTGAAGTCTCATTAAAGTGCGATATGTTGACCACACCAAATTACTGGTGTAAGTACGATTATGTTGACCACGTCACCGAAAATTGGCCAACCGGGGCCACCTTCGCTTCACTCGACAGTAAAATAGCCAGTCAGGGCCGTGCTTATCCGAGGCCAATGGCGAAATCGTACTTATGGCAGGTTCTCGCTAATAAGCTGACGGACGGACTGATGGACACGGTACTCGAGTTGAATATTTTAATGATAACGTCTTACCAGATGGAGTGACGCGAATATCGGTGCTGCCTATTACTACGGCCGATGATGTCTTCGACGTCATTCACACGAAAATGCTGGAGTGTATATACAGAACAAAACCAAAAAGAGCCGACGAGTTGTCCTATGGCGCGCTATTAAATCGGTTACGCCGGTATCGTAAATTACAATAGCGTAGACATGATTAGCAGCAACTATTGTAGATCGCAGAAGCATAAGACATGAACAGCAACAACACTGAATCTGTCCGTAGTACACTTCAACCGTATCAGACTTCACCGATCAAAGCACTCTACCAACTCGTGATCATATCACCAACACCGTCATTGCACTCATTTTGAAACCTTGCCGGAGTTCTCTTCTTCCGTGCGAATGCTGACTTCGACGCAGGATGCTTCTTCGCTTGTGACACCTTTGCGTCGATTTATCTTCGTGATAGGTACTTCTTGCTCATTTCCTTCGTCCGGTATGACGTGCTATGAATCGTTACCTAGGTGAAGAGAGGGGCATACTGCAGCACCTTTGTGAATATCAAGAACATTTTGTTTGTTGGTGGAGGGGTAAAACAGCGGAGATCGACACCACAGCAATCTCTGACACTCCCACTTCGATGTCCGCATTGCAATCTTCATACTAGTCCTTGTTGCGATCCAACACTGGAAGCATCACCAAATTTAGCTTTTCTCGCAGCTTGCCAAATTGCGTTAAGCCAAGTGGCTTTGTGAAAATGTCCGCCAGCATGTCCGTCGTAGAACAGTACTGAACATCAAAGTCTCCACGTTCGTACTGGTCTCTCACCTTGTGATACTTTAAATCAACGCCTTTGATCTTGTAGTTGCCTTTCGTCGCCTTGATCACTTTGATCGTCGACTGATTGTCCTGAAACAGTACAGTCGGGTGACGTCGACGAAGATTCAGCTCTTCGCACAGATTGTGTGTCTAGACAATCATCACAGAACACTCTGCAGCGGCGATGAACTCTGTACTACACGTATCATCGTGAGCAATTGTCTGCTTGTGACTCTTAAAAGCGTAGGTGCATCCATTCATCTGAAGCACAAAGCCAGTGATCGATCTGCGATCGTCCTTTCACTGCCGATATCAGCATCCGCATAGGCAATAAAATGTAGATCAGAGCTTGTAGATTTCTTCCACAACAGTCCGTAGTCTCGAGTACCTTGTAGGTATCTCAGCACGCGTTTCGCTGCCGTAAAATGCTCTTTGGTGTACTTGCTCATGTATTTTCCTAGCGTACGTACTGCATTAGCAATTTCTGGGCGAGTACCTTGCACCAGATATTGAAGACAACCCACTAATTCACGGTACGGTATATTCGGGTCATTACCCCTGGATCATGTTCATCAGCAGTTTCAGGAAGGTCTCCTAGTGATTGTGGAGTCGCTACAGGTCGGCAGTCCTCCATGCCGAAACGCTTAAGAACTTTGTCAATGTAGCCACGCTGACTCATCCACAACATTTCACCAGGAATGTAAGATACTTCCATGTGTAGTAGATCTGTCACAGCACCAAGGTCTTTGATCTCGAACTTGGCTCGAAGTTCACGCAGAACCAGCTCAATGTTCTCATCCGTTCCAACAATAATCAGATCATCGACATAGACTGCAACAAATATGGGACTACCTCCCACTGAACGTGTATACAGACCTCCATCCATTTTGGTTCGACGAAAGCCACAGCTCCTCAGATACTTGTCCAAAGTCTGATACCAGATTAACGGAGCTTGTTTCAGTCCATATAAGCTACGCAACAGCTTACACACGCGACCAGAACCGTCATCAAAGTACTCGGGCATTTCCATATAGATATCCACACCTTCACCAATGGGACCATTCAGGAACGCCGTGACAAAGTCAACATGACGTGCACTAAGTGCTAGGTGAAGAGCCAGTAGCAGAATGAACTTCACTGTTCCTGGGCGACGACTGGCGCGTAAGTCTCCCAGTAGTTCACTCCATATCTCTGTTGACAGCCCTTGATGGTAATGCGAGTGCGATGGCGGACCACATTGCCCTGCGCATCTTTCTTCCGCACACACACCCACTTGCTTGTGAGTACCTTCTCATTCTTTGGTCTCTCAACAAGTTCCCAGGTATTGTTTCTCATCAGGTCTTTATATTCTTTTTCCAGTGCTTTCTTCCACTTCTCAGCATCAGGAGCAGCTAACGCTTCTTGTACCGACTGGGGTTCCATTAGCATATTGGCGGATTCAATTACCAAACTCGCTGGAAGTTCAATATTGTAGTCTTGGTAACGTCGATTTGGCCATCAAACGCGTCTCGAGCGTCGAAACGATTCAGTAGTATCACTGAATTCTTCCTCGTTTTCATCGTCATTAAAATCCAAATCGAAATCTGCCTCCGGCTCACCAAAAGCAATTGGTGCTGCCACTTTTTCCTCGAGATCATCCACTTCGTCTGCAGCATCAGCGAGGCTCACCTCACCGTCATCTACTTCCTCCCCTACCGAAGGTGAAGTTTCTCGTGACATCCCAGGCTGCTGACCATCACAAGAATGGCTGTTAGGCGCGTCCTGTGGCGCTTGCACACCTCTATGGATATCAACTTCAGCACGTACAATACGCGAAGGGTTAACCCCACGCACCCACGGCTGGTCTCCCACCGCAGCAGGACGAGTAAACTCAGGGTTCCTCAACGGAGCTACCACAGGCTCACCTGTGCAGACCGGAGTTCCCACTTCAGTTTGAAAACTAGTAGCATCTCAGTCGCAACGGCGGCGCTTCGAAGGATGTTCATCAGAGGCCAGCGAACTATCATCACTATCATGACACACACCAGTCACAGGAAGACGGACGAAAGGAATCACAGTTGGTAGTGAGCGAGCACGCCCTTTACCATATCGATTAGCGAGTAAACGATCCACATAACTGCGATCTACAGTCCACTCCTCGTGAAAATCCACAGCCCGAACTTCTTGTACATTACCAGTAACGAGACTTAACACACGAAAGCTCTCAGAGTGCTTGGCAAAGCCCATGAATAACCCACTTTTACCAGGGTTCTCAAGTTTGTTCTTTCGAAGCTTCTTCGGTGTGAATCCGAAAACAAGACAGCCCCAAACCCTTAGCTTGGAGACGTCAGGACACTCACCGAAGCGCACGAAATACGGCGTCTCACCATCCAAAGCCTTTGTAGCCGAAATGTTTCTCACTTCCACAGCGAAATTGAACACTTCTCCCCACAGGAGGTTCGGCATATTTGCAGTCGTCAAAATGCATCGCACTTAAGCCGCTACAATACCGTTCATTCTCTCCACCAGTCCATTCTCTTCCGGACTGTACCCATTTGTCCAGGTATACTCGATTCCATGAGCAGTGAGATAAGCTGTCATCTTGTTGTTAAGAAGTTCGCGGCCTTGGTCAGAGTTGAAAATCTCAATCTTATGTCCTTGAGCCAACAGCCATTTGACCTGAGCTAACACGACATCCGAAGCTTCTTCTTTGCGTCTCATCAGAAATCCCCACAAATACCGACTTGCTTCATCCTGGACGAGCTGAAAATGTGAGTATCCATCATACGTCACTATTCCCATGTAACACATGTCTGACATTAACTTCTGGTAGGGTTTAATCGCACGACGAGTCTTCATCTTCTTGTACGACATTCTTGTCATCTTTTGCCGCCCTACAGCTCCAACACGGAGTGTCAACATCATCATGCAGCGTGTTGTTCATACCCACAGTCACTTGTTGCCGGGCCATCTGCTTCAGTGCAGGAAAGTTCAACTGAGCGAAGCGTAGGTGCCAACGTCCAAGTGAGTCTGCATCGCATTTCTTAGCCTCAACAGGGACTGCGACGTTTTGGTCACCAGTAGCACCACGTTCAGCATCATTAGAAACAACTTGACTGCATTGACGCAGCGATGGGACGTGAAACACAGTGCTTGGCGTAGCCTCCAAACGATATCTACCGCGAGTCTTTACCAATAGTAACTGCACTTTCCCTTTCGATAGCCATGCCACACGACGAGAATCACGGAATCCCGTTTTCCAGTTCCAACCGTCCTTCTCCATCACGTCAAGACTAAGTAAATTATCTGGCGCGGAAGATTTAAACAAGACGTTCTTTAACTTCAAGACCACATCTTGGTGCGGTTGTTTACTGTTCTTGATCTGAAGCTGCATGTTTCCAACTTTTCATCACCAGATATGCCTCCATCATAGCCTTGAAAGACGTGCGTTGAATCATTTTCCAGTTCTGATAGCAGATTTTGTCGATTGAATACGTGCACATCGCATGCAGAATCCAATACCCACTCGCAACCACCGCGTGATTCAGTCACAGAACTCACAGTCAAAGAATCGCGAGAGATAATACCAACTGCATCAACCTTCTTCTTGTTACTATTATTGCCCGACTTGTTCTGCCAGCGCTTGCGCTCTGACGTTGTAAAGTCCTTCTCAGATCTTTCGTCCTCCGAGGATTCTTGGTTTCGTTCCGGACAGTTAGGCCGCAAATGTCCAACTTCACCACAGTGATAGCCCTGAGAGATCGCAAGCCATGAGCCAAGCCAGGTCCGAGTTTCTTGCTTGCCTTGCTGTTTCTTCGCTTTCTGAGTCTTCTTGTTGTGAGTATCTCTCTTACGCTTATTCTTACCTCCTTGGTTTTTATTCTGCTGCTTCGATTGTTTCCCACATGCAGCTATTCCGGCAGGCTTTTGTTCTTCGGCACCAATTTTCTCATCCAGGGCCGATTCAGCGCGGAGTGCATTCATCACTTGATTGGCGGTAGGCACCGGGCGATCAGCACCACCATCACGCCGCACAATGTAATGCTTAGCGAATTGACGTACTACATCGCGGTGAGTACGAGTAACATGACCCAGAAGAGTTTCTGCGTAGTCGTAATCAGACACACGCTTCCCATAGTGCAACAATTGTCTTCGCAATGACTCCATATCGCGTAACCATTGTTCCATACTGTTGTCTGTCGTGTACACGTTGGAGTAAAACTCAGCACGAGCTAAGATGTAATTGGAATATTCTCTCTTAGTTTGTTTGTCAACAAAGCGATTCCACATTGCTTAAGCCGTGTCTTCCTGGCAGATCATTTCAGCATCTTGAGCAGGGACACCAGACAGAATAGCCTCACGAGCTACGTTATCCCTCACAGAAAAACTCGCTCCCAGCTATGGATCACTGTGATCGAATGTTCCATCCACAACACTCCAACAACCCATGCGAATCAAGAATGCTCGCAATTGCACTGCATAGAGATCAAAACTCCCTTTTATTTTAGGCACATTATCCAATTTTATTGGTGTCGTCGTCAATCCAGCTCGAGGAAAGCCAAATCCTGTAAACCTGCTTGTCCAGTTGTAAAAGCTGCTTGTCCGCTTGGATTTGCACCAAAATTGAAGCCACCAAAATTATAGCACGCTCCACTAAAGTTGGGCACGTTCGGTACACAAGGACCCACAGAAAACCCAGAGTTTGATACACCACCAGCGTTTCCAGCTCCAATACCACTTCCACTACACGCTGACAAGACATGTGCCACTCCACTACTCGGTAATCCAGTTAACCCACCAGCACTAGCTACGTAACCCGCAGGAACAACACCAGTAGCTGTATTCATCACAGAAGTTCCAGTAGAAACCAAAGTAGGAGCCACCGACAATGCCATCGTGGTTACAGACGACTGAATCGACACAGCTTGTCCAACCGACGATACTCCAGACGTAATCGACATTGCAGCAGTCGTAGACTGCGGAGAGTTCAGACCATCCATCGTTCTTCTTCAGAGGTTCACAAGTGTTCGCTACAAAGCCCCACAGTCTTGGGCTCATAACCTGAGGGCACACACGCAGTAGGATGGAGTGCTGTAGCACACTTGGTGTTGATGGTAGACACGAGAACAACAGGATGTCCACGGAAAGATTGGGATTGAGGAGGAAACCTTGCGAAAAAACCCCTCTAGCTTAGACTATGCTATCAGTATAGACGTGAGTCAATCCACCTAATGGTAACATCATTTGAGGTCACACTTGGCACTGTAAAACAGCGGAGATCGACACCACAGCAATCTCTGACAAAAAAGAGTACACATGACAGCTGATAGTTCAGCGCCGTTCATCCCCTGAACTCCATTCAATCAATTTCTAGAGGGACGACTTTTCAAAGATCACCATCAGACGGTCTGCCCCCTAAGTAGGAAGCTTTTGCTCAGGCCCCGAATGCATCGAATCCCATAGCGGGCACATTATCTCACCCTGTCTTGTTCATTACGCTGTCGCCTTGAGATGCTCTGCCAACCTAATGCCAGACCTCCACATTCTTGTCCTTCATCGAGTTTGCCACCTTCACGTGGCGTCGCAAGGATCTTATACGCGTCCTCCGATGTGAGTGTGTGGCCTGTATCTCATTACAAATTAGTGCAGGATTCGTACTTCTTCGAATACTCGATTTTACTTTATGTATCAGGTTTGATGGACCGGAACCCTGATTAGATTGTATCTCTTGCTAAATCTCTGAAGTGTAGGGGCCTATTAACCCTTTAACTACGAGCTTTGGCGTAGAGGTCCAAGCAGACCTATATCAGAACCAATCACCGTGCAAGTTTTGAACATTTAAACCAATAGGATTGCACCAAGATTAGACAAGTAACCTCCAATTATTAATTGTTGATAGTTCGCGATTTGCTGCCCAGAACCGAGATGCCCCCCTCCTGCAGTGACAGGTTGTGCGGGTGATGTGGCTGCTTGCCTTGCTGCTGGAGTGTCTACGAGGCTGCCATGAAGGAGAAGGCGCAGAGAATGAAGACTAGAGTACACCCCCGTCGGCGTCATCAAGCTCTTCGCAAAGCCCTCGCCCGTGTGTTCATTTACCTCCAGACAGGCAGAATAAAGGGAAGCCTACCGCTGTGCGCCAACAAGAAGCTTTTACAGCTTTGCCCAGACATTTCAGAGAATGTAAGATGTGTATTAGACATGTAGCTAGTCTCTCTGTGGAAGAATGAGCTCACTAAGAGATCTCGGGCCATAGTCTCTCTAAATGCTGGCTGCCCAAGAAATCGATCTTTCGACCAATAGTCAGTGATGTCATTTAGCGGGCAGAGACTCATTGCCATCTCGAGCCCGATGTAAGCATTGATTTCGCTCTCCGTCGCTGGTTTCTTTCCCTCCGCTTCAAGTTTAGTTGACGTCCACCGACGAATACTTTGACGCAGTGCTAGGGTAACGAACAGAGCGAAAAGCCCATACGAGCCATCCTTCTCGAAAGCACTTCTCACTGTAGCATTCATTGTCAAGTGTAGACCGCTTCCGTCTCTTATAGCCTTGTAATATGCATTTTCTGCGAGCGTCGCTGATGTCGGAATCACGGCCGGTCGCGGCGCTTCCGCGTGAACTGGCTGAGGTTGTGGAGCGGTTGCATGTTGAGTGTCAAATGCTACCTCTAAGTCGCTTAGACCACCGTCTGACAGGTCTTCCTCCCACTGGTGAGCCTCCTTGCCGTCGCTCTGGGAGTCCCAGTCGCTTTGGACGTCCCAGTTTCCGGTAACACCTTTATTCTCCATCTCGCTGTAGCAGGAGGAATTCGGAATGACAACCTCTACCGGTCTTATAATGCACACAGCTGGCGATTTGGTCTCGCTGTGAGTGGCTGTCGTACAGGTTCACATGGACCTACAAGTGAAGGCAGCAACTTCACCCTAGCCTCTGCGTAGACCTTTAGCCAATCAAAGCATGTTGAAGGTGCTCTAACAGGTCTTCCTGGACACGTACGGAAGTTCGTAGCTAAAGGGTTAAGGATCCCGTCCGTCTCCGGCTCGCCAGACCGCAATCTGTAGAGTAAAACGTTGCAAGTTGTGTAACCCTTCTCCTACTGATAGAAACGCGACTACGGGGTTCCATATAATATCATCCTCGGTTTAAGATATGTTATGTATTTCAAATCAGATGGCGTTTGCACATTCCTACTTAAAGGTAAGACATCTAGATTTTGGAGTCACTATAAAGAGGTAAATGCTGGTCGAAAGTGTCTCGGGGCACTCATGATATATCGCTTCCCCTAACCCATTTTATTTCAAAACTTTATAATGGCTTTCTGTAGAGAGGGTACATGAAGCAGTAAATCAGGGGTTAAAAGGTTTTATGCAATCTGATTTGGGGGGGCTGATAGGTAAAATGACGAACACACTGATTATTGGTATGATCTTTCACAATTTCCCAGCCATCCACTTTCCAATACACATGAGTGAACTAAAAACAGTAAAACGTGCAACATAGTTGTTATTAACTCACCCCGCAGTTGTCTGCGTACACATTCCAAGTTTTCGAGGTTCAAGACCCCATAGTATTTCGTTATATCACACCAGCATCGCGTACGTTATTTTGTACCGATCAGATGTGGATATCTGGGCATCTGCGCTCGGGAACTGTTCGAAACGACGTAAGTGACGGCTCCTTGATTCTGACACTCACATTTTTGTCCAGTTGATGTACCAGGTGTCTATCATTGCTCAGGTAAAGGAATAAGGTAGACGCATGTAATCTGTGGTCGTGTAATTGCTGGTCAGTTTGCCTGTCTCCGTTTTCTGGTAGCGAAATTTGAAGTTGACGACATCAGTATGCATGGCAGCTAAGCGAGCATAGAGAGCTTTTACGGCTTCTTCATCAACAATCTGAGCGTGCTTGCTTCCAATATTTTCATGAACAGACCCTGCGAATTCACCCTTCTTCACTTGATCGTGACACCATAAGAGTAAGCATTAAGACAAACTACGCCATGTGTTGCTTACACCCGGAGTCTGCTATCCAGGGAATTGGGTCGCTGTCCACGTCTGCTGTCATCGAATTTTCATCCAGTGCTACAAGCGTATGCGTCGCCGTCTAGTACAGACGGGTGCTTCTCCGCCTGTTCGGCGGTTTATCTGCTGTAAAGGCCAGTGTTGACACAACCGCAGCGTGGTCACTGACATCGCTTGGTATTTACGGAACCCCACGTTCTTGTTGATGTCGGATTCGAAGTCGACAAACATGTTTGGGGTGACCTTCTTTGCCACAATAGAACTACCCGTGACCATTGCCTGACCGTTGCAGGCGCGGAGCCGCACGGTGGTTATTCGTGTGTCAGATATAACGCGTTTGGCGACCATAACCTCGGTCATCCGGTAATTGTCGTCATTGCTCACAGCGGATGCAGCGATAGCGCGCTCCGTGACAGGCACCGGCTGCTCAAGTGAGTGATGAAAGAACTCCGCCATCACATTGCCCTCCATCATCTGCCACGTCAAGAGGCGATCTTGAGTAAATGATACACTTTTAAAGTATGCTCATGACTGAGGAAATCGGTCAAGAGTTGGCACACTCCTTCTTTGTCTTCGACGGGTTTACCTTGATGAGAAACCTTATCAGCGAGGGTTTTTAGCTTATCCAGGTGGGCCTTTATTTCTTGCCTATCTTCGTATCCTAACGAGATAAACATTTCACGCAGGGCAACTAAGTAATCCCAGTTCATGGCCTCCTTTAGTTGCTCTACGACCCATTCTTAACCGAGCGCATGCGGCCGCATCGGTTGAGAACGCACAAGCGCCCATATGTGGAGCGTTCCCCTAACTGTAAACAACTGAAGGCACGATATCCAAGTTGGATATCGTGTGATACAATCGCTCAATCCAAAATAACTCCTCGTAGAATAAAACCAGAGCTCACAAGAGAAACACCGTTCTAACCAACAATAGGAGCCGGTGACGTCAAGAACGTGTGGTAGTTGCGACGGGTATTGCATAAGTAAACATGCATATTGTATATATACATTCGCTTTCTGATCTGTCTGTCCGTAATGTTATCTAGTTACCATCATGCAGAAACCGACTGTTAGTAAAGATTTACGGCCTGGGATGCAATATAGCCCGTCAGGTAACTTCATGGGTATGAGCCGGCGCCTAGCGCGATGAATCGAACCCTTGTTAGTCGAACAGCCTCCAAACTAGAACAGACCCAACTACAGACCGCTCCTTGGATACAACCCTCATATGCATCACTTCAACCTCGCAATTTGCAGACCCAGCTAGATCAAGTTCAGAACTTCCAAAGTTTACTAGACAACAAATCGGATAGCTCCGATGACAGTAATATTGATTAGCCTCCAGTACCGGCAGTTAATTATGAGTACCGGTCTACGGATCAGATGAGGAAGGAGTGCACGCGTGGGGGCTTGAAGTGGAAGTCAAAAATGAAGGAGGACGAGAGAATCGCTGTATTACGTCGTCATGATGTTGCTCGTGTCACTTATGATGGGCTTCTTCTTGGGTAAGGGGGGCTTCCACAAGGTGAAAACGCAGTCTCCTCACGATCTAAACACTGCTTATATCGACTAGTGAACATTCACTTTTCTAGATGTGTTTGCAACACGTTACAGCCAAACTGGTATGGAGGAGCCTAAATTTCGATAGATGATTTTTCTAATACCTTTTTATCTTATCACAGGTAATAAGCCACCGCGAACAGTACTTGACACTAAAGCGTACACAAAAAGAGCACATTTTGGCAAGAGGTTCGAACAGCTTATGCTCATGTTTACGAAAAACATCACGAGCGGAACCTTCTCATGTTTCAACATGATCTATTCCCTGGCGTCGACCCTTCTGTTATCAAGCCTCACTCAGAAAAAACTCTATGATATGTCGAAAGAACTATAAAACACTACTTCATAGCAGAACAGCGTTTTGCTGGATCCGGCCAACACGAAAACGAGTTTCCAGATTATGTTGACAATCGTGGAGCTGTTGTACCTACACATGTGGCTACAAGTATGGCACTCACAATTTTTGATTCAAGCATTTCGTGGGATACTACTCGGTTAACATTTTCTATTCTATTGTAGGTGAAACCTGACCTCATCAATTTTATCAAAGGTGGGCTGCTAAATGAAGATGAGTTCGACACTCTGGAGAAAAGTCAACACTCGATATCAGATGCATCCAGCATGGACTCGTCACCTAAATTGAAGACTTAAAATTACACGAGGGAATTGATAAGATGGCAAACTCATTTGCAATGTACGTCAATGACAAACGCATCAAAGCCGAACGAGCAACTTGTCTATAACTCGAGACCTACATGCGAGATCGCAAATCATTGCCATTTTGAGTGATATCCGCAAACAGCTTGGTGATATCGACCGCGCAATATTCATCAGAATTGGACAACGAATCCAGGCAACGTCTCCATGAAGGCCGCGAGGTTCTGCTAAAAGAAAGAGAGGATTGGATGGACAAACTCTGCCCTCCTAACAATTGACATGACATGGAGGGGATATATTACTAACGTGTTTGTGTTTTTAATTCTGCAATTCATACAATCATTAAGTTTGAACCAAATTATTTCGCTCAAAGATGTACGTCGGCCGATGAAATTCTCTTGAAACTATGTGTTGTATAACAATATTACGTGTTTCCTCATCCAGCAAAGGAGCACCTCCCCGCCTTCCGTCTTAAATTGAGTATTGCTGTAGGAGAGATCAGGATCACAATTCCATGTACGAGCAATGCACGGATAGTTTTCCTTGTTGATGTAGGCGACTCTACTAAATGTTAGTTAATGCATAAATTATGCAGTCGCATACAGGCGTGTATCGTGAGGAACATTCTTGAGGCGAATACATAGTGTTTTTTTCAGAATCCGCCATTTATTTACCAACAATCCAAATGACATTTCTATGCGAATTTTGCATTGACTTAGAAAAAATTTGTAGTCATCTCTGTCTGGTCGATCCTTTAGTTGGGCTTGATTAAATGGTGTTAATACCACCCTTGTTTGGGGATATGCGTTGTCACCAACCACAAAACCGAATTTGAGATAACACCTTACTCAAAGGCATAAACGCAACTGAGTCATTCCTACCACCAGGAGAACGGCAAGCCATCGCAGTAAATCGACACTGATTGTCAGCACTATCTTGAACATTCAGTCCATATCTCTGGTAATGCCTCGAAAAAAAGATACGACCCGTCCACATTCAGATCGTCGCGGCACTCTAATTGGACACAACCATCCATCTATGGCTCCGATACAACCAGGGATTGCGCCACCCGCGTTGATTAACCGAAATCCAGCTGAAGCAAGTTCCATATCGCTTTGTGTCCCTGAAAATCTCAAAGCCAGAACGCCACATCAATTAAGCGCGCGTAGCACGCAATGTACTGTGCGATAAAATCCAGCTCTGCTTGTACCTGTAATAAGGCGGATGTGATGATAACTTCCACCCACCAACCAACTAATACATGCCTGAAGCATGCCTGCAGGTGAAACGGGTGCCTCTCCCATTGCACGACGAGCAGACTGAAGACTATTGACACCTAAATCAGAGCCGATATATGAGAGTAGTCTCTCAAATCCAGCATAGCTCATTCGATAATACTGTTTAAACTCGCCTTCCAGTAAAAACGATCAGCGTGTACCCTCCATTCGATGCAGCGACGTACAACAACGATTTGATTGGTTTGTGATCCATTCACCGCTGCGATAAAAGCCAATTTAGGGAAAAGTAGGACGCTTAATTCTTCCTCCTCGTTTACTGAGCGAATGATAGGTTGGTCAGTAGAAGCCATAGCTGCAGAATAATGCGCGAGATGCTGAAAGTTGACAAATGTTTGTTTTACTGATTGTTGGAGCACTAAATGCGATGAAAGGTGATTGGTTGGTAAAATTGAAGAAATACAGCGGTAGCAAATAAAACGTTCACAATACTGTTCTAAACTGTCCTAAAAGTCCTAAAATAAATTACCAAACTTGGTGAATCTGACCTAAAACCAGTTTATAATACTGAATGGTATTTTAACAGTAATTTAAGTATATACTTACTTCAAGTCAACACATACTCGTTCTGCACCACTCAAATTCTAGCGTCAAACCCTTCATTCATCATTCATTTGAGAATCCGAAATGGAACACAAAGGGTACAACTTCTATTGCAATCGCAAGGTCGAGGAAACACACACTTCCTACTGGGTCTGCGCCCAGTTTCGAGGTGGCCGCAAGGCGCGGTTAATCATCCGCGACGGAACGGTCTAGAGTCGCAACGGCCACACCTGCAGAGAGGTGGCACTTCCAGAATTAACAGACGTTCGTAGTGAAATGAGAGCCGCGCTCCAAGCAGCCTGCCTCTCGAACCTATCTACTCCTCCTGGCATGATGTCCAGCTTGCGCGAAGCCTATCCTAGCGCCACCCTCAGTACCATAGGAAGAACACCTGGGATATCAATCGTTAAGTACACCAGAGCTCAAGTCACTGGGAGCGACACCCTCCGTGCCATCGAATTGGCCCCGATGCGCAACGTGGCCGAAGACAACGTACGGCCCTTTCTTCAGTTTAGTGTTGTCCACACCATGGGATGTGCGCAACACTGATGTCTTGGATTTGGCCATCCGGACCTTATCCGGCTACTATGGTACTCGGGAACCGCTTTATTTATCGACTGCACGTTCAAAATGGTGCCCAAGCCATTTTCTCAATGTCTGATCGTAATGGTACGCGACCCTGGTGTGGATCTGTACGTCCCTGCGATGTACGTGCTGATGGACTCAAAACAGCAAGATGTATATTGGGATGTGCTAAACTACATCGTTATACAGACTGGGCGTCTATTCGAGCCATCGTATGTGACCTGTGACTTCGAGCGTGTTCTTATGAATACGGTCACTGAGCAGTTTCCTCTCGTCAAGATCGCAAGATGCTTGAAAAGCGCATCCCACTTGACCAGATAACTGCCGCTCGCGCGCCTGATGTGTTGGACGTACTAACACTCATACCAGTTGATGAGATCCCTGACAAGGTATTGTATTTTAAATTTGAATATAGAACTGCAGATTTGTGATCTAAATTTGTTGTTTCAAATTTAGGGAATTCGTTATGTGTGGAGTCGAATGGATGAAACAGGTTCGAAGACGAAATTGGACGCCTATTGGCGTTATTTTAAAAGTACGTGGATTAGAAGCTATGGCGCGGACCTGTGGAATGTAAACAACATGGCTGCTGCTGGAATAGATCTCACAAATCGGACAAACAATCCCCTCGAGCGCTATAATCGAGCGTTTGGGGAACGTTTCTCTGTTGCTCACCCCAGTTTGTTGAGTTTTATCGAGAAGGCGAAGTCTGATTCTCGGCGCTACGTTCAAATGATTGAGGACATTACACACCACCGTCGTGATCCTCCAAAACATGCGCCGTATGTAGAGCCACGAATCCCGGACGAGTACGCGCAGTTTACGTGATCGAGTACGCAACTATTATCAGTAGATAGTCACATCATAACTGATAACAGTAAACGACATTCCAGAGCTTCTACTTGTTCTAATATTTGTCCTAATGATTCACACTGCTGTGCTGTCCTAAACAATGTACTAATATTGACATATCTTGCAGTATTTTTAGGATAATTAGAACACTTTTAGAACAGGTTTTAGGAACGAATTTACCAGCACCAATACAGCAGGTAAGCTATGGTTGGTTTGTCCTTATGCGTCCCCTACTCGCGCTATGCGTCAATTTGAGCGCATGCGTTGAAATCGACGCATGCGCCCTTATTTCTGGACCAACTCGCATGCGGCCACATGAAACTTTAGCCAATGAAATCCCTGTATTTCGACGAGTGCGGCCGCATGAGCCGGTTGAGAATGAGCCTAACTACTCCAGAACTTCGTATGCTAGAGTTGTGTACCAACACTAAATACCATCGTATCACTTAGCGTTTCAAGCAGGAGCGTTTGGCCTTGCGTTCGCGAAGCCAGAAGTTTTCTTCATCGCGTCTTGTTGCATGACGCGGTGGCGATACGGCACAAATCTTGGGTTTGCATTATTGCTTGGGCACGCGTCTTCTAGGCTGTGTAGTTTGTTCCAGCAAAGGTTTTGTCAATATTCCACTTCAACATAGTGTTGCTGAGTGGAAGCGCGTTGGTGCTAGTAGAAACTTGGGTTGATAACCTTTTGTTCTTTGTCACGAAAGTTGAATTGTGATACAGACTTGGTTCTCTTCAGTGAGGAAAAACCATGACCATTTGTTGCAACGATTTGTCTAGACTAAAACCTCGCTAGTTATAGCTGCTCGACTTGATACGACTTGAGTACTTGTCTCAACTACGACCCTACATTCCCATCTCGCAGAACGCTTGATTCGCATGTGAACGCTTCGCATGTACGGGCATTTTGCAAAGAGCGGAGTAATTCAAACTTTTTTGCATTTGCACCCTTCGTTGCAAAACGCGGAGTTGCAGGGAACACGTGGAGCATGTCGACAGTACTGGTTTGTACGACCTTCCCAGTATGGCGTCGATATTGTCGGACGATGTTGCTGCGACCGAAATTAGATGGACAATATTTCACTTAGTACGGTAAGCGTGTACCGGCTTTGGTGATCATTAAACAGATTACCCATTATCTAGGGTAAATATATTTTAGATTCGTTTTTATGTGTGCAAAATACACTACGAAGCAACAGTCTTTACGTTACAACTCTAGATTTGGGAATCCTCCAACTTAGTGCTTTCGCGAAAGAAACACTTTGTAAATTTGGTGCTTATTTTCGGTGACGCCAAAAATAACACCTTGATGTCAAAGTCTAATGTATTGATAACTTCAAGTTAACATAAGACATCAGTCTGCTTTCCCACAAAGCCAATTGCCTTGTGAAGGAATCGCATACGCAGATAAGGCACAAGATTGTAGATACAGTCATCCCATCGCGCATCACTCAGCAGCATTTCTAGAACCGCAATACACCAAACATCACACGAACTGCCATCTTGTTGGGTACACCAATCAACCTCCTGATACTTCAGTATGCCCTTTACTTGCAGTATGTCCTCGATAACACGACGCCCAGTTTTTTCAATAATCGCGTAGTTTGTATCGCATTGTAGTGGGTCAAACATACTACACACCGCTTTAGTTCTGTCCACCAGGAATGCCACCCAGTGAGCAGAAATATTAAATATCCCAATGACATGCTTGTTCTGAGGATTGCTTGCACCCAACCCTCCAGCAACTCGGCGCTTTTGCTCCAGAGAAGCAAACCCATGGAAGCTCGGGTTGATAACTCCCACGTCAGGATATTCATCACGCAGTTCCATCATTGATACTAAAATTGAAGTTGTATGGAGCCACAGGTTTTCGCGAAAGTCAAGCAGCTGATATCCAGCAACCAGCTCCCCGGGTATTTCGTTTGTTGCTAGATTAAGCGTTTCCACGTAGGCTGAGTGTTCGTTCTGTCGATGTCCAAACATAATTACAATTAATACGACTAGACAATGATCAATTGTGCTGATGTCTTACCTTTGATATACTGTTTGTATCTCCGAAAGGCTCGCGGATGTCACAAACGTTCCACTCCGCTTCCTGAATCCACTTAACTGTGCGCATTACCAGCGCAAACCGAATCCGCGCCTCTATGATTCTTGCCATCGTATCAAGTTGGTCAAACGTAGCATACCCGAAATCTGGCCAGTGCGCGATTAAATTAATATCTCCAGCCTTTCGGATAGCTTCTATCGCCTCTTGCACCTTAGTCAACTGCGGAATGGCCTTGATCACGAGCACATCTTGGTCAATAGCAAGAGATGTTATCATGACTGGCTCATTCACCGCGACATTCGGAAAAGGAAGTGCATTTACCATATTTTTGGCGTCAAACAGGCTGTAGTTTCCATCTATTAGAGTTCCCACCTCAGCGAAAGTGGCAAATTTATAGATTTTTCCTCTTCGGTACTTCTCTGCCAATTCTAGCGCCCTCTCCCTGTCTTTCCGTGCTTGCACCTTCTTGCGCTGCGCTTTTGTCATGCCGCAGATTATTGGACGGTCAGCAAACGCCCAAGTGATGCTGCTAGCACGCTCCTTCGAAGCCTCGCCAGATTCGGTCACAAGTTGACTGATTTCGGTCACTTTTGGTACTTTTGTGGGTTTGGGTTTTTGGTTCAGGTGTAAAGTCTCGTTTGGTTTTGGCATCCGATCGTCTTCCATGTTGGTCGCTGCTTTACCTTCGGCCAACACAAACTTGCGTTCACCATTGTAGTCCACGTGTTGGGCCTTATCAGCGCTTGCTGAAATCCTGACTAATGTCTGCGAAAGACATCAGGGAAATAGTCGCACCACCTACAGATGCAGCCTGAGAAAGACCTGGAATCGTAACTTGCTCTCGCTGCGCAAACTCAACCACATTTCCCGAATTTAGAGCCTCATAGAAATCATGAAGCGACGCGAAACGTAGGTGAGGACTGGAGTGACATTCGATCCACAATCTTCTCCATTATTGCCTTCGTGTCCGAATACATTGTTGAACTGGAAATGGCGCGTTCCTTGGAAAGCGGAGGACTTGCACCTTGCTTCAAACCCCCTCTCGAAATGTCACCTACGTCAATATTATTTTCCGGGCTGTGCCCAATCCACCTTGTAGGGAAATACCTCATTGGAGGCACTACAGTTTCGTAATTGCACAGTTTTCTGACGTACATGACATGTCTGCACGGTAGCAGACACGTAGTCATAAATACACCCACAACTGTTAGTCTGTTTTAAATAAAGTAAGTTAGTCAGTACATGTATTAAACTGCACCAAATTTACATAATACAACCAAAAATAACCAAAATTTCAGCACAAGACTGCCTACCCGTGTGTTGACTTGATAACTCTCTCCAGTCCTTGGGCTGGTTAATGTGGCTGTGCCTGGGACAGCTAGGTCGACGTTATAATCTGCTCCAGCACCAGTCGCAAGCCCGAACTGCTTCTCGATTAGATCAAACGCGAACGAACTCAGTTGAAGTCCCAGGAGGGTAGGGTCTTCCTCAATGCGAGCAGGTCGACTCCCTATTCGGTGACGCTCCACCATATACTGTTCCTCTCCGTATTCTTGTAGCGTAATTAAAGTTGAGAGTAACTGATCAATAGACAATGAGTCGTTGATGACATCCTTTATCTTTCCCCACTTTGACTCGATACGGTTATTGGTGTTGTTTGTGAGATGTGGTACGTTGCCACGCAGGTAAGAAACCCATTCCTCTCTATCGGCATCCCAATTGCTAAGGAAAAACTTGTACATTTCGTGTGCCTTGTCGCCTCCAAGTAAATCCAACAAAGCTCCTTTGCCGTCTTCATATTCCTCCTAGCGCTTCGCATAAACAAGTAGACGCATCAAGCTTTTGGCCTCTTTCTTCACGGCAGGTGCCAGCCTTGTAGCTTGCTTCTTTAGCCACGTGATCACATGCCACTGACAGAGTAGCTGCCGGGCTTCTGGCCACTGCTCTTTCAGAACTCCTTTTTCGTGCACTGCTTTGTCGGTCAGTGCAACTCGAATCTTGATCCAGTCAGGGTTATTCTCCTTTAAGATCTCCACAACTTTTCGCAAGTTCACCATGTGCTCTGTCTCTACAAGGGCATGTTGTACATATTGTCCCTTTATTTTATAAGTTAGATAGGTGTCTTATCAATAAAGTATAATTGAATACAGCTCTAAGGCATTACCTTGCCAAACACGTCATGAACGACGAAGCTGAATAGCTTGTAACGGTTTGTGTTCGTGTCGTGAGTTGAATCAATTAGCACAACCTCCGGAAATGCTTTGAACAAACGTTTCATTCGAGCTGTCTGGAAAACCGCTATCCGAGCGGTATTTGTTATCGATTCAACGAGAACTTGAGCTGAATTTCCATCATGTTCACGGCAGAATTCGTCCAGAACAGCAAAAGCTCTCTGGGCATCACTAAGACCGGCTTTCTCAGCGCTCTTGTGTCGTTGCATCATGTTATGGACATCTCGCAGAATGTTTTTTTTGCCTGGTACAAGCACACCATAATTTTACAGAAATTAGATGTAGACACCAAATATCAACAAAACGTCGACAGATACTTACCAATTTGCTCACGAAGATACTTGAGTATTCCCTGAGGGTTAGCCCCCGCCTTGTGTAGAACAGCTACGTCCTTCGTCAAATGCGGCTCCTTCACAGTCCGGTTCTCCGCGTAGCTTGACCAAATGTGCTTGTTCAAGTTGTGATTGTGGTTGCCACTCGCGTTCACACGTAAGTACCACTTTCCTGTGCTGCTAGCAGTCACGCGCAAGTTCACCCTAGCCATACAGTTGGTGTCACGAACATTTTTGTGAATTCGTTTTCCATCTCCTCTCGCATCATAAGGCCGGCCATGTGTACACACCATTGTCTTCGAGTAAGTCTCCCATTCGTCAGGAATTAAAGTGACATCCTTTCTCGCTTTTTTTCCAGCAAGTTTTCTAGCAGCGGACAACCGTATAATCTGCTTGTTCCTGATATCCACTGACGTACTTGTGCGCTTCGAAAATTGCTGGAACGTCTCCGCTTGAAAATCATCAAAGGTTCATGAAACGCTTCCCAAGCATCAAACGTTGATTTGAATTCATAGAACCAACTGGGAACAACTCGTTTGGTGCGAAGGTCGTAAATTCAGTGAAATTTCGGTGGTTCGGTGATATCAGTCAGATCGGAGGCGTCACCGTCATCATCACCGCCTGGTTCGTCATCCATTTTCTCCTCACCACCATAACTGCTGTCTTCGCTACTAGCTATTTCAAGAACTTCAGTCTCCTCCCCATCGCTATCCCCTTTCTCCGCCATGTTATCGCCGATCCCACTGCTCGCGTGTGGAATTGACGCCTTCTCTTCGTAGTCGGAGTCACTTCCACTACTGATCTGCTCATCATCTGCGCTATCAATCGTGCAAAGGACCTCGCCAACATGCGTGCTTTCTTCGGAACTTGACTCTGGCTCGATGCCAAATATTTCCCGTAAGGCTTGCTTCTCCCATCGGTCGTCACTATCCTTGTCGCGTGCGCCACCACGAGATTGTTCATGTTCCATAGCCGCGGACTTGCGAGTCACCATGGTCCTTCCTTCCCTTGCAAGTCTCTTCTTACGTTCTGCAAACTTGGAGCGAGCAATCCCCTCCACGCGATGTGCCTTCAATACACCTTGGTCGTATACTCGGAGCGGATGCAGGTTTTCCACAGCGTCGTGGGCTCCCATTTGTTGCTTGCGTTGTGCTTCGCGAAGAAACGTCCGCTGCAACTCAGCACTGTCGCGCTGGGTATTAGTGACGTCTGGATTTAGAGGATGTTGTGGCGTCTACATACTAGTGTTAGTAAAACGAATGCATATATGAGAAATTTGCGGGTTCCGTACCGTTCGTGCCATGTAGTGAGTGACCTTTGCTCGTGATCTGCTCTCAATGGGGGAGAATTCGAGAATGTCAGTGAATCGTAAGGACTGGACGTGCGCGACAATATTTTTGAAAATTGACATGCTCCAGCCGTAATGTATTTTACTTGCCATCCATCATCTCAGATTCAACCCGAACCGCTAAACCGGCTCGGTCTGGTCTGCCAAATCTACACATAATTTAACCGTATCTGCACTGAAATTGACTTCTAAATTCTGTCGTAGCAGCGTGGTCGGATATTGTCATCGCCCTCGTCCTCACCACCTCTCCATGCTGTAGAAGCAGACAATATCGTCACGGGCGCGTGGTTTCCAGATCAGAAGTCATGCACCAAAGCGATGCACCAGAACGCGGTTAGCCATAATATGGTTATAAACAGCGGTAGGGGATAAAGTAATTTCCGTACCGTAGTTATTGAATGGAAGTCATTCAATTATTTATCATGGACTTGGAATTCCAATGTCAAATAAATAAATTTGACAATAATTCAATACAATATCAAAAAGTAAGAATATGTCAGTCAGTCAATAGTACTATCAAGCTTGATGACGCCCCCACCAACCAATTCCTAAGCCACCATCGACCTCAATTAAAAGGTATTTTGCAATTGACAGTGCCCGCAACGCCTCAAGTTGAGGCTCAACCCTCCTACCCCTTACCGCATTGGCATCCTGTTCAATGGTCAACAATAAGGAAGTGTCGGCCTACTTATCCGTCCCTTGGCAACGGTATGTACTGATGCAAGATGCGTGACGTAGCACAGAAGCAGCGCTGGCCACCAACTACACCAACGTCGTGACGCAACTCTCCAGCAAGCACTGTTGGAATATACGCTGTGAGCGGTAGTGGATACATACCTCGCGTGGGTTAAGTCTGCACAGCGAGACGAGAAGTGCGCGGATAATAAATTACTTTTCATTTTCTCTTTTAAAGCGCACTATGTCTACAAACACGACGACTATACGAGGCGGTGCTGGCGGCGTTCAACCGTCCCTGGAGGCTATGGGTTCGTGGCTGAGGTAGCAACCCACCGCTACCAACGGATGTGGTGGGTTGTCGACCGGAACATAGTCCGTTTGAGCAATGTCCACGTGGCGCCCGATCAGGTCCAAGACTCTAGGTCGCAGCATGGAAGCGGAGGCGGCCAAGGTAGGCTCCATGCTTGAGAAGGAGATGGGTAAGCAGTTTGGCGTCATATCTGATGGCTGGCATCATACTACATTGGCGTGGTCGCCGTCGACGAAGTCGATGGGTATGTGTGCCAGCCGTTACTCGCTCTCTCACCTCTAGTGCTTTCAACGTTACCTGTTATCTAGACGACAAATCTGTAACATTATACGACTGCTAGTGAAGCGATAGCGAGGACAAAGTAGTTATGATTGATGTAAATACAATAATAGTTTGATTCGTTGAAATTATAGCGGAAAATGAAACGTAACTGGCTAAAATTAAGGCATCAGTGGCGGCATTGAGAGCATACAGACTGGTATCATGTCTTGCGGAAGCGCTGACAGTGGTGCATGAGCAACTGCGCGATTCTGATGATGCTTGAAACCGGCGTCGCGGGCGTAAATGACTCAGTATTTGCAGGGGCGTACGTCAAAGTCATTCAGGTTTGTACTGGTGATCACAAAGGACTTTAATACGGTATGCTGTACTCAAGGATGAGGTCATCGAGCTATTGGATCTGCGCCATCTCAATCGTCAATCGGCTGCTACAACTACGCTAGGTCGACGGCAATGTACAAGAGGAGAATATCCAGTGCTAATAGATAATTTGGTACCAAGGCAAATCCACGGCCGTTGTGGTTTGTATAACAGGGGAATTTTGTTCTGGTACAATAGGGGTTTCAATTGTGCAACAGCAAGCGGAATTTTTTTGCAGCAATAAGTCTTTTTTAGATTCTCCAAGAAGATGCTACGCCTCTCCACGAAGCAGCGATAACTAAGGCAGATTCGGGGCATCTTGGCGAAGATGGAGACCGCAGCAACCTCTCGCGATCTGCTTAGCGATGCAGACTCAGAGGAGGCCGAACTTGACGAGTACTGGCTCGTCGAATACGAACGAGTGCTGAACGCGCGCTACGCAGGTCGCTCGTCGAACTACAGGAAATGCAAGAGCCGCTGGATAAAGGTGTTGTACAACACGGAGCACACGAATGACACCGAGTTTATTTGTGATATTACCAGTGGTAAGCCAGTCAATGAACACGCTTATTGAACTGACGTCACGTGTAGGTCCGTCGTAATGCCACTTGACTCTCTTTTCCGCGGCGATCGTCGGCTTAGAACTTATCCTAACGATGGCGTTATAACAACGTTTGCTACAAGCGAATGCAGCAAATGAAGATGAAGCTCCAAATGATTTTAGCATCATGGAAGCACAGGCAGTGTGAACAACGCGTGCACTTGTCTTTACTGCATTCTTGGGGAGAACAGCCTCTTCATCGCACTTGGGGACCTTCTTGCAGTCCTTCCAGCGGCATACACCGGCCCGAATTTGGCTGTCTTCTGGAACTTCCACAGCAGTCTGGGGATCGACGTTTTCATTTTCTGACGAAATAGCTCCTGCCGATGCCATTTGTGCGCGCACTACCTTGCGCACCTATTGCCCCGTCTTGATGTGCCGCTAGCGATCTTCTCTCGAAAAAATATGACTTGCTGCTGCCGCTCAATAAGCACCGATTTTTTGGCAGATAGCGAAAAGCACTTTAGACCAATCAGGAGGCAGATAAAAATTATAAAGTTGCTGCCAAAAAAATTCCGCTGCTGCACAATTGAAACCCCTATTAGGGGATTTCAATTGCCTAATGATAAATGGTGACTTATGTGGCATGTTCGATTGTATTCAGAAAACTATCTTTATGGTGTGTAGAGACATGATACATCGTGTACAACCATGCAGACAAGCTTGATTACGTTCGTGGACCTCATACGCATGGAATGTAACGTGTTCTTCAGGTATGTTTTTCTGATATGCAGACAATTTAATGCTGTTCAACTGTTGAACACGATGTGCGCAACAACATGAACTTCTAATCCCTCTTCCTCCGTGTAGATTGCTACATGATAGCTAGTTTGGATCATTTATCTTCGCAATAATGTAATTTTGTGCTACATTGAAAATTTTGAGTTTGCATTCGTGGTATGACATGCAAGAAGTATACACTGGTTAATTCGTATATGTTCAGCTATAACCTGCTTCATTTTCCTCTTCATCAGTACTGTCTCTATCAATGCTGTCGTCGTCCTCTTCATAATTTTCACTGACGAATAATGTATCACGAATAATGTCTGGGGCGAGCCAGCTGCGCTTTGGGGTTACTACATTCCCGCTTTTCGAGAATGCACGCTCAGATGGCACAGAGGTTGCGATACAACCCAACCATTTCCGAGCCAATGACTCCACAAAAGTATATTTTCCTCGCCTTCTAGACCACTTTAGCGCATCCGTAGTCACTGGAGTTCCATGTGCGTCGCCGAAGTATTGACGAACTTGGGAATCGCACTCATCTTTGAACTTACCATCAGCAACTGTTGGTTCTCTCTCAACATACATCTTAGTACCCCCACTGAACACTTCAGTCAGCCAAGCTACGTTCTCACTTGTGGTAGTTAACTGGACTGCAGATTCATTCTCCACCCTCGTGCTTTCATGACTGCTGTATCTATTAGACTTGATTTCTTTTCCCATATCAAATACAGCCAATTTAAAACCTGAGATTGCTGTTTTTGCTTCTTCATCGCTCAAATGCTTGAGATCTGCCGAGCGTGGATCTAGAACTGAAATCCACAGTAGTTCACCAGGCAACTTGTTCTTAAATTTTTCGGTTAAAGTTTAACGTATGTTTGCCGAACTGATTGCATCAATGCCTCTACGCGAGGGACAAACACTTTATTGCCGACAGATCTAGTGATGCCTCGAACTTTTCGCGCTCTTTATTTTTCTTTAAATAGAGCGGAGAACGGGAACAGCAATAGCAATACTTCTCTCCACCCAGACCATACATTGCTTTAGCAATAGGGTCGAGCAAGACAACTAAACATCCGATTATAAACCAATGCTCTGCCGTTGGTTGTTCAAGTTTTGAATCCGAAAATTCACGAGTTCGCGCGATGTGTCCAAAAATCTCATCTAACGTACTTCGAAGTTCTATCATTCGCAATAGCATGGCGTGGGTATTATTCCACCGTGGAGCACGAACAGTCTGCGGAGTAAGCTCTCGAATTTGAAGGCTTTTTAAACAATCTAATGCTTTTGGAGAACGACTGAAATACACTGCTAACCTGCGAAAGATATCTACGGTTCCACGTAACCTCTCCAAGTCGGCTCGAGAAGATGCACACGATTCGTCAATAAATGCATCTATTTCCTCACATGCCACCTGATCAATTGCAGCACCGACGTCTTCATCTGTCTTGACAGCACTCATTATTTCCTTTGAAGAGTTGTCGGCTTTCTTTTTGACAATCCCAGAGCCCACAACTCAGTGCAAAGAATGCGCCAAACACGACATTGAGTCAATATTCAAAATCTCACAGGCTTTCACTCCGTTCGAAGCTCCGTCACGAAGGAACTTAACACATTTTTCAATAGGAAGGCCCCACTCGGTCGTAATATCTCGCAACAAATCCGCAATTCGAAACCCATCGTGTTTCCCAGGAAGATGTTTCACTTCCAAAATCCAGCTCTGCATGCAAAACATTTCGTCTAGATAATGTAGGGTGAAACAAATGAAAGCAAGTTTACTCCTCGATGTCCAAAGATCGCTTGACGCAGAGTAGTAGAGACACTGATTAGAAATCGTTTCTTTCAGAACTTTACGAAGCTGAGAGGCAATAACTTCAATACCGGCACGGGCTTTCCGAGGTTTGATGATTTTCACGTGCCTTTGCACCCTATTGAGATACCGACCATACTTCCGAAAGGATTTATCCATTGATATCGAAAATGGTCTCATTGACTTCGCGATCCAAATTGTTGCCAGGTCGTCAGCTCGCGCTTGATCTTCTTTAGTGGCTTCCTGTTGAACGGCAGATGGTTTAGATAGTTTAGTGACCTCAAGATGCACTAGTGTCTGGATTTTGCTTTGCTTGCGAGCTTTTTCATCTTCCGTGGCTTTTTAAGCTCCTTAGGGTGTCTCTTTTGCATATGCCTGGTGACATGCGCGGTGCTGGACTTTTCAAATACGATTTCAATCTTGCACTTATTACAGTATGCACATCGAGCGCGCTGCGATCGTAGAGGCTTGACATCCATTCCAATAAACTCATCTTTACAGACGAGCTGAATAAAGTGCCAATGTTGTGGTTTGCGATTCTTGAGAATATCGAACAGTACCAATCCTCCATCGTTAGACTCAACATGTTGTTCCGACGGTGATTTTCCTCGCCCACGACGAATACTTCTTGGGGTTTTATCACATTCATTTCCTGGTGACGCCCCAGTACGCCCTCGATAAGGAGTAGATGGCGACTTACCAATGCGACCTCTTTGAGCACCGCTCGGAGATTTACCACCGCGTCTTCGTTGAACAGTGCTCGGAGATTTACCGCTACGTCCTCACTGAGTAGAACTTGGGGATTTATTAGCGCGCCATCGCTGAGCAGTGCCTGGAGACTTACCACTATACGCTTGCTGAGAACTGCTACATGGCGAGTCATATCGAGCACGGACGGGGAAGTATACGAGATTCTGGTAACTGTTTGGTATGGAGTTTTCGGAGAAAGACCCTCATCATCTGCGACTTGACCACTCTCCGTCTCTGCTATACGACGCTTACGAGAGAGAGAAGTGATTCGATTACCGATTATGATACTTTCTCAATTTGCTATGTATCTGTCTTAGTCTGTGAGTGTTTGGAAGATTACTCCTGTGCGGTACGTGAGATGGAGTTGAATATGTCGAACTCGGAAGTGTTCTTCGTTGCGTCTTATATAGTCTCCTAGATGTTCCGTGGACCGTAACTTCTGTATGATAGCTGTGTAAGTGTTGTTGTTATCGTTTTTAGTGTAACGAAGTAGACGTCTGTAGTGAGAGCTAAACGTACTATAAATTGTAGTGATTGTTGTAAAGGGTCCATTCGGTTGTTTGTTTTCAAAGCAAAGTCGATTGCGTTGACTCCATAAGTGATGAAGAGTAATACACCGCAATATATTCCACAAGCTGAGTATTTCCGAACGATGATTTTGCCACCGCTGAAGTACTTGTAATTTATAAGGCAGAACCAACGTGACCCAGGAAAGGTTACCACCAAAGAGACCTTTCCAGTCTCCCCACAGAACATTCCAAAGTTCGGCGGAATGCTGGCATTTGAAGAAGAGATGCTTTGCAGTTTCAATCGCACCACAGTCGTTAAAGGGACAGCTTTGCACATCAGGAATCTGGTTAGCAAGGAACCAAAATCTTGACCGAACAGGTAGTAGTCGTAGTGCTAACCTCATTTGTAAATCGTCTAGTACTGGAAGAAGGAGACACCGTTGCTCTTTGCTGAACTTGACAAATTCCTTCACTATTCCACCATGTAGATCTTGGAAGATCGGATGGTGTTCGGCTTCTAAAGGTTTCGGTATGAATATTTGTTTAAGTGTCGGGCGTTGAATGTTTGGGAAGAGCACGAGCTTATCGGCAACCCTGATTCCCACGTTAGGAATGAAGACCGAGTTGTGAGTAATACTAGCTAGATTGTCGCCTAAGATCGTTTCAACCCGGCGATAAACTTGCGTTAGTTCCAAGTACAGTCTACCAATCCAACATTTTCGCTTCCTTTCAGGATAATATGAGTCTGAAACTGTGATCAATTTTCTTATGAACTCGCTTTGTGTTGGCCAGTGTCCAAAGTCTTGAAGAATGTTGTCCAAACTTGTGTACGACATACGTTTCACAATGTTGAGACGAAAACTTCGTCGTGGTTCAACAACAGCGATTAAGTTACGTCTACGAGCATTTGGTGTTTCATAGTGTAATACTTCATTCTTCGTCAACCAAATCGGAGATTTTAGCAGGGATATAGCGAGAGGATCGTTGTTGCTCTTGAGGGGCCATTTAATTTTATGCCACAACCGCCATGAACTTACCCACCATTCCGATAATGCCTCTAAACGAAAGAGATATTTAAGTTTTGTTGGTGAGATGTCAAGAAAACTTAATGTGTCTAGATCTGGAAAAAATGGCATCGAGTTCCGGAAGGAGATAGCGGCTAAGGATGGCCAAATTTCATCGGAATTAGACAATAACAGCGTTGTAAACTGTTGTAGCATAATTATCCTCTGAACATTAAGTTGCGTTTCGATATGTGGTATTTGGAGCCCACCGGACTGCCTGGATTGGTAGAGTAGGGTAGATGGTGCAAGTTGGATGAATGTAGAATCTTCATCTGTCTTTTTAGCCAACACAAATTTCGTAATCATCCGTTGCCATCTTTTTGTGTACTCTTTAGGGATACTGATGTGTTGCGTATAATGCCAGAGTGTTGAGAGTATGAGAGTGTGTACTAGCAGGAGCCTTCCTCTTACTGTCCGTGCTCTTCGCCCCCATATACCAAATCCACGATAAAATTTCTGGTTTAACTGAGCAAGAACGTGAATTTTTGTCACATTTTGCCCGAACGGGATTCCTAGATACTTAATTGCATCATCTGGTTGTAGACATCTAACTTCCGAGACAATTGGACACTGGTATTTTCGGTTCAGAGGCATAAGTGATGATTTACCTAAGTTCAGTCTTGCGCCTGAACCTTGGCAATACATTTTTACCATGTCTAGTTGTTGTTTTATTCCAGTTATACTCTTCGATATAAGTGTTGAGTTATCAGCAAAGTATAATCCTGTCACTATGACGTTAGGTCCAATCTCCACCCCAAGCTCTGGTTTCCCCCTAATAAGATTTCCTAATGGCTCAATACATAGGAGGAATAACAATGAAGATAGAGGATCACCTTGTTTCACCCCCCTAGTGGTTTCCAATGGGTCTAGTAAAAATCCATTGAGCATGATTATCGTAAGTGGCTTGTTGTACAACAATCGAATCCAGGATATAAAATAACTTCCAAAACCAAGAGATGCTAACACCATGAATAAGTACTGCCAGACGACTCTGTCATAAGCCTTTTCAAAGTCTAGAAATAGAGCCATTGCTTCTGAATTCTTGAAAGTTGAGTAGTGTTGCAGATCATCAACGGAACGGATATGATGATGCATTGATCGGCCCTGCACAAAACCTTTTTGATCAGTGTGGATTAAGGAAGGCAATACGTCTTTCACCCGAAATGAAAGCACCTTAGATAAAACCTTTACGTCTACCGGCATTAGTGCAATAGGTCGATAGTTGCCAGGGTCACTTCGATCTCCTTTCTTGTATAGCAGCGTTATACATGATTTTCGTTGAGAAGGGAGTAAAATTCCACGTTCCAGTTGATACGTAAAAACTCTGCACAGTATAGCTCCAAATATTTCTGGAGCTGTTTGGTAAAATGCTGCTGTAAGTCCGTCTAGTCCTGGAGCTGATGTTCCCTTCATATGTTTGATGGAAGCGGATAATTCTTCTGATGTGATGGGGCTCTCGAGTAAATCTTTCTCTATTCCCGATAGCTTCGTAGTGATAGTGTCTAAAAGGATTTGTTGTTTCTGTTCATCAAGTATGGTTCCATCTGAAGGACTGTCAGGATCTCCAAAAATTGTTCCCCAATGCAAGCGAAATCTCTTTTTCACTTCGTCTGGATCATGAGATACCTCTCCATTTTCTAGTATAACGGAAGACACAGATATCGATCTCAATTGTTTGTTAGGTTGTTTGTAGAATGCGCTTGTAGAGTTCTCCATTTTGGATGCATGGAAATCAAAGGCGGAGTCGCACTGTAATCTATATACATGTTCCTTGCGTTCAGAGCATTGTGTTTTTGCTTCCTGATATCTCTGCATCGATTCGTCTGACGGGTTGTCAACGTAGTCTTTCATACAAACTTCAAATTGTTTTTCAGCATCCCGGATACCTTGGTCTTGCTGGAGTTTCATAACAGTTTGCAATGATTTGAGTTGGTTGGTCATTCTTTTCTTCCAACCTTCCCACACAAGTCCAGGATTGTTTGCGCTCATAATCTCTGGTAACAAAAGTTTTGCTTCTGTTTGAATTGCCTCTCTAACAAGTGGACACTCCAACATCGTTGAGGGGAGACGCCAATACCTTCTTCCTCTTGGTTGTCGATCATGTCTTAGTGTAACCCTATGGGCTAGGTGATCTCCTGTGTGTGAAGCTTGAAAATACCTAGAGGAGTCGTAGTATCTTGACATAAATCCATCTGAAATTAGGCAATAATCTAATCGATTTCTACGTGGAGGTGGACCTGTATACACACGCAGTTGTGGATTTTCTAGTCTCCAGCAATCCGTCACATCAAGTCCAGCAATCCATTCCGTCACATTGCTTCTTGCCCGATGATGTATTGTAGAAGCTACCGAGGAGTCCAAAGTTGGATCGATAGTAACATTAAGGTCACCCATGACCCAGTGTACTTCATCACTATTATATGTTCTAGTCAGTAAATGCTCATAAAAATCACGGTTTTGTTGTGGATCCACCGGGGCGTAAACGTTGTGGATATTGAGTATCATGTTTTCTACTTGTACTTGTACAACTAAATATATTCCTGGTATCGTCAGTTCTTTGATTTCTGTTGCTGTTTCAAATCCAGGAAAGTCACTATGTAAGATTGTTGCGACGCCTCCACTACGGGGAAATTGGGTGGCAGGCTGTGTCGAATTTGGGTCATTCACAAAACATTTACAGTCATAAGTAGCTTGCAATACATACTCAAATTTATGAGTGTGATGTAAGTCTCGAAATTTTGTCTCTCGTTAACAGACCACGTGATAGTTTGACAGTGTTTTTTCAATTAGTAGTCGTCCATTTTTCTTGATGCCATTGGTATTGCATGTCAACATGGATACATTATTCCACGTTGTAGAAACCTTAGCACTCTGTCTGGAAAGTTCCCCAAATCAATCTAGGTTGGCTTCCTGAGTTTTCTATTTGCAGTACTGATGTTTCAGCATTCATCCAGTCTTCCGCGTTGCGCAATTGTACTAGTCTGGTTAACAAGTCATGAGACCATACTTGCTTTTCCAACTGATTGACAATATGTTTTCCGCATTCCGATCTCAATAGAGCTAGAAGTGTATTGGGGTGCAACAGTCGTCTACTTGATGCTAGAAGCCATGGAACGTGAATTGTTGCTATTGGTTGGATCCAGTAATCTTTCTCGAAAATATGCGGTGCAGAAGTCAGTAAGAGCAGTCCAAAAAATGCCAGAGCCTGTGAATTCTCCAGCATGTCGTCTGATTCACTCATGTCTGTGCGCATCGAATTAACAATTCGAAATAGTTCTTCTCTCGAACTGGGAACCGAGGATCCTATCAATTGTTTCCATTTTGTTTGAAAAGTGTCTTTTTCCATTTGGTATGGAGGCGTGCACACATCGATACCACATGTGGATCTGTGCGAATTCTCCGATCAGGTTTGATTTTTGCCTCATAAGTTTGGACATCCTAATCGAGAAGCCTAGCCGGTTCTTGGTGATTTCTTTTAGAATATCGTCCGAGTTTGTAGTGGTTAAAAGGGTTTTAGGTTCTTTTCCTTTTTTTACGTCTTTAAGAGTTTGGCATTCAAGCTCAAATGCACCAACAGCTTCACTTATGTCAGTTGACATCGCCGGGATGAGGTCTCGGATCGTGGTGGCGTCACTAGATAGCCTCACTTTGCTTTTTTCACGTTTGTGGTAAAATGCGTATTCTCCGCCTTTCTTTACTTCTTCTGTTGGAGTGATGTTGGTCACCAGGATTTGGAATCCAACATCGTTTTCATCATCAGGTTCTGTTCCACGACATTCCACTTCGGGGTAAATCTCTGCAAGATGGTTCCAAAAGTTTTTTGAGTTCCATGTTTCTGATGATGGTGTTGGAGGTGGAGCGCTTCGTCGACTCTGGGGTCTCTTTGGAGGGCGAGCAAAGGTCTCACTTGGGAATTGTTCTGGGCTCGGAGGGGCTGAAACTTCATACTCGATGTTTACATCGAAGGAGAGATCCAGAGAATTCTCATTGTCTGCTATATCAACATGCTGCTGGTGTGTGGATTGATCTTCACTCGGTCGATCGCGTTTTCCACCTGACTGGTTAGTCTTTTTCGTGTTTCTCTTTCTCTCTTTTGTTGACTTCTTCTTGTGACCTCCAAACGGCAGTTTACTCAAGTCGAGACAGTGAGGAGACATTCTGTTAGGTTGGACATGGTAGTAGTGAGGCGGAACATCTTTGCCCTTCACAGCATAAAACACTCCATACGACGCTTACGTGGTTCACTATCACCGTCGAAAGCTTCATGTCTGCGTGTATTGCATTTAGAAGGTAATTCTGCTTGTCCTGATGGAGTACTGCGGCCGAAATAGGATAGATCAATTTTCTCACACGGAATATTCTCACGCGGACTATTATGGTCTTGAAACTGGAAGTCATGATGGTTCCCAAATCCGTACCGGTATGAGATACTGCTATAACGATCTTCTCCGGTGTCATATGTGAGTCGTGCTCGAATACATAGGTGGACTACTCAACGATTGATTGTTGTGCGACTACGAGTCAGATAATGGCAGAGTCACTGTGTCGCTGCGATGAAAGTTTGGAGGTTCTGAGCCAAGTGTTCTACGCATATCACGTAGTCGAAGTCTACAGTGCTGTACATTAGGGGTTGTCAAAGCTCGCAGCAAGACCAACTTTTTTTTCGCGCGACGCGCCACGAAATAGATTTTAGCCAATGAGCGTCCGAGAGCATTGAACACCCTGCAGCTTGCACAGCAACAAGTCGAAAATTTTCCTTTCGTCTGCTTGCGATCCCACGCCACTTACATTCCTCCGGCATGCCTCGCCTAAGCTCGCGTCAAAAAGCTCTACGGACATTGGAGGCTGTCATAGCTGAGAGAACGGAAGCAGCAGCTTTGCGCTTTTTGGTTGATGAGGAAGAAACTACCGAAGACGATTTGGATGAGCTGCACGTAGCAGCCTACAGGAGTGTGCTGTGCTAGCATTTCGTGTAACGGGGTTACATGAAAGGGGTACCCTAGAAAGGGTACCGCCTTTAGAAGTAGATATACTTCTGTGGGTATTTGTTTTAATACTCTGTTGTGAGTGGTGTGGACCACACTCCTGGTGTGGACCACACTACTGCCACGTAGGTCGAAGGTGGCTGAGGGCCAACCAATCATAACTAACCTACCTTTTATATGCATAATTAGGATAAAGTATAGTTAATTAGGAGTTTGTATTACAGGCCAAATGGACCTAATTAACTATAAATAAATCAGTCTAAAATCTACTCTAAACTGGCTATTAAGTCCCCTAAGACCAGGGACTAGTGAACTGTCGTTCACTTAGAGTTTGTATACTCTTAATAGCACGCTTCCTCTGAGCAAGGTGCTCGTGTGACCCCGTCACACTTGGTAGCACTTGTAGTCAATCCACGCCTACGCGGGTAGATTGACTACCTGAATCCTCAGTGGCTCCTACATGGTAAGCCGAGATGGATAGATGGGAGTTCCCTCATTTGACCGACTCTCAGTTTGAGTCGGTCCGGAAGATGGTGGACATCTTTGGAGGAGATGCCCTCCGAAACTTGGCGGCTGCTACGCTAGCCGAGCAGGTCGAACGCATCAAGGCGTTCGACACGTACAGGGGTTGCAGGCCCCCGTGGCTGAGATGAAGCCAGCCCAACCTAAGCCGTTGAGGCTTAAGGTTAATCCTTATGAGGGATAGGAGGGTGGGAACCTCCACTTCTGGGTCAGAGAGGTAGAGCTCGCGATGGACGCGGCTCTAATCTCGACCGAGCGAATTAGGGTCGCTTTCGCCCTGTCCAACCTAGGAGGTCGGGCGAAGACCTGGGCGTACACGCGCGAAGCGACAACGCCGGGTTGTTTTACAACCTGGGCTCAGCTGTGTCAACAGCTTAGAGCCGCCTTCCTTCCGGCGAACTATGAGTATCGCCAGCGCTCGCGCTTCCTTGCCTGTAAACAAGGGAAGCGTGAACTGCATGAGTACATCCAGGAGATGCGAGTACTCGCAGCATCTCTGGTGGGGAACCCCCTACCTGAACACATCAAAGTGACCGTGTTCATGGATGGCCTGAAGGTGGGTCCATCCCGCACACAGTTGTTCCGCGTGCATGCGAACACTATGGAGGAGGCGATCCAGATCGCCCTCCAAGAGGAGTACAGCCACCGACAGGCTCGTACTCCTACGTCAGTGTGGCAAGGCCACAATGCGTCGTCAGGCGCAGTGCAAGGAGCTCCAGCAGCTGGAGCTAGCACCGGGCCGGTACCCATGGAACTGGGTACGGCCGTACAGAGCTCCATCCGTTGCTACGGATGTGGGAAGCTCGGGCACATGCAACGTGCCTGCCCTGCGGGAGGGCAAAGGAAGTTCCCTTCCAAACCTAGGGGCTCGAGGGGCCCGTGGCAGAAGCCGCGACCCAAGAGCCAGGGGAACTGGGGTCACCAGTAGGATCTTCCCCTACTGGAGAAGATCTAAGTCCACGTGGTAGGAGTGCGGACGGCGCACGCCATGGAGGCTTAGCCCCTGAGAGCCTGGGTGCTCTCGAGACGAGAAAGGGCAGTGGCGGACTGCTCGTGGTACACGCGAGTGTACAGGGATACGGATGTCTCTTTAGAATCCTGATTGACTCTGGGGCGTCGACGAACTTTACTCGACGCCAGACGGTCGCACGGAATGGCGACAAGTATGCCGATGCTTTGCGTGAAAGCGAAGGTAGGGGACAGGTCTCGATGAGACTGGCCGATGGTACGGTGGTTAACGTACCTGGGGTCCGTATGGACCTGGCTGTAAAGTTTGAAGAATTTGACAGCACACGGAGTCGTTCCTTGTCCTAGACATGGACAAGTACGACTTGATCCTGGGCATGCCGTGGCTCGAGAAGCACGAGCCCTGGATCGATTGGCGCGGCAAAGCCATTGGGGCTAGCCGGCCTGCAGTCTCCGACAGAGCATTGGCAAGTCATGCCCCCGCCTCTGTCCGGGACTGGGGCGCCAGGGATGGTCGCCAAGGCGCTTATGCGCCCGAAGAAGTACTGGGAGTCACTGACTCCAACAAAGATGTTGCGATGAGCCTCGCAACCGGTCGTGAGACCAAGGCTCATTGCCAAGCGTGTGGGATTGCCACGACGGCAAGTCCCAACGCTGAGAGTCGTCGCGCCGTATGGGCTTCGACTGTGGCAGTGCCGGACGGCATTGACCAGGCGGGTAACTTAGGTCCGCAAGCAGCAGAGGCTGCTGAGGAGAGCGCTGTTGGCGTCTCCTGTGTGGGTAACATATGTCCACAAGTGGGTAACATAGGTCCACAGGCGGGTAACGTAGTTCCGCAAGCGGGTAACATAGGTCCGCAAGCGGGTAACATAGGTCCGCAAGCAGCTGAGGCTGCTGGGGAGGACGCTGAGGGCGCCTCCGGTGTGGGTAACATAGTTCCACACGAGGTCGAAGAGACCGAGAAGATCGAGAGCGCAGTATGCGTCTCTAGCGTGGGTAACAGAGTTCCACGCGGGGTCAAGAAGGCCAGTACGAGTGCGGAGGTATCGTTGGGCACCTCCCATGTGGATAACCAAGTACCACACTCGGAGTCTGAGACTCTACCGGCACGGCCGGTCGAAGAGCAATGCCATGTCTTCGACGGCGTGTCCGGGCGTCAAGTTAGGGCAGGTACCGTCCATCTGGAGGCACTGCCAGAGGTGTCAGCACTGCTGAACCTCGAGGAATTGTCCATGAAGGACTTCCTGGCCGAGTTGAAGGCCGGAGAGATTGCGGAGATGGTGCTCCTGAAGCCGGAGACCTCTCCTGAAGATTTGAACTCTTCCTCCGTAATGGACGAGGATGTCCTGGAGGGGTTCACGAAGCAGCGCGCAACGCGCTTGGGTTCTGAGATTCTCAAGAACCCGGAGGATCCAGTGTATCCTCTTGTGAAGGAATACTCGGATGTGGTGTCGAAGCACCCACCATCCCAACTCCCGCCGGATCGGGGAGTTCGGCACGAGATTGATCTCGTGCCAGGCACAAAGTACTGTGTCACGAGGCAGTGGCCTCTACCTCGTGAACAGTGCGAGGTCATAGATGCCTTCTTCGCCGAGAAGGCGAAGTCGGGCATGGTGCGGGAGTCAAAGTCCCCGCACTCGACGCCGACCTTCTGCGTTCGTAAACCGAACGGGAAGTGGCGTCTGGTTCATGCTTACAACAAGCTGAACAATGCGACGGTACCGGCACAGACGCCGATCCCTCGCAAGGATGTGTTGCTGAACAACATGTCGGGCTGTACGCTGTACAGTGCCCTGGATCTGGTAGACGGATACTACCAGATCCTGATGCGGGAGAGTGACATTCCTCTCACCGCAGTGAGCACCCCGCGTGGGATGCTCTGGGGGTGGCTAGTGATGCCACAGGGGCTATCGAATGCTCCAGCGACGTTCAATCGCTTGGTCACACAATTGCTTAGACCATTGCGTACGTTCGCTCAGACGTACTTTGACGATATATTCGTCCATAGCCTTGCCGAGGGTGGCCAGACGGCTATGGAGGTGCATTTGGAGCACCTCCGTCGAGTGTTTGAAGTCATGAGAGCTAACAAGCTCTATGCCAACATTGACAAGTGCGTCTTTGCAGCTGAGGAGATAAAAGTCCTCGGCTGCTTTGTCAGCAGGGTCGGCGTACGCGCCGATCCAGGAAAGGTCAAAGCCATTACGGCTTGGCCGACCCCGAGGTCGCAGAAGGACCTCCGGAAGTGGTTGGGATTAGCCAACTATCTTCATATGTACATCGCAGGGTACGCTGAACTAGCTCGGCATTTGTCGGATCTCTTAAAGAAAGATGCCGACTGGGTCTAGGAGCAACAGCACCAGGATGCTTTCGACAGCATCAAGGCGAGCTTTCCGCAAGCACCAGTCCTGGCCTTGCCGGACGAAAACAAGTCATTTAGCGTCGTCTGTGACGCTTCTGACTATGCAATAGGCTATGCGCTGTTGCAGAAGGACGATGAAGGACACGAACGTGTCATCTCCTTCCAGTCCAGGCAGTTGAAGGCTGCCGAACGGAACTATCCCGTTCATGACAAGGAGCTACTTGCAATGAAGTATGCTATTGTCAAGTTTAGAGTTCATCTCTTGGGCGCGAGGCCCTTTGTGATCTATACTGATCACGCGTCCTTGCGGACTGCCACCAACTCGCCGCATCTGTCGCAGCGGATGGCGAGGTGGCTGTCATTCTTCGCGGAATACAACTCCGCGTTGAATACAAGCCGGGCAAGCTCAACGTGCTTGCCGATGCATTGTCGCGTCGACCTGACTATGAGCTAGCTCATGTCAGTCGGGTCACGACAGATCTATATGATCGGATACGCTTGGCGTATCAGGAGGACGAGAACTACACACCACTAGTGCAGTTCTTGTCCGATGGCAAGGACGCCAAAGTCGACAGGCTTTCGCCTCGACAGCGGGCGCAGCTCCATCGTTATGAGCTGGCCGATGGGTTACTCCATTACAGAGTAGGCCCTAGAGATCCTCCTCGGGTTGTCGTTCCAAACGACGAGGATCTGAAGTATGACATACTTCTAGAGGCGCATGATGCGCCGATAAGTGGCCATCTTGGCCGGGAGAAGACCTACCAAATGGTCTCTCAGACATTTTGGTGGCCCCGCATGTATAAGTGGGTGGCACACTATGTCAAGACATGTGAAACATGTCAGAGGGTGAAGCCTTCGGGCCACGCCTCGGCTCCACTGCAGAGCCTTTCTGTACCAGCGGATTGCTGGAAGTCGATGAGTCTCGACTTCGTCTTCGGCCTGCCGGCCGATGACAAGGGCAACACCGGCATATTGGTGTTTGTCTGCCGTTTGAGCAACATGGTGCATCTTGCTCCGGTGCGTGACAAGGTCACCGGGAAACAAGCTGCACAGCTGTTCCTAGATAGCGTGTTTCGCTATCATGGTCTACCAGAGACCATAGTCTCGGACAGAGGCCCGCGTTTCACGGGTGCGTTTTGGGACACCCTGTTCCAATTGTTGGGAACTAAGTTGACGATGTCAACTGCGGACCATCCGCAGACGGATGGTCAGACGGAGCGCGTCAACCGCGTGCTCGAAGATACTCTGCGCAGTATCTGTGCGGAAGCACCTCTGTCCTGGTCGGATCAGCTTCCTATGGTTGAGTTTGCACTCAACAATGCGGTACACGCATCAACGAGGTTTACCCCGTTCTACTTGAATGGGTTACGACACCCCCAGGTGCCACTAACCTTGCGGGGAGGCACTGTGGCCTCCATCATAAGTGGGGGAGAGGCTCGGAAAGCCTTTTCCTCCCAGGTCTCAGAAATAGAGCCCGAGTCTTTGAAAAGACAGTTGTCGTCGTTTATAGACGACAGGCGGACACTAATCAGCTGGGTTAGAGATGCAATGGCATCAGCCCAAGATAAACAAAAGGAGTACTCAGACAAAAACAGAGCAAACTTAAGTGTTTTTAAAGGGGTGAATTAGTGTTATTAGACACTAAAAACCTACCGCTAAAGGTGGTTAGCTCTGTAGAGAGCAACAAACTGAAGCACCACTTCATCGGACCCTTTGCGATCCTGGCCAGACATGGCGCGGCGTATACCATTGACCTCCCAAAGTCAATGGCGACGCACCCGACGTTCTACGTGGGGCGTCTTAAGCGGTATCACGATCCGCTGGGTCTTCCTTCTCGGACGGGGGGAGACCAAGGTGAGACCTCACCTCCTCGAAACGAGGCTGAGTCCTCTGGACAACCGGGGCTGCCGGTGTCGAAGCCTGTGAATGATATACAGGCTGGTACCCACGCGAGTCATACGAAGGGTATGACGGTACCGAATAGAGCTTGGGTAAGAGCTATACCCATAAGCCGAGTGGTACGAGTACCCCTGCGGCTCATAAGAGGGCATACGACCATGCACCTCATGGCTTAGAGTCTCTAAGCCTCGACGGAGCTCCTTCAAAGCAGCAGCCGGAGCTCGGCGGTCAACGCGCCCATGGAGCTCATGAGTCTCAAGACCAAGAGCGTCCAAGTCTTGACGAAGGACCTCAAGGGTCCCCGGCTTGCCAGCCTGAGAGGCAGCCTGACCACCAGGTCCAAGCCCAAGGGCTATCTCGATCGCGTAAACACGATCTCGAAGCTGACGGACCTCGTCGCTTAATAGGGACCTCACAGAGTCCCGACCCGAAGTTGAGGGTCCAGAAGGATACGGCTGAGAAGGAGCCTCGTACTCAAACGCGTGCGAGAGCTCCTCATGCCCTCCTTGATCGGAACGGCGAGCTCCACTACCATGTGGAGCGGGTCGTCCAGGAGCGGCGGCGCTCTGGGAAGCGCCAGCTGCTAGTGAAGTGGCGGGGTTACCCCTCGTCACAGAACTCGTGGAAGCCGGAAGACCGGCTCCGGTTTGACTGCCCGAAGGCTGTTGAGATTTGGGATCTGCAACAGCCGGGGCGTAAGTAGTCCGCGGCTTCTTAGCCGCCTTACGGTGTACGGTCCCTGGGTTGACGGAACCGTACCCGCGCTCATCTTGAGCGCTGGACTTAGACTGCTGTCTAAGTCCCTCCATGACGGAGTGGAGTTGCCGCTTAGCGATTAAGTGGGCAAACTCGATGCGAAGATCGTGCTGGTCCAAGACATAGGACAGCAGGCGATCTTCCCGGAGTTCGTTTAACTCCTGAACTGTGAAGTTCTTCAGAGAAACCCATCTCCAGAACAGGTCTTCTGCCTGGGTCTGGGTTGTGGTGTTCTCGGGCTGTACCCAAGGGTAGCCCCACACGGGGAAGAGCCCACCACGGTCTTCGGATTTCTTTCGAAGACTAGTAAATTCCTTGAGAGGAATTCGGTGTGGTGCAAGTAACACACACCTAGCGGCCTCAATGTCGTTGACAAAGAGAGGTTCGACTTGAACCAAGGCACGCTCATAGGCGCCACGCGAAGTGCGCCCATGGTTTAGACCACGAGGGGCCTTAAGGTGCTCCAAAAACATTGGGGACCCGGACCCCGCATCCGGTGGGTAGTATGCGCGAGGATACACCGGCGTGGGAGGCACAGGAGTGCCTTGCAGTTGAGTTGAGCAGCTTGATAGCGCTCCTGCTGCTCATCGAGATCGTTGGAGATCTCTCGGGGCTCGGAGACAGCCCCCTCCTCTTCCTCCTCGTCTGAGGAGTCGAACAGGGATTTGAATCCCTTTGCGATTGAAGGCTCTGAAGTAGGAGAGCCGGGGGCTGTGCGCTTCTTAGCAGCAGCAGCAGCACCCTCACCAGCCCGTTTTGGAGAAGCTGCTTTCGCAGCTTGAGCTCGAGCCTTACCTTCGGTCAAGGTAAGGTTCTTGGCAGGCGAGATCGTCGAAGCTGCCTTTGCCTCTGATGATGTAGTATCATCGACAGGAGCATCCTGCGAAGGAGCGTCCTGTGCAGGAGCATCCTGTGAAGGTGCATCCTGAGAAGAAGGTGGATCCTTAGCGGATCCAGGAGAGTCCCCGTCAGACACTGATCCCGTGATCATAGGGATGTTAAATTCCGGGGACTCTGACCCAGGCCTGTGGTCCCGATAGGCGAACCGAGGGTTCGGCCTATCGTCGGGTGAAAGGGAGCGCGAGCGACTGCGTCGCGAACTCCCTTCTTGGCTGGCAGCAGCAGCCGAGCGTTTGCTGCCTGCCTCGGAAGCCGCCTTGCGGACTTCCTTGCGCGGAGCGGCCTTGTCCTTCGACTTGGCCTTTGCCGTCTTCGACCTCGCGGTCTTAGACTTGGAAGGCGCCGAAGCGCCGCGGGTGCTTGCCTTCTTGGGCATCTTGGGAGGTTGACGTGGGAACCTCTGGATGTCTTGTGCGCGCGAAAAGGCTGAATGAAAGCCTTAAAGCCACAACGGTGGCTCGTCGATGGGTATCGACAAGGACAGGAAAGAGAGCGGAGCTCTCTTCATAACTCCTCATTGGTTGGGGGTGTTTCCAACCTAAGTGGGGGAGGATGTAACGGGGTTACATGAAAGGGGTACCCCAGAAAGGGTACCGCCTTTAGAAGTAGATATACTTCTGCGAGTATTTGTTTTAATACTCTGTTTGAGTAGTGTGGACCACACTATGGTGTGAACCACTACTGACACGTAGGTTCGGTGGCTGAGGGCCAACCAATAGCATTAAACCTACCTTTTATATGCATAATTAGATTAAAGTATAGTTAATTAGTAATTTGTATTACAGGCCAAATGGACCTAATTAACTATAAATAAATCAGTCTAAAATCTACTCTAAACTGGCTATTAAGTCCCCTAAGACCAGGGACTAGTGAACTGTCGTTCACTTAGAGTTTGTATACTCTTAATAGCACGCTTCTTCTAAGCAAGGTACTCGTGTGACCCCGTCACATTTCAGTACTTTGATCGACCATCATTATATCGCCGGCGTGGGGACCGATGGAAGAAACTACTGTACGACGACGTATACTTGAACAATACTGAGTTCTTGGAACACTTTCGAATGGACCGGGAAACCTTCTTCCGTCTCGTGCAACTTGTTCGGACTCATCCAGCCTTGACATCTAATGGGTACTGCCCGTTCCTGTCCAGTGTTGTTAAGCCAGTCCGCTGCGGCGCGGAATTGGGTTTCGAGACCAGCAATCTTGCTCATCACATCTTTCGAGGTTCGGACTGTCTTCACACCGCTCCTAGCAATATCTGCAACTACTTCACCGGCCAACATCTGCTTCGTTTCACCAGTTTGTCCATCACCACCTCGGTAACGCTGGTAGTTACTTCCTGTTGTGAGCCAATTGATCAACACACTTAGCGAACTAACGCTAAGTGTTGGGTCCGTCATTATGCCATGGGATTCTTTTCTTAACAAGTTGTTCTTGCGCCACCGCGATGGCGTCCTGCCGCTGTGCCTTCTTCACGGAATTAAAGCAGCGCTTCCCGCAAACAACTTGCTCGAACCCCTCCTCGGCTTCGAACGCACCGAGCATGCTTCTCGAGCACGCGCAATGGATGCAGTTCGTGCACTCCCTGACATCACAAGCCAGGATAGCGGAGTCATCCGCTGTAGCCTTGACTACGCGCCGGCAATGCTTCCACTCGCAGCTCACCATGAAGAGGTGACAACAGATGTGCAGTCTTGGATCTTTGCTTTGCTGGACGATCGCGAAAAAAAACTCTAGTAGCTGTGGCCCCGGACTTGTGCGACTTTTTGCACTGTTAGCGCGATTTTTTTCTAGCCAATCACGGGGCCAGAAAAAATATTATATTAGCTGCGCAAAAAAATAGTCTTGTTGTTGCGAGCATTGACAACCCCTAATAGGTCCACATGGATTTTGCAGGCCCTTGCTGCGGATCCATATGTATTCCGTACGTGAGGGAGAGCTAGAACTCTGGTCGGGGTTTTCATAGTACGGTTCCATTGTACGGCTGTCACTACTGCCAGAGGGTCGCTAAATAACGGTATCTTTGCGAAATCTTTTAACGATAACGCAAGCCTCAGACGAACAAAGGGTAGGGGAGCTTCAAAACCTCAAGGAAAAAGCACTCTCAAAAGTGGGTGAGCTTCACAAGCGCCATTTCCGAGCTCCCCCACCTAAGTACGAGAACAAGAAGCTTTATGTGGTGCTCCAGAGAGCTTTGCTTTCTTGTTGCCATCTTATGCTGCACGACGCTCGTCAATGACGTGTCTCGTTGGGCAAAAATGATCGCGATCTTCTTGGAATCTTCGGTCGTCGAAGATAAATTACCGCGACATCAACACAGCTAGTTCTCAACAGCAGCAGAAGGCGTCAAGACCGATTATCGACGGTAGCAGAGACAGTCAAGTGCAGTGCACGATAGCAGCAGAAATAGTCAAGTGTCATCCGTCAAAGGGCGGTTCGCGACGACAGTAGCAGCGAGGAACAAGGGGTCCTCGACGGCAGTCTAGCTTCGCTCTTAACATCACCTGCAGAGACAGCCAAGGTCGGTCACGTGCAGTTATTGGCAGTTGTGCCATTGCCGACAAACAGAGAGTCCACCAAGCGACGTGTTCGACAGCTGCACTGCCCACTTAAGGGCAATTCTTCAGAAGAACCAGCAGAATCAAGGGCAGTTCTCAACAATAGCAGAGAGTCCGTCAAGTGCCGTACCGTTCTTGATAGCAGGAGGGGACGTCAAGCGCTGCTCTTAACGACTATCTCGTACCGTCGCAGAGAGGCAATCAAGTATTGCGAAAGAGGTATACAGGGACAGTTCTCAACAGCAGGTGAGCTCTCCACGTATTCTGGGCTAGCAGCAATGTCGAAGCCATCGGCGCGGGTCAAGGAAGCGGTCGCTAATTTCACATCCAGGGGCCATTTACGGTGATTCCTCTTTCACCAAATGAGACCTCATTTATATTTAAGTGGGGTGTTCGAGTTGAGTACATCGATGAGCAAGGCCAAGTGACGCGTAGGTGGGCGTGTCTTGCCGACGAAGAATGCCGTACCAACGGTAGAAATCTGATAAAGATGTCAGGGAAAACATCATCGGCTGTGCGTCATTTGCGTGATGTACACAACGTGATATCCCCCAAGACCGAAACCGAGCAGACTGCCAAAAGAAAACGCGATGAAACCATCGATGTTCTGAGATCCTCACCGCTGTTTTCTCGCAATCCAGGTCGCCTGAATTTGCTCTTGGAAACCTTGCGCATAATCAACAGCAATTTTCCGCTGCGATTGGGTGAATACGAGGAGTCAAAGCTCAAGGAGGCGTTGGTTGGCAAAGAAGATATGCGTACAACTATTAATGCTGACCGTGTGAAAGCATGTATCGTCGATCTGTATGCGTCGACGAAAATTGAGATTATGGAGTACTTGGAGGATAATAAAGAAAACTACCCCACCTTCATGATGGTTGCTGATTTTTGGACTTGCACGACCACCGGCGATAGGTATTTGGGGATTCGTGTCTACTTGGTCGATAGTGAGTGGCAATTCAAGCCCGTGCTTCTTGGAACCAGAAAGTTTAATCGTGCTTATGGCGATAGGGAGGGTGGTATCCAGAAACCGTTTAAGGCGTGGTTAATGCATATTTTTAGTGACTTTGGATTAACAAAGAAGAACTTTTACGGGGCAATCAGTGACTCGGGCTCCGACGTCAAGTGTATGTTGCTCAAGAAACTGAAGCTGTACTGGGAGTGGTGCTTTGCTCACATGGTTCATGCAGCTACGAAAACCTCGTGTGGTAAGAATGGCACAGCAAGCGCAGAAGCAAATCCAGGCATGGTTGATTTAATCACACGGTTGAAGAAGACTATATATCAGGTGAAATCGGTGATGACCACGGGGAATTTGTTCGAGGAACTGTGCAAGACGAAGACGGAAGGATCATCAACACGACTCGTGTCATACTCAGCGTCACGGTTTTTAAGTCTGACTGTTGCCATAAAGAGAGTCCTTGATAAATGGAATGCTATTGAAGCATGGTACGAGGAGAGGCGTTGCCAAGCAATTCGAGCACGCGAGACCCCTCCCGAATTCCCACTGGCGAACAGAAAAAATGATTTGGTTCATGAACTATCCGTGCTCACTCCGCTTGCGAAAATAAAGCGCATGTGCCAAGCTGAGAGACCAGTACAGGTGGAGGTGCTCATGAATCTCTATATGGCACGCATTGATGATCTTTGTTCTGAAAACCTGTTCCACACTATTTGGCGACAGATGAAAAGCCAAAGTGGATTGCATCAAGTGATATGACCCCGTTGGCTGTCAAAACCCGAGAGGTATTGCGGGATGCAATCGACGATCGATTTTTCAACCGCTATTACGACCCCGCAAAACTAAAGGAGTGTCGTTATGTATTTGAAATGCAGCAGAAACTACATCCAATTTACAAGAACTCGGCATCTGCCTCATTTAATCGAGCCGTGGTGCAGTGTTGCCGGCAACACAACATCTTAACAAGCGAAGGCCTCGATAATTTGAAAAAGGTGCAGGACAAAGTTCGCGATAACCTGCTTGAACTTCTTCGGGTGGTTGCAGATCCTGTTGATACTGATGAACAAGAATACAGCCAACCTGTTGCGCGGTTAAGTCGGGTGGAAGCAATGTTTGCACCACGTCGAAACAGACAGCAGGTAGCGAGGCGTCACAACCGACTTGCAGAAGACGAGCTGGAGCGCTGGTTGGAAGATCCTGTCGACATTGCACGTAACGAAGACGGCACGCCAGCCGAATCCGTTCTTCAATTTTGGCAAAAGCTTGAGCATAGGGGCGATTACAGGATAATCCCCAAAGTGGTGAGGGTACTGTTCGCAATACCTTCATCTTCGTGCCAAATTGAACGAGATTTTAGCGTGAGTGGAAACATGGTTACTACTCAGCGTACCAGCCTAGCTGAGCACAATGTGGATATGTGTTCTTTTTTAAATAGAAACCGTGAGTTCGTGAATCTGCTGCAGTGCGAGGAAATTCCGAAGAGTGAACACCACATGCACATTCCAACTAGCTTCGTGTTTGACGTCGACTCCGACTCCGACATGGATATGGAAGACATCATGAGTGAAGAGATACTTGCCCAGTTCATTCCCAGTCCGAGCTCTACGACGAGGAAGAAAAATCAGCTTCATAACTCGGTCAGTTTAAAACAGTTAATTTATGCTTTCTTTTTTAATCTCTTGATATGCAATTGATGACTGCACATCTCCGCATGACTCCCACAGACACGCCTGCCTGAACCACATTTTCCACGGCCGTCGATGTCAGCCGTATACACCTCCACTACCTCATAAGGCCTCCCAGAATCACACATGCATTTCGTCGCGAGCACACATTGCATTTCCGTGAATCATCACCAACACAAGTGCACCCCCACCTCGAGCACCACCAGCGCAAGCCCTCGTATACTTAAAACGACATGCTCACGACAACGAATGGCAACACATGACAGCGAAGTCGACTAACACGACGACGGTGACCACGAGCAGTTCCACTACGGCGAACCATTTGCCGTCACAAGCACGTCAGTGAACATGCTCTTGGTTTACGCGCATACTGTAACTTTTACCACGAACGCGTTCGTTCCCGCCGCACCAACCACTTCCGCGAACACCTCTTTTGCCGTCACCACGGTGCCAACTAACACGATGACGGCGACCGTGAGCGATTCTGCGTCTACTACCCAGAGTACATCAGCATTTCCGCGTGCGGCACTCTCAGCAGTATACCGCTCCACCATTCCGGAAGGGTTTAGTAACTCACCCATGTTGAGCGCCCGTAAGTACCCAAGGCACTGTTCACAGTCATCAAAACTCACGTAGCAACCCAACCCTCCACCCGTTCACCACACGATGTACTCACAACGACCATAATCAAAACCACTGCATTACCGCCGTCAGTGAGTAATTCAAAACAATGTGGGTGCTATTGTCGTGACGAATATCAGCGCAGCCTTTTCGGCTCTGTCAGCAACCTCCTGTTGTATTCCCGATATCAAAATGCGAAGATCTAGATTCTGCGTTTGCGTTTGATGGTGTGAGCAGTGTGGTAGTTGCGTCGCACAAGGCTGATTTTGTGCAGTTTGTTGCGGCTCACTACGACCAACGTCAGCAACGCTTCCTGAATCAGAACGAGAAATTTGCTCTTCCGTTTTGTCTTCAATCTCGATACCTTCCACCGCAGACCTCCCAGTTTGAGTAGAATTTTTAGGAGCCTCTGTGGCACCGTATGTTCTTCTCCATGCCGCTTGCATACGCATCTCGAATTCGTGATCTTCGTCAGACATGTAATCCTCGTCAGACACGTCATCCTCGTCACTGTAGTCCGTTGCTGTTTGCGTCTCCACTGCTCTATCTTGACAAACTTTCAAATTCTGCTTACGTAAATTTGTTTCGGCTTTGATGAAGTCGCAGATTGTCTTCACCGCCAGCTGCAAACTGCTTTCAATGTCATTGCTGTTTTCTGCGTCTCCCCTATCGTGAGCAAGTACCCCCTGTTCACTTGGAGATGGGCGCTGGACGTGTTCACAAAGAAGAATACTGATGTGCTGACTAAGTTCATCGCGTACGGTCGCCTTCACTGTCGCTTTAATTGCATCTTCATCAATACTCGGGGGAGGTTCTTTTGCGTGAGCATTCTGCTTCTGAAATTGCTCGCGAAGCGTCTCTATTGCGTCTGCTTGGCGCTGCATATGTAAATTCAGCTCAGATTGTGCGTTTGTGATAGCTTTTTGCACTCGAGATTCGAGTTGGCGCTCAATACTTGCTGCAGCTTCCACAACAAAACACTGTACAGACTCACGCAGGTGCTCTTCAACGGTACTAATAGCTTGCATCCATTCTTGTTTCTGCTCGTTGTGTGATTCCTGTAAGGCAATCTGCAATGACTGGTTAATGTTAGCCGACACTTCGATTGAAGACGATTCCACAAGTTTCTGCACCAAGTGAGTTGTTCCCTCATCCGAGCTTTGATGCTTTGACAGTAGGTCTATTTTTCCTCTACCAAGCTATTGACGCAAGTCATTACTGCCTCGAGAACTCCATTGATCTTCGCTTTTATTGTCCCGAAACGATGATCTACTCCATCCGATTGAGATGCAATTCTCAGTCGGGACTCGTTCAGTTCATTCTCCATTTCCTTCAATGCATGCGAGAGTCTGTCATTCACTGCTCGTTCGATCTGTAATCCCCTCTCGTCTTGCATTAACCGTAGGCTCTGGAACTGCTCCTGAAGTCGTACCTGCGTTGCTGTTAGTGCCTCACCTAGCCTTTCAACGATGACAAGTTGTTGGTCACTGAGCTGCTTGCCACGGCTCTCTGTTGTCGCCTGTGCCGCCGTGAGTGCCGCGCTATGGGCGTTGTTCTGTCCTTGCTGTTGGGTCAACAATACGACATGCTCAGCTGCAAGAGCTTGGGTCTGGGCCAAAAAGTATTCAGCAATTTTTGCTAGATAGTCTACACACCACCAGGGACGGTCTCGACCGCTGGGGCCGATGCGACTAGTACTGCGTTGTCACTTGGGAGCTCCACGATTGCACTTGATATGTCTGACGCTGCTTCTTGCGCATGCTCAGATGCTTGAACAGCAGCTTGTGCTCGGGTCAAGACCATGGGCTGTTGGATGGCGTCAAATTTATTTTCTCCGCCTCGTGAAATATTTCATCCAGATTACAGCCAATCAGAAAAACGCTATAAAATCCAATCACATAGCCGGAGAGGGAGCTTTGGGAGCAAATACTTGTCACGCTCCCCCGTCTAATCGGATAACGGAGGGGAGCTGTAAAACCTCGAGAGTAAAGCTCCTATTCTGCTCGTCAAAGGCTTGCGATAACGTTTCGATTTTAATGTTATTTTTTGCGATGTATTGTAACGTTGAAAGGCCTACTCACCTCTGGGCGAGGGCAGTCAAGATGTTGACGCCCACACTGACCTTTTACGCACAGTACTTCCAGTGGACAACAAGACGCTAAGTATGGTGTAGTATCTATTAGATACTGTCTAATTGACAACAACTGCACCACCAATCAGGCTTTAACCACTGTTGAAGTATGCATTCAATTACTTTCGTAAGAATTTTATAGCGGTTATTGACAATTCGTAGCCGCTCGGGCTTACGTTTTCATGTTTCGGCGAATTCTTTGCCCCCTGTCTCGGTCACATTGACTTGTCTTTACTATGCGGGTCAAAGAATCTAATCAGACCGAGAAATCATAAGAGCCTATCGCCGACGATAAGGGTGCTCTCTAATTGGTCAAAACCCTACCAATGTTTGTTTAGTACCAACAGAAAACGGAGCGACAGAAGAATGCAATGTTAGCTGATGCGGAGTCGATTCGCGACGCCTGTATATCACCAGGAACAAAAACGAAGTATACAAGCAACATAAACGGAATCAAGAAATGGATAAGGGAAGAACTTTCTCGAGAAGATTCGAATACAACCAGATTTTTTGATGATAGTGGTGAACTTAACCTTGCGGAGTTTACACCAGACATTTTTGAAAGATTTTTGGTGTACAAGAGGGGTATTGCGAGGTCAGTGACTCTGAGTGGATATCGCAGCGCTATGAAAAACCTCTACAGATTGAAGCGCATTGCATTGCCTGTGGAATATGGTGATGATATGAAGCAGCTTTTCTCCGGTATAAAGAGGCTCGAGGCGGAGATGAATCAGTCCAGCACGCCTAAAACCTCGGGAAAGCAGCCTCTGACTTATTCGCTATACCGTCGAGGGCGCTTGAATTTGCATCAAGTGCCCTGAAAAAATGCATCACCCGGACGAAATGATGCATTCGAGCCGGGGCGGTAATAAGTGCATAGGTCGCACGTCATCCGAAGGTCCTCTGCCACAATCGCATCCTAGCCGTGAAAGTATCCCGACCGAACACCCTCCGACTCATTCAAGATGTCTGGTGGCCGTCCTCGAGAGCTCCCTTCCCGCCTTCCTCGTCTCGACCCTGCTGTCGCCCTTGACCCTTCCCTCCAAGGCATCGAGCTTCAGTCTAGTGCGGTCATCCTTGCGGAGACACGCCGTCGACACCGACAAGAGAAGCAAGCTGAGACCGCGCGCCGGCTCGCTACGCAACGTGCCCGTCGCCAAGTTGAGGAACTTGCTCATGCTTGTCAGCACGCTAGACTATCCGCGGAGAAGTCGCGTCAGCGCTTCGAGCGCCTAGCAGCTAAACAGGCTGAAGAAGCGAAAAGGCTTGACCGGTTGTGTCTTCGTGTTGAAGCTGGAGAGGAGATTGAGCTTTCGGACGGAGACGCACGAAAGCTGCGTCGTGTTGCCAGATTTGGGACGAAGAATCCCCGCTTAAGCGAGACCGAACACCGTGTCATCCAAGAGCTCGGTGGGACCACCACCCAGCGCGCGATTGCCGAGAGGCTCGGCACCACGCAAGGGACCGTGAGCAGTCACCTTCGGCGGTCAAGTGCTGGTCGACAAGTCGAACGACGAGGAAGGCGTCGCATTCTCAGCCGCGAGATGATTTTTGCCGCTGCTAGGTTCCAGTTTCTGTGTAATACTACTTCGCTAGCGCACACTGCGGCCTTTATTCGTTTTGCTTTCAACGTGACGATCGCCAAGAAGACGGTCGGGAAGTATCTAAAAGTAGTTGCTGGGTTTCGCTTGGGGGATTTTCGCCGTTTTCCACGAGACGCTACTCGCTAGCTACTTGCCGCAGACGTACGAAGAGTTCACTCCAGAAATGAATCGTGATATCGAACACGTGTTCGGTGTACGGCGGCTGACCATGGAAGTGATCCAGCGTGCACTCGACAGACAAGCGGAGGGTACGGTAAGAAGTGGTCATGTGCGGACTCCAGTAGACGATGCCATTAGCATTGCCTTGTAGAAAACTCGATAACCTACCAGAAGTTAAGCATGTCGTATTCGGTAGACAAACTTGTCGGCACCGTCTGTGCACAGTGCCTCAAATGATGCACCGACGAGCAATAAACAAATGCATCATTTCGTCCCGGTGATGCATTTTTTCAGGGAACTTGATGCAAATTCAAGCGACCTCGACGGTACCAAGAACTATGTGGATCTACCCTTACACGAAATGATAGCGGGTTTTCGCATCTTTTTTTACTACTCAATGGAATTTAATGTGCAGATCTGCTTCTATTCAGACTCTCCAGATCCAGCACTTGCTACACAAAGATGACAGCATAGGCGCAATTTTTTTCAAGTCCAAAACAAACCAAGAAGGAACAGGACCACATGATCCACGTCACCACTATGCAAATCCGTTTAGTCCGGTTACGTGTTGGGTGACTGCTCTTGGAATTTATTTAGCGTGCCACCCGCGAATGCAACCGGGGGCATTATTTCCGGGTTCTGAACCAAAACTTCGCTTTAGTAAATCTCTAGGTACTCTTCTGAAAAAGGATAGAGTTTCTAAAAGTTATGGAACGCACTCAGTGCGGAAGGGGGTTGCAACATTTGCTTGTGGAGGAAGTACTGGCGGCCCGTCGATTGTCAGTGTCTGCCTCCGATGTGGATGGTCTATCGGCGGTGTGCAAGATAGATATTTTCGATATGAATCCGCTGGCAACCAATTTTTAGGACGTGTGGTAGCAGGTCTACCTGTTAATGACTCAAAGTTTTCAACTCTACCCCCGCACTTACGTGACAGATCGGACAAAACAGTAGATTCTTGTTTGCAGAAGATGTTTCCAGGACTCGCAAAGGACTCAAGTTTTTGTGGGGTTTTACGGTTATGCTTAGCTTCACTGGTGCACCATGCTACATTTTTGCTGGACAGATTACATAGCAACCATCCGGTTATGTCAACGTTTTTATTCACTAACCCAAGTATTCTTCAAGAATTAGAATCTAAGCTAGAAAGAGGTGAATCAGAGTGGATGCAACCGACGGGAATACCACCACACATTGAGTTGTTTAAGAAGCTCGACAGACAGCAGCAATCAATCGACACTCTGCCCGAAAAGCTAGAAAACCGAATGGAACATGAACTCGAGCAAAAAGGCGTGGCAGCTGGCAATATCACAAGAGAACTGCTACGGGAAGAAATCAAAGCACTGCTAACTGAGGTAGGACTTCATCAAAGTAAAACAGCAGAGCCAGCTTCCCCAGCTCCAGACCGTACGCGTCAATTTTACACATGGGGAGGGAAATTTCACTTGTTCCCGAAAGAATTTGATTTTCCTAGCATTGACCCACTTGGTGCATGGATGTTGTGGTGGTTTGGCAATTCACGTCTTGGTTATCCCCCATACAAAGGAATTTTGTCCGACGACCTCGATACACCTAAAAAGAAAGCAACTTTATCAGAATGGTCTATGATGATGCGTCACATCATGAACGGAATTGAAGCCAAAATGAACACACCAATGCCAGTTGTCCAAAATGAGGCTCACGCAATTGGTTTGTTTAAGATGGGGTACGAGATGCTGAAATTAAAACCCAGTAAGCGCAAGCGCAGGTAAGACCAAATTAAAGTTACCACAGTCCTGATACTAGTTCGCGAAACTGGCAGCACTGGAAACAGAGTTCTTCCCTTTAAACCCAGAAAGCGTCAAAGCCATTAGTATCGTTTTGCATTAATATTGTCAATTAAAACATGCCATACAATCATACCGTCAGTGATGCACTTGCCTCAGACCACCGGCATCTTGGTTTGATCCTGTATGATCAGGATTTTACGTAACTTCGCATACTACAGCAATATAATTTCATCCAATCATATATGACCCTGTGATCGTCGGTGAATCAACTTATGATTTCTCAAGTCAATACATTTCCGATGTGGGTACGATTATATACGGAAGTATTTTACATTTGTCCCGTGTAGATTATACTTATGGGATTTCGTACTTAAGTGGTGTGGTTGGTCTCCCTCCAGCATACCAGGACTCTTAAGTCCTCACTCTTGGTTTTACCTCTTGCTTCACAAGCTCCAGCACACACGAGTACACAAGCTTTTTCCGGGCTTCCTCCTACAACTAACTCTCTTTATTTGTTCACATGTCTTCACACTACCTTACGCTGTCCTAACTCCTCTGCAAATCCCATACCTTAACAGCCACGAAGCTAGACCCCCCCCCTCTGACTTGGTGTGCCAATCACCGCTTTAACTTGGCGGCTATCAAGTTTCTATCCCCCTACGAATCTGTGTTAAACAAGCTTAATAACCTGATGGGTCAGTTACGGTGCCCTAACAATGCTACTGAGCTCGCCAAGCACACAAATCTTCACGCCTTGAAGCACAAAACCTGTATGGCGAAGTGTAGTTAAGCCCTTTTGTCTCGAGGGGCAAATACACAGTAATTGCGGCAGTAATTATTATTGGACCTAACAATTTTCCTGACTGCATCCGTACAATATTCTATTGTGTTTCCTCACACCTGGTTGTAAAGCTAGCTACAGAAAATTGAGGGGGAGCAATGCTGAGGTATCAGTGTGCCGGTGGAGGGGATTGCCGCTTCGAAGAGACCGTGCTAAGATCACAAGGCCAAGCACGGAGCTGCTATTTTATCAGTGATTCCAAAACAGGTGTACAGGTCGATCAAGATTGACAGCTTTTCAAAATTCGGGAGGATGAACTCATCCGATCTTTACTAAAGATTCTTTAGTAGCAAGTGGCCCGCGTATTAGTGTATAACCAGTCCACAAGCGAGCTGTGAACATCGAAGCGCGTAATTGTGCTTGCACCATATTTGATCAATATGGCATTTCGTGCAAGCATTTCACTGCAGCATTAGACTTTTTCGATCGGTCATCTGAGCGATTTACTACTGTCGAACTGTTTCATGATTCAATCATGATGATTGTTGTCTACTCTGCTCTGTATGGTCCAGTTAATTCTTAATGATAAACTAATCAACGATCTTTAGCATCATCAGCTCGAAAGTTGGGAGGAAGAAGGAGAGACGACTGTCCAGCAAAGGGGATATCACCAGGAAGGTCGGCAGGTGAAGTGAACTTGTTTCTGCTCAAATTGCGGCAAAGTGGCCTCAACAGGCGGAGCTGCCCAACGCAGTAGTGGTGATCTAGAGGTTGGCATGAAAGCGGGCTAGATGTTTGATAATACATGTTTGCCTGTCTGCAGTCAGTGTGTGTCTGTGTGTTGTTGAAAATCATTAGTGTGCAGGCTGTCGTTGGAACTCCGCTTTTTGCAACAAAGAGTTACAAATGCAAAAAAATTGGAATACTCCAAACAACCTCGCAGGTACTCGCTGAAATCCAACAGGAACGTCCCACCGACTTCGCACTCTAATAAACAGGCAACATTTTCTTATTCATTGTCGATAATTATGCAACATACGACTGGGTTGATGTTTTGTATGTGATGCAAATCCACAGGGACCATTGAGCAAACACAGTGTCCCCATATGACGCCACAACACATGTGCAACATGACACGGCAAGCTCTATACTGTACTTGAAGTATTAGTTATGAATTCGTTCAATACCCTCTCTCTCAAACTGGTCTCTCTCCCTGAGGGAGAATCCCTTCGAGTGAAAGCTCATTCCGGTTTTCACCTGGTAACAGAGACATCTACCCGGTAGGATCAATATGTGGGGTCGACTAGGTCTGCTTTGCGCTCTTCTCGGTGCTACCGCCACTGCCCAAAACTGGCGCATGACCCCCGTGAAGGTTATTCAAGCTCGTGTCCAAGGAGACGCACCTGTCTGGCACGGTTCCGCTGGGGGTTCCGGTGCATCGTGCTCGGCTGCCGAAAACAATGTTGACTACATCGGCAACGATCTGACGAGCAAACCGAGTTCATCAGCCAGTGGATGCTGCGGTATTTGCTCTGCCACTAGCGGTTGTAATGCTTACACCTGGAATAACTACAACGGCGGAACTTGCTGGCTCAAGAGTTCAAAGGGAAACACACAAACAACGGACGGAGCCGTGTCCGGCACGCTCGGTTCTAGTGCATCGTGTTCGGCTGCCGAAAACAATGTTGACTACATCGGCAACGATCTGACGAGCAAACCGAGTTCATCAGCCAGTGGATGCTGCGGTATTTGCTCTGCCACTAGCGGTTGTAATGCTTACACCTGGAATAACTACAACGGCGGAACCTGCTGGCTCAAGACTGCAAAGGGAGGTACAAAGGTTACCAACGGTGCAGTGTCTGGTACATTGGGTGCCAGCCCAACGTGTTCGGCTGCAGAAAACAATGTTGACTATATTGGCAACGATCTGACAAGCAAGTCGAGTGCATCCGCCAATGGATGCTGTTCTATTTGCAAGGCCACCAACGGATGCAAAGCTTACACTTGGAACAACTACCTCGGCGGTACGTGTTGGCTCAAGACTGCCAAGGGAGGCACAAAGGTCACCAATGGGGCCATTTCCGGCACGGTGAGTGGAGGATCTTCTTCCTCGGGCGCGGGCATGTGGCTGTCCAAGTACGGTGATACGACGGAAATGCAGTACATCAACAACCTGGACACCGTCAACATGGCTTCCGTGGAGGGTGCACTCATGTACGTGCAGGCCGAAGGCATCAACGTGAACGAGCAGTCGGTCAGATGCCAGCGCAAGAACAACATGCAGTACGTCGTTTTCTACGAAATGACCATCGTTCAGCCCGCTTACAGCATCAAGTACTATGAGAACCACACGCCCCCCGAGTACGGTGACTTCGTTGCCATGGACGGTGCCAAGTGTACGAATGCCGGTAGTGACCTTCCCAAGAGTTGCAAACTTTACTACGGTCTCGATGGTGTTAAGGATATCGGCCCGAACGTTGGTTGCAACCCGCAGGGATCAGACCCTCGCGCTCCGTATCCCAACAACTACTGGTGCTCGTTCCCGAACTCGTGTGCTCAGAAATACCGTGCGGACAAGTCGTCTCAGTGCAGAGCGCAGTACAACGGCGGTCTTTGCCCCATGGGAGTTTCGCCGGATGGAGAGACCTGCACGTACAGCTACAAGATTCTGGGTTACATTAACATCGACGATTTGGTTGGCATTACCAAGATGGGCTACAGCAACTACCAGCAGTTCTGCCAGAACGGTGGTATTGAGTTCAAGGCCAGGAACACTGGTCGCGGATTCGAGGTGGAGCAGAGTATCGATTTCTGGAAGAACCCTGGTGACCAGAATGCCAATGCTAACCGTGCCGCGCAAATGGTGTCGATGTACAACCAGTTGGCGAGCAGCGGTTCAAGTCCCAACATGACACCGCTCCCCTCAGTTGAGAGCCTGACCGCATCCAACCCGAAGTGTTACCTGAACAGTGCGGCGTGCGCACGAGCCCAGTTTGGCTGCAAGCGTTCGTTGTACTCACAGATCTGCTCCGTGTGTTCTTCCCCCGGAGCTGGTTGTGAGAAGGCTCCAGCGGGTTACTCGTTCCCCAACCTGTCGCTGCCAGCAGGATCGCGCTAATCTTGTTCATTCAGAAACAAGAACGACGCGTGGAATCGGTGTCGTACTTACTCGCTCTGTTCATGACTTGGGAATTCAAAGTCATGGGCGCTCCAAGGACTGCATCATCGGCAGTACACTTTAGAAATTGTAAATGTCAATGAGAGGTTATACACTGGAATGACTGTGCATCGACCAAAATTCTATTTCTAGGTTGCATGAGTTATTTGGAAATACCGTCGTGCATTTAAATCTGTACGGTAGGATAATAATTTGTACACCAACTAGTAGATACTACGTAGTAGTGAATTTCCAATATCGACGTCCAGCATGCTGTAGACAAGGAACGTCGAATACAATTTAGTGTCGTTTAGTGCTCTCGGGTTGTTAGGCAAAAAACTGATTGATTCTCCAGCATTATTACTCCTGCTCGGACATGCGGCATTGCCGTTTTTCGTGGGGGTGAACATTTTCATTATCCCCGGTAATTATAGTGAATATCATTGCTGACGAACCAACCGAAGTAGTGCACAAGGAACTTGAACCGACCAGTTGATTCCTGTTATTACACGATGACCAACGTTTCATCCTCTTCGTAGCCGAACTCAGACTTGTACTGTTCGAAGATCCGCTCGATCTCAGCGACATACAATGTGTGAATGGCACGAATTTCCTCTTCCGTGGGATTTGGATTGAGCTTGGTGGCAATGGGTTTACCGTACACGAGTCCATAACGTTTACCTTTTTCAGGAGCTCTGGGCATCCACCAGAATTTACCCCAAAATACTAGCACTGGGATTCCTAGTGTCTTGCGGAAGAAGTTGATCACACTCTTGGGCGGATTCCACAAACTGTGGGAATGCAAAAATCCAAAACTTTGCTCAGCAAAACACTCTCTAGCCTAGTTAGTAAGCAATAACTTTCCATGTACTTACTTGTAAAGCCACTTTTCGCCGAAGACAAACGTTGGTACGAGGTCTGCGCCATGATTGATGGCAAGCTTGATAAATCCCAGACGCTTCTTCAGCACTAACTCCGTCTTCAGAGGGGGACACACGGACTGAATGAGTGAATTCATTTGCAGCACTACAATAGATTTCACAACGCACCTCCTTCGAGTTGGGGTTTGTCCTGAAAATTCCAGGCACGCCACCGGGGTACACGACGATGCTGTTGCCTTCGTTCAATACCTTCTCGCCAGTAGATCGAGAGGCATCGACGCCTCCCATCCACAGACACAGCTCACGACCGAGTGGTACGTAGAACATCGCTGAAGCTCCGAGGACTGCAGCCACGGCACAACAATATCTGTGAGACGTTGTAGGCTGGGAATCTCACACACTTACTTCGATACGTGATGCCAGGGAAAATATCCTCAAAGCTGCCGCCGAAAATTGCGATCCGCGAAAGTACGATGATCCCGTGCGGATGGAAGCCGAAGATATACTGCTTGTTGGAGTCAAGCTCTTGCTCCCGGATGATCTTGACCCTATATGTCCAACGTACGAGGTTAGCCGAGATAAAGAAATATGTAGTCACGGAGTGTACCGAAGGAACTGGTTGAGTAGCCCCCATAGACTAGATGTACGAAGTCCTTCCCACACATTTCCATTGCCGGTCTTGTGTGCCCCGCTGAAGAATGAGGGCAAATAGAGCATTACCATGGCAAGTGATGCATAGTCCAAATCGTACTATCGTAAAGAGTACCAAAATGGTGAGCATTGAGGTGAAGAGCATCAACGAAGCAACAACGCTAGCGTTCACCTTATGAAACATGTAGAACAGAACGAGGAAGGGCACACCCCACACGAAGTAATGCAGGATCACAAAGCTGAAAATGTCGGTAGCCAGATTCTGCATCCAGCGAGGCACTCTGCTGTTCTTGGCGAAGAACTCGCGAGCGTCGTACACTAGCACGTCCTTGTGTTCCTGTTCTCGATCTGCCACAACTAAGTTCGGCGCCATGGTTTGCGGAACTGCTCCAAATCGAAGTGAGCTCTAGGATTGGAGACTCTCAAGCGACTGAGCGCCAGCCTACCACTCTGCCACCAACTGTACCACGCGATATCTGTGAATCCAACGTTCGTTTCGTTTGGATACACCACTCTCGGTCATGGAAACCAATGCGTGTTTGACACGTAGCGCGCTCCCATGCCACGTCAGACGTTTCACTCGTGTGTCAAGATAGACCTTGTAAAGCCGCCATCAAGCAGGAGTCACGGATTAGAAGACGCCTATGTGTGGCGACAGTATCTTGAAGACTGGAGTCTAGCCTAGAGCAGATTATACGCTTAGAGCTGGCTCGAGTTGCTCCGCGACAATATTATTCGTGCTGCTCCTTGCCCCCGGATTCGAGTCGATTTTTTGCATGACCCACAATTCTTTGGTCACGAGTTGAGCCACTGCACTACATCTATTTACATGTATTGTCAGGAGTAAATCCAACTACGCGTAAGTAGGAACCTATCCAAAGTTATCCGCCCCACGCCACCAAGGACAATCAATCACTGGAGGATGGATCCTCTACTGCCAAACAAGAGGTCAACAATGGACACCCGAGCTACCTGGCAGCTTTTATCAGGAGACGAAGAGGATGAATTTCATCCTCTTCATCAAGAAATGGTGGCAAGAACACTAAATCAAGGGGTGACTGAGTTCATGACGATGACCACTCCATGCTCAACCTACCTTCGTGTTGACTGTCTCGACAAAAAACTACAAGGTCAACTACAACACATCAAGAAAGACACAACAGACAACGACCCAGCGACCACACTTTCACGGAATCTGAATATGTTCTTTGCAGTGCAGTGGAGAAAACCGGCTGGAACAGCGCTCCGAGCGGCAAAACTCATGAAGCACACTACACCACACTCATTTACAACAAGCGCCGGAGGAGCTGCGACCCCGTTAACCAAGACCAGAAAACAATAACATCCCAGTAAAAAGAGCAAATCTATCCAAAGACGGTCAACATGAAGACCCGTCTCACTCCATATAAGAGTAAACATCGGCCGCTGGACCGTTGAGAGTGGATGCGGAATGTTGACACGTATAACGGGTCTTGGGAGGTTGTACGAAGACCATATTGTAGCAAGGAGTGGTGCACATCACCCGGAGACGCTAACGAGGTAGGAGAAGGCGAACGGTCGCTAAAGCAGAAGAGAGAAGAGGGTCAGTCAGAAATAAGAGCTGAAAGATAGTAGCGGGCGAGCTAGTACCGAGATCGTTCGTCAGAATACACGTAGTGCTTGGCGAGTATAGCTGGGAGTCACTGTCACAGTTGGGAAGTGGGCCTGAAGAAGAAGGCAGGCACACTAAGATCGACCTGAAGACGGAGCCAGGCGTGAGACGTAGGCCAGCGCGGCAGTGGATCGCCCGGAGATCAACCCGACAGTCTTATCCCAGTGGGAGGAAGTATACTTAAGGCTTCTGTAGGTCAGTAAATTTGCTCAAATAGAAGACCACTTTTCATCATAAACACTTATCCAAACTTATCCACCATGACAACACTTTGTTCTTCTGGCTCAGTGTCTGTAAGATAACATCTGGCTGTCGCACGCACATCTCGAGCCAGTGTCATCCACAACAACGTCTTGCCATACGTTCAACGCATGGCAGACGTCTTGACTTGAAAATCCGCTGTTCGTTGTTTCGTTTTTGAAGATTGCCATGCGTATCCATCCATACCCACTCAACCTAGCGACCAAGTTGTTGATCGAACGGATTCTTTCGCAACTTCGTACAGGTATCGTTCCGTCGGCTTTATCGTTCACGTTTTGGTTCAAGACACAGTCCGGCGAGAGTTTCTTCACATCTGCGTTTACAATCGACGTCCTTGACAAAAGCGTCATGTGGCTGCCACAAGGCAACAACTGTACACAATATTCCGGTTTCCGATGTCCTGTCGATACACCTAAACCCTGCACTATCCGCAGCTCGGTATTAGTTGAAGACGCGCTGTCGTCTGCCGCAAACCATACAATCGGTAGGTTCTTCAAAGTGGCACGTTCAAAAATGGGAATCTATGAGACCGAGGATCAGAGGAGAAGCTGTAGGTACACAGGTACAAGTTGCTTCAATATTGGTTATTGACTGCTCTTCGTATCAAGGAGGACACTACGAAAGTGAACAACGGGTGCAAGTGTCTATTAGACACAAAAGTTATGCCACGTAAAGGGATTTGCTTTTGTTTCAATATATGCTGCCATTGATGGACCTAGTCACCCCCGGAGGTTTCGTTGTCACTTAGACTCGCCACATTTAGGGCGAAATGTGGTAACCTATCTCCTGATGGGACTCGACCGGCTCAACGCCTGTTTGTAATGCAAATCCATGTTGGGACGATTGCCACGACAACTTCCTCCATGTGACGCCACAACCCATGTGGCAACGTAGCAAACTTTCCCATCGAATCAATGCCTATAGCATTTCTCATTCCAGTTTTCACCTGGTAACAGAGAAATCTACCCGGCAGGATCAATATGTGGGGTCGACTAGGTCTGCTTTGCGCTCTTCTCGGTGCTACCGCCACTGCCCAAAACTGGCGCATGACCCCCGTGAAGGTTATTCAAGCTCGTGTCCAAGGAGACGCACCTGTCTGGCACGGTTCCGCTGGGGGTTCCGGTGCGTCGTGCTCGGCTGCCGAAAACAATGTTGACTACATCGGCAACGATCTGACGAGCAAACCGAGTTCATCAGCCAGTGGATGCTGCGGTATTTGCTCTGCCACTAGCGGATGCAAAGCGTACACCTGGAATAAACTACAACGGCGGAACCTGCTGGCTCAAGACTGCAAAGGGAGGTACAAAGGTTACCAACGGTGCAGTGTCTGGTACATTGGGTGCCAGCCCAACGTGTTCGGCTGCAGAAAACAATGTTGACTATATTGGCAACGATCTGACAAGCAAGTCGAGTGCATCCGCCAATGGATGCTGTTCTATTTGCAAGGCCACCAACGGATGCAAAGCTTACACTTGGAACAACTACCTCGGCGGTACGTGTTGGCTTAAGACTGCCAAGGGAGGCACAAAGGTCACCAATGGCGCCATTTCCGGCACGGTGAGTGGAGGATCTTCTTCCTCGGGCGCGGGCATGTGGCTGTCCAAGTACGGTGATACGACGGAAATGCAGTACATCAACAACCTGGACACCGTCAACATGGCTTCCGTGGAGGGTGCACTCATGTACGTGCAGGCCGAAGGCATCAACGTGAACGAGCAGTCGGTCAGATGCCAGCGCAAGAACAACATGCAGTACGTCGTTTTCTACGAAATGACCATCGTTCAGCCCGCTTACAGCATCAAGTACTATGAGAACCACACGCCCCCCGAGTACGGTGACTTCGTTGCCATGGACGGTGCCAAGTGTACGAATGCCGGTAGTGACCTTCCCAAGAGTTGCAAACTTTACTACGGTCTCGATGGTGTTAAGGATATCGGCCCGAACGTTGGTTGCAACCCGCAGGGATCAGACCCTCGCGCTCCGTATCCCAACAACTACTGGTGCTCGTTCCCGAACTCGTGTGCTCAGAAATACCGTGCGGACAAGTCGTCTCAGTGCAGAGCGCAGTACAACGGCGGTCTTTGCCCCATGGGAGTTTCGCCGGATGGAGAGACCTGCACGTACAGCTACAAGATTCTGGGTTACATTAACATCGACGATTTGGTTGGCATTACCAAGATGGGCTACAGCAACTACCAGCAGTTCTGCCAGAACGGTGGTATTGAGTTCAAGGCCAGGAACACTGGTCGCGGATTCGAGGTGGAGCAGAGTATCGATTTCTGGAAGAACCCTGGTGACCAGAATGCCAATGCTAACCGTGCCGCGCAAATGGTGTCGATGTACAACCAGTTGGCGAGCAGCGGTTCAAGTCCCAACATGACACCGCTCCCCTCAGTTGAGAGCCTGACCGCATCCAACCCGAAGTGTTACCTGAACAGTGCGGCGTGCGCACGAGCCCAGTTTGGCTGCAAGCGTTCGTTGTACTCAAGATCTGCTCCGTGTGTTCTTCCCCCGGAGCTGGTTGTGAGAAGGCTCCAGCGGGTTACTCGTTCCCCAACCTGTCGCTGCCAGCAGGATCGCGCTAATCTTGTTCATTCAGAAACAAGAACGACGCGTGGAATCGGTGTCGTACTTACTCGCTCTGTTCATGACTTGGGAATTCAAAGTCATGGGCGCTCCAAGGACTGCATCATCGGCAGTACACTTTAGAAATTGTAAATGTCAATGAGAGGTTATACACTGGAATGACTGTGCATCGACCAAAATTCTATTTCTAGGTTGCATGAGTTATTTGGAAATACCGTCGTGCATTTAAATCTGTACGGTAGGATAATAATTTGTACACCAACTAGTAGATACTACGTAGTAGTGAATTTCCAATATCGACGTCCAGCATGCTGTAGACAAGGAACGTCGAATACAATTTAGTGCCGTTTAGTGCTCTCGGGTAGATTATTTTTCGGGTCTTTTGCGGGTCTGGTAAGGTGTCGGGTCGGGCATGGATATTTAGGTGGTCGGCTACCGGGTCAGGCTGACCTGCACCTGACCCGTAAAATACACGTTACAGTTTCGGGAAGTTGAATAGTCTACTACAGTACCCAATATTACCGGTAATACAGAAGTACCTCTAGTAACAAGTGTGTCCTTTCAGTATATGTTATGACAGTTTTTATGCGTATACGCAAGCGCGAGGACAAATCCACTTCGGTACAGCTTCTACCTAGCCCTACTGGGCATGGTTGGCTGTAAGACGTACTCAATTGAACAGCTGGTGTTGTAGATTTGATCGAAATTGTTGGATATCAGCTCCCTACTCCACAACCGGCATTTGCAAAAGCCATTCCCAACATGGAAGACGATCGAGAACCTTGCCCATTCAAGACAACCATGCAATGGAAGGGTAATGCTTTCACCAAGGCGTACTCTTCCGGGCTCAAAACCACCAATAGGTGCTGTGACGGGGTCACACGAGTACCTTGCTTAGAGGAAGCGTGCTATTAAGAGTATACAAACTCTAAGTGAACGGCAGTTCACTAGTCCCTGGTCTTAGGGGACTTAATAGCCAGTTTAGAGTAGATTTTAGACTGATTTATTTATAGTTAATTAGGTCCATTTGGCCTGTAATACAAATTACTAATTAACTATACTTTATCGTAATTATGCATATAAAAGGTAGGTTTAATGTTATTGGTTGGCCCTCAGCCACCGAACCTACGTGGCAGTAGTGTGGCTCACACCACAGTGTGGACCACACCACTCCATCAGAGTATTAAAACAAATACTCGCAGAAGTATATCTACTTCTAAAGGCGGTACCCTTTCTGGGGTACCCCTTTCATGTAACCCCGTTACATCCTCCCCCACTTAGGTTGGAAACACCCCCAACCAATGAGGAGCTAGGATGAGAGCTCCGCTGTCTTTCCTGTCCTTTGTCGATACCCATCGACGAGCCACCGTTGTGGCTTAAGGCTTTCATTCAGCCTTTTCGCGCGTCCAAGACACCTGGAGGCTTCCACGTCAGCCTCCCAAGATGCCTAAGAAGGCAAACACCCGCGGCGCTTCGGCGCCTTCTAAGTCTAAGACCGCGAGGTCGAAGACTGCTAAGGCCAAGTCGAAAGACAAGGCCGCTCCGCGCAAGGAAGTCCGCAAGGCGGCTTCCGAGGCAGGCAGCAAGCGTACGGCTGCTGCTGCCAGCCAAGAAGGGAGTTCGCGACGTAGTCGCTCGCGCTCCCTGTCACCCGACGATAGGCCGAACCCTCGGTTCGCCTATCGGGACCACAGTCCTGGGTCAGAATCCCCGGAATTTCATATTCCGATTATTACGGGATCAGAGTCCGACGGGGACTCTCCTGGATCCGCTAAGGATCCATCTTCTTCTCAGGATGCTCCTTCACAGGACGCTGCTGCTGCTGATGCTGAATCATCTGAGGCAAAGGCAGCTTCGACGAGCTCGCCTGCCAAGAACCTTACCTTAACCGAAGGTAAGGCTCGAGCCCAAGCTGCGAAAGCAGCTTCTCCAAAACGGGCTGATGAGGGCGCTGCTGCCGCTAAGAAGCGCGCAGCCCCTGGCTCTCCTACGTCAGAGCCTTCAATCGCTAAGGGATTTAAATCCCTGTTCGACTCCTCAGACGAGGAGGAAGAGGAGGGGGCTGTCTATGAGCCCCGAGAGATCTCTAATGATCTCGATGAGCAGCAGGAGCGCTATCAAGCTGCTCAACTGCAAGGCACTCCTGTGCCTCCCGCGCCGGTATATCCTAGCGGATATTACCCACCGGATGCGGGGTCTGGGTCTCCAATGTTCTTGGAGCACCTTAAGGCCCCTCGTGGTCTAAACCATGGGCGCACTTCGCGTGGCGCCTATGAGCGTGCCTTGGTTCAAGTCGAACCTCTCTTTGTCAACGACATTGAGGCCGCTAGGTGTGTGCTACTTGCACCACACCGAATTCCTCTCAAGGAATTTACTAGTCTTCGAAAGAAATCCGAAGACCGTGGTGGGCTCTTCCCCGTGTGGGCTACCCTTGGGTACAGCCCGAGAACACCACAACCCAGACCCAGGCAGAAGACCTGTTCTGGAGATGGGTTTCTCTAAAGAACTTCACAGTTCAGGAGTTGAAAGAACTCCGGGAAGATCGCCTGCTGTCCTATGTCTTGGACCAGCGAGATCTTCGAATTGAGTTTGCCCACTTAGTCGCTAAGCGGCAACTCCACTCCGTCATGGAGGGACTTAGACAGCAGTCTAAGTCCAGCGCTCAAGATGAGCGCGGGTACGGTTCCGTCAACCCAGGGACCGTACACCGTAAGGCGGCTAAAAAGCCGCGGACTACTTACGCCCCGGCTGTTGCAGATCCCAAATCTCAACAGCCTTCGGGCAGTCAACCCGGAGCCGGTCTTCCGGCTCCCACGAGTTCTGTGACGAGGGGTAACCCCGCCACTTCACAAGCAGCTGGCGCTTCCCAGAGCGCCGCCGCTCCTGGACGACCCGCTCCACATGATAGTGGAGCTCGCCGTTCCGGTCAAGGAGGGCAGGAGGAGCTCTCGCACGCGTTTGAGTACGCGGCTCCTTCTCAACCGTATCCTTCTGGACCCTCATCTTCGGGTCGGGACTCTGTGGGGTCCCTATTAAGTGACGAGGTCCGTCAACTTCGAGATCGCGTTTATGCGATCGAGATAGCCCTTGGGCTTGGGCCTGGTGGTCAGGCTGCCTCTCAGGCTGGCAAGCCGGGGACCCTTGAGGTCCTTCGCCAAGACTTGGACGCTCTTGGTCGTGAGACTCATGAGCTCCATGGGCGTGTTGACCGCCGAGCTCCGGCTGCTGCCGTGAAAGAGCTCCGTCGAAGCTTAGATGTTCTAAGCCATGAGGTGCATGGTCGGATGCCCTCTTATGAGCCGCAGGGGTACTCGTACCACTCGGCTTATGGGTATAGCTCTTACCCGAGCTCTTCCCATTCGGTACCGTCATACCCTTCGTATGACTCGCGTGGGTACCAGCCTGTGTATCGTTCGCAGGCTTCGACACCGGCAACTCCGGTTGTCCAGAGAGCTCAGCCTCGTTTCGAGGAGGTGAGTTCTCACCTTGGTCTTCCTCCGTCCGAGAAGGAAGACCCAGCGGATCGTGATACCGCTTAAGACGCCCCACGTAGAACGTCGGGTGCGTCGCCATTGACTTTGGGAGGTCAATGGTATACGCCGCGCCATGTCTGGCCAGGACCGCAAAGGGTCCAATGAAGCGGTGCTTCAACTTGTTGCTCCCTACGGAGCTACCAAGTTTATAGGTAGATTTTTAGTGTCTAACAACACCAATTCACCCACCTTAAAAACACTTAAGTTTCCTCTGTTTTTGTCTGAGTACTCCTTTTGTTTTCTTGGGCTGATGCCATTGCATCTCTAACCCGGCTGATTAACGTCAGCCTGTTGTCTATAAATGACGACAACTGTCTTTTCAAGACTCGGGCTCTATATCAGAGACCTGGGAGGAAAAGGCTTTCCGAGCCTCTCCCCCACTTACGATGGAGGCCACGGTGCCTCCCCGCAAGGTTAGCGGCACCTGGGGGTGTCGTAACCCATTCAAATAGAACGGGGTAAACCCCGTTGATGCGTGTACCGCATTGTTGAGTGCAAACTCAACCATAGGAAGCTGATCCGACCAGGATCGAGGTGCTTCCGCACAGATACTGCGCAGAGTATCTTCGAGCACGCGGTTGACGCGCTCCGTCTGACCATCCGTCTGCGGATGGTCCGCAGTTGACATCGTCAACTTAGTTCCCAACAATTGGAACAGGGTGTCCCAAAACGCACCCGTGAAACGCGGGTCTCTATCCGAGACTATGGTCTCTGGTAGACCATGATAGCGAAACACGCTATCTAGGAACAGCTGTGCAGCGTGTTTCCCGGTGACCTTGTCACGTACCGGAGCAAGATGTACCATCTTGCTCAAACGGCAGACAAACACCAATATGCCGGTGTTGCCCTTGTCATCGGCCGGCAGGCCGAAGACGAAGTCGAGACTCATCGACTTCCAGCAATCTGCTGGTACAGGTAGGCTCTGCAGTGGAGCCGAGGCGTGGCCCGAAGGCTTCACCCTCTGACATGTTTTCACATGTCTTGACATAGTGTGCCACCCACTTATACATGCGGGGCCACCAAAATGTCTGAGAGACCATTTGGTAGGTCTTCTCCCGGCCAAGATGGCCACTTATCGGCGCATCATGCGCCTCTAGAAGTATGTCATACTTCAGATCCTCGTCGTTTGGAACGACAACCCGAGGAGGATCTCTAGGGTCTACTCTGTAATGGAGTAACCCATCGGCCAGCTCATAACGATGGAGCTGCGCCCGCTGTCGAGGCGAAAGCCTGTCGACTTTGGCGTCCTTGCCATCGGACAAGAACTGCACCAGTGGTGTATAGTTCTCGTCCTCCTGATACGCTAAGCGTATCCGATCGTATAGATAGATCTGTCGTGACCCGACTGACATGAGCTAGCTCATAGTCAGGTCGACGCGACAATGCATCGGCAAGCACGTTGAGCTTGCCCGGCTTGTATTCAACGCGGAAGTTGTATTCCGCGAAGAATGACAGCCACCTCGCCATCCGCTGCGACAGATGCGGCGAGTTGGTGGCAGTCCGCAAGGACGCGTGATCAGTATAGATCACAAAGGGCCTCGTGCCCAAGAGATGAACTCTAAATTTGACAAGAGCGTACTTCATTGCAAGTAGCTCCTTGTCATGAACGGGATAGTTCCGTTCGGCAGCCTTCAGCTGCCTGGACTGGAAGGAGATGACACGTTCGTGTCCTTCATCGTCCTTCTGCAACAGCGCACAGCCTATTGCATAGTCAGAAGCGTCACAGACGACGCTAAATGACTTGTTTTCGTCCGGCAAGGCCAGGACTGGCGCTTGCTGTAAGCTCGCCTTGATGCTGTCAAAAGCATCCTGGTGCTGTTGCTCCCAGACCCAGTCGGCCTCTTTCTTTAAGAGATCCGACAAGGGTCGAGCTAGTTCAGCGTACCCTGCGCTGTACTTGTGAAGATAGTTGGCTAAGCCCAACCACTTCCGGAGGTCCTTCTGCGACCTCGGGGTCGGCCAAGCCGCTATGGCCTTGACCTTCCCTGGATCGGCGCGTACGCCGACCCTGCTGACAAAGCAGCCGAGGACTTTTATCTCCTCAGCTGCAAAGACGCACTTGTCGATGTTGGCATAGAGCTTGTTAGCTCTCATGACCTCAAACACTCGACGGAGGTGCTTCAAATGCACCTCCATAGCCGTCTGGCCGCCTTCGGCACGGCTATGGACGAATATATCGTCGAAGTACGTCTGAGCGAACGTACGCAATGGTCTAAACAATTGTGTGACCAAGCGATTGAACGTCGCTGGGGCATTTGATAGCCCTTGTGGCATCACTAGCCACTCCCAGAGCATCCCACTCGGGGTGCTCACTGCGGTGAGAGGAATGTCACTCTCCCGCATCAGGATCTGGTAGTATCCGTCTACCAGATCCAGGGCACTGTACAGCGTACAGCCCGACATGTTGTTCAGCAACACATCCTTGCGAGGGATCGGCGTCTGTGCCGGTACCGTCGCATTGTTCAGCTTGTTGTAAGCATGAACCAGACGCCACTTCCCGTTCGGTTTGCGAACGCAGAAGGTCGGCGTCGAGTGCGGGGACTTCGACTCCCGCACCATGCCCGACTTCGCCTTTTCGGCGAAGAAGGCATCTATGACCTCGCACTGCTCGCGAGGTAGAGGCCACTGCCTCGTGACACAATACTTTGTGCCAGGCACGAGGTCAATCTCGTGCCGAACTCCCCGATCCGGCGGGAGTTGGGATGGTGGGTGCTTCGACACCACATCCGAGTATTCCTTCACAAGAGGATACACTGGATCCTCCGGGTTCTTGAGAATCTCAGAACCCAAGCGCGTTGCACGCTGCTTCGTGAACCCCTCCAGGACGTCCTCGTCCATTACGGAGGAAGAGTTCAAATCTTCAGGAGAGGTCTCCGGCTTCAGGAGCACCATCTCCGCAATCTCTCCGGCCTTCAACTCGGCCAGGAAGTCCTTCATGGACAATTCCTCGAGGTTCAGCAGCGCTGACACCTCTGGCAGTGCCTCCAGATGGACGGCACCTGCCCTAACTTGACGACCGGACACGCCGTCGAAGACATGGCATTGCATTGCTCTTCGACCGGCCGTGCCGGTGGAGTCTCAGACTCCGAGTGTGGTACTTGGTTATCCACACGGGAGGTGCTCAACGACACCTCCGCACTCGTACTGGTCTTCTTGACCCCGCGTGGAACTCTGTTACCCACGCTAGAGACGCATACTGCGCTCTCGATCTTCTTGGTCTCTTCGACCTCGTGTGGAACTATGTTACCCACACCGGAGGCGCCCTCAGCGCCCTCCCCAGCAGCCTCAGCTGCTTGCGGACCTATGTTACCCGCTTGCGGAACTACGTTATCCGCCTGTGGACCTATGTTACCCACTTGTGGACCTATGTTACCCACACAGGAGACGCCTTTAGCGCTCTCCTTAGCAGCCTCTGCTGCTTGCGGACCTATGTTACCCGCCTGGTCAGTGCCGTCCGGCACTGCCACAGTCGAAGCCCATACGGCGCGACGACTCTTAGCGTTGGGACTTGCCGTCGTGGCAATCCCACACGCTTGGCAATGAGCCTTGGTCTCACGACCGGTTGCGAGGCTCATCGCAACATCTTCATTGGAGTCCGTGACTCCCAATACTTCTTCGGGCGCGTAAGCGCCTTGGCGACCATCTCTGGCGCCCCAGTCCCGGACAGAGGTGGGAACATTACTCACCAAAGCTCTGTCGGAGACTGCGGGCCGGCTAGCCCCAATGGCTTTGCCGCGCCAATCGATCCAGGGCTCGTGCTTTTCGAGCCACGGCATGCCCAGGATCAAGTCGTACTTGTCCATGTCTAGGACAAGGAACGACTCCGTGCTGTCAAAGTCTTCAAACTTTACAGCCAGGTCCATACGGACCCCAGGTACGTTAACCACCGTACCATCGGCCAGTCTCACCGAGACCTGGCCCCTGCCTTTGCTTTCTCGCAAAGCATCGGCATACTTGTCGCCATTCCGCGCGACCGTCTGGCGTCGAGCAAAGTTCGTCGACGCCCCAGAGTCAATCAGGACTCTAAAGGGATCTCCATATCCCCGTACACTCGCGTGTACCACGAGCAGTCCGCCGCTGCTCTTTCTCGTCTCGAGAGCACCCAGGCTCTCAGGGGCTAAGCCTCCATGGCGTGCGCCGTCCGCACTCCTACCATGGGGACTTAGATCTTCCCCAGTAGGGCGCCCCGCCCCTACTGGTGACCCCAGTTCCCCTGGCTCTTGGGTCGCGGCTTCTGCCACGGGCCCCTCGAGCCCCTAGGTTTGGAAGGGAACTTCCTTTGCCCTCCCGCAGGGCAGGCACGTTGCATGTGCCCGAGCTTCCCACATCCGTAGCAACGGATGGAGCTCTGTACGGCCGTACCCAGTTCCATGGGTACCGGCCCGGTGCTAGCTCCAGCTGCTGGAGCTCCTTGCACTGCGCCTGACGACGCATTGTGGCCTTGCCACACCGACGTAGGAGTACGAGCCTGTCGGTGGCTGTACTCCTCTTGGAGGGCGATCTGGATCGCTTCCTCCATAGTGTTCGCATGCACGCGGAACAACTGTGTGCGGGATGGGCCCACCTTCAGGCCATCCATGAACACGGTCACTTTGATGTGTTCAGGTAGGGGGTTCCTACCAGAGATGCAGCGAGTACTCGCATCTCCTGGATGTACTCATGCAGCTCACGCTTCCCTTGTTTACATGCAAGGAAGCGCGAGCGCTGGCGATACTCATAGTTCGCCGGAAGGAAGGCGGCTCTAAGCTGTTGACACAGCTGAGCCCAGGTTGTGAAACAACCCGGCGTCGTCGCTTCGCGCGTGTACGCCCAGGTCTTCGCCCGACCTCCTAGGTTGGACAGGGCGAAAGCGACTCGAAGTCGCTCGGTCGAGATTAGAGCCGCGTCCATCGCGAGCCCGACCTCTCGGACCCAGAAGTGGAGGTTCTCTCCCTCCTTTCCCTCATAAGGATTAACCTTAAGCCTCAATGGCTTAGGTTGGGCTGGCTTCATCTCAGCCACGGGGTCTGCAGCCCCTGTACGTGGGCGATAAGCCCTCTCTCGTACGTGTCGAACGCCTCGATGCGTTCGACCTACTCGGCCGACGTAGCAGCCGCAAAGCTTCGGAGGGCGTCTCCTCCAAAGATGCCCACCATCTTCCGGACCGACTCAAACTGAGAGTCGGTCAAATGAGGGAACTCCCCTCTATCCATCCTGGCTTACCTTGTAGGAGCCACTGAGGATTCAGGTAGTCAATCTACCCGCGTAGGCGTGGATTGACTACAAGTGCTACCAAGTGTGACGGGGTCACACGAGCACCTTGCTTAGAGGAAGCGTGCTATTAAGAGTATACAAACTCTAAGTGAACGGCAGTTCACTAGTCCCTGGTCTTAGGGGACTTAATAGCCAGTTTAGAGTAGATTTTAGACTGATTTATTTATAGTTAATTAGGTCCATTTGGCCTGTAATACAAATTACTAATTAACTATACTTTATCGTAATTATGCATATAAAAGGTAGGTTTAATGTTATTGGTTGGCCCTCAGCCACCGAACCTACGTGGCAGTAGTGTGGCTCACACCACAGTGTGGACCACACCACTCCATCAGAGTATTAAAACAAATACTCGCAGAAGTATATCTACTTCTAAAGGCGGTACCCTTTCTGGGGTACCCCTTTCATGTAACCCCGTTACAGGTGCAGTTATTACCGCAGTACCAAGTGCAAGGCTCGGTTTGATGTGATGGCGGATGGCTCCTACCAAAACGCTGTTTCTCACACGTGCGGTAAAACTGCCGATACGTCTCCTGCTAGCAGCACCGAAGACGATGTGGCAGTAGCTATTGAAGACGTTGTCGATGACATGAAAGCGGAAGTCGACGCGCTTGCGTTGGCAAACCTAGCGCTAGTGCCAAGCAAGATATGGGAGCTCATCCGAGAGCAATTCACCTCTGCACGAATGGTTCACGGCCTAACCCGAGACCAAGTAATCAGCCGTGTCTACCGCACACGCAACAGGCACTTCGGTTCTACGATCTACGGACGTGTCGAGGTTCCACCTCTTTCGCTGACCAAGGCAGGTGATGCTACTTTTTTCCAGTTCCACTACACCTATATGGACGGCGGAGAAGTGCAGCACATCCTTGGTTGGGGGCATCCTGCGCTGATCCGGTTGCTATCCTACAACCAGACTTCACTCTACATCGACGGAACCTTCCACTGTGTGCCCACTCCGTTTTATCAGTGCATTGTCGTCATGGTACACGATCGTGGGTCAAAGTGCTTTGTCCCATGCATGTACTGCCTCACGACCAATAAGAGCGAATGGACATATTGGCACACTCTTCACTGTGTTCAAGCTACAACCGGAATGACGATGGATGTGGGAACAGTGTCATGCGACTTTGAGAGAGGCCTTATCAATGCGGTGGGAGATCAGTTTCCTGAAGCCGACATTATAGGCTGTCTCTTTCATTTCAAGCAGGCAGAACGTTGCAAGATGCAGAAACTCCACATTCCAGCGGAAGAGGTTACTGGGATGATGCTGCGTGGCTTCCTCGACTCTCTGACCGTGATCCCCTATGACCGCATCGACCCCCATGGAATCAACTACGTGATTGGGAAGTTCAAAAGCGCGCTGCGTGAGAGCGGAACGGAGTACTCTCATGCGAAATGGGTCGAGTTCTGGGTATACTTCCGCAAGACGTGGCTGGAGACGTACAAGCCGCATCTGTGGAATGTTTATGGTATTCAGCGGATGCTTGTTAACCGGACGAACAACCCGCTCGAGCGATACAATCGCGAGCTTAACGGGGCTTTCCTAACAGCCCGTCCGAACATCCCAACCTTCTTAGGCGTGATTGGAGATCATGCTTCGCACTACGTCACCCTCCTGGAAGATATAGCCCGCAACCGAGCTCGTGCGCCACCACACGGGGCTTACGTGATTCCTCAAGACTTCACTGTTTAGATGACAACACCGGACAAACAGGTGTCCTCGTGCGACTGCGTTTTCTACTGCTTCTTTTTCGGTTATAGTGTAGTGTCCAACTACTGTAGATACTCAGTAATCACGGCAAATACACTTTTTAACCTCTTCAGTAGTCTTGACGAAAGTACGCATTGTTTTCGATGGCCTCGTTGTTGTATTTCGTTACCTGTATTCGAACCTACCCATGCCTATAGCTCAGTAGTATCCCGGGTTGGTATACAGGGCGGGGATTTCTTGCAGTGCTTGCGATATCCTCCAGCGCTGTAAGTCTTGCCGCACCGTAGACACTTGCGCGGTGCTTCCTTAGGTCGATTCTTGCGGATGCGCACGTGGCCTTCGGGGTTTCTTGAACAGTAGAACCGGTGCTGGCAAATTCTCGCCGACGTCGCTTCTTGATGTCCGCAGTGTTCGCACGTAAACTCGCGTTCATTAACGCCAGCAACTATGTCCGGGACGAACTTGACACCTTCGATGGTTACGTAGCAGTGCAGGCGAAAGTTGACCTTGGAGTAGCCCACACCGCAGTGAATCAAGTCTCCACGAAAGGAATACACCAACCAGGTTGAAGCTCGATCACAGACGCTCGGGCAGGGTCACAATTCTGATAGCAACCGTCGAACACTTTAAGCTTCGTACCCTCCTCCAACGCCACGATCATGCTGCACGGGATGGTCCCTGGGTACTTATTGGTAACCTTGGCAATCGCAGCAGGCGTGTAATCTTGATGAGGATCTTGTTCGCTTCCACCCTTTTCCGATTTCATGAACGAGTACACGGTTGGCACGTAGTTCCGATCGTGCATGCGCACAAGGAACGAAAGCTCCTGGTGAAGCATCTTCATTGCGTCCGAAAACTTTGAAGCTTGGACCGGAAGGCGAGACTGCTTGCGATCGGGGTCCTCATATTCACCTCCAACCTCTTTGAACACTGGGATGTATTGGCGTGCCGCTGCTTCGCTTAAAATCGCTGAAACTACATGTGATGGCAGGTGCAGCTTGGAAACATGGTAACCCCACGGAGGTAGTGCAGGATAATCGGGTGTCATATTTGAGGCCATTTTCAAACTGATACGACCTATGCGTTGAGGCACGGCCAAACGTTTCAAGGCACGACCAAATGTTTCAAGGCACGGCCAAACGTTTCAAGGCGCGGCCAAACGTTTCAATGCGCGGCCAAATGATTTGAAAAGGCGCGACCAAACGTTTCATGGCGCGGCCAAATGATTTGAAAAGGCACGGCCAAATTATTTGAGGCACGACCAAATGATTTGAGGCGCGGCCAAATGATTTGTTTCGTTGTTACCGGTATAGAAACTAGTATCACTATATTAGTGGGGCTCTAGACAGTATTTCTCTGGTAAGGGTCTGGGTCGGGCATGAAAACAATTATATATTCGCTGCAAAATATCCGGGGGTCTGGGTCGGGGTAAGACTGACCCGACACCTTACCAGACCCGCAGAAGACCCGAAAAATATCTAACCGTGCTCTCGGGTTGTTAGGCAAAAAACTGATTGATTCTCCAGCATTATTACTCCTGCTCGGACATGTGGCATTGCCGTTTTTCGTGGGGGTGAACATTTTCATTATCCCCGGTATTATAGTGAATATCATTGCTGACGAACCAACCGAAGTAGTGCACAAGGAACTTGAACCGACCAGTTGATTCCTGTTATTACACGATGACCAACGTTTCATCCTCTTCGTAGCCGAACTCAGACTTGTACTGTTCGAAGATCCGCTCGATCTCAGCGACATACAATGTGTGAATGGCACGAATTTCCTCTTCCGTGGGATTTGGATTGAGCTTGGTGGCAATGGGTTTACCGTACACGAGTCCATAACGTTTACCTTTTTCAGGAGCTCTGGGCATCCACCAGAATTTACCCCAAAATACTAGCACTGGGATTCCTAGTGTCTTGCGGAAGAAGTTGATCACACTCTTGGGCGGATTCCACAAACTGTGGGAATGCAAAAATCCAAAACTTTGCTCAGCAAAACACTCTCTAGCCTAGTTAGTAAGCAATAACTTTCCATGTACTTACTTGTAAAGCCACTTTTCGCCGAAGACAAACGTTGGAACGAGGTCTGCGCCATGATTGATGGCAAGCTTGATAAATCCCAGACGCTTCTTCAGCACTAACTCCGTCTTCAGAGGCACGGGACACATGGACTGAATGAGTGAATTCATTTGCAGCACTAACATTCCCAGTCCGTGGTTATATCCGGCAAGTAAAAGGGGCTCCTTGACAGTTGTCCAGTAGGTCAAACTCCTGGACACGAGCGAAGTTCAAACAGGTCAGATATCGAAACGAATCCGGAGAAACATATACCTTCACTTCGGGCTCAAACTCAATTGACTTTTACAAATCCAGACTGACGAGAGCTTTTCATTTTTTCCGAACCGTCAGAATCTAGTCATAAGCTTTATGTGTGATAAATTCATGTAAAGATTTAAAAGCAGCGTCTATTTCTCCGCGGACTGAAATGAGAAACCAGAACAACTGTACAGGTAACAGGGGCGTACAAGGTACAAGCAGTTGCTAGTAGATGGTAAAAGCAACCAGCGGAAAGGATCTAAGGGCTATGCCTGCATACATGCCCCAGAATCGTGAAGTCATTGGATGCACCAGTACCTGATGCATGGAACATTCACTTCTATACGCATTCTACCACGAACAAGCAGAGCTAAGGAGAGTGGGTATTATTCCACTATGAAGTAGGGCAACAATGGCAGTCCACCACGGCCGAAAACCTCAAACTGGGGTCGAACAATGCTCAGCTCAAACAAACCATGAATGACCTATATCCGGAAAATACAGTGGCACCGAGTTTGAACGATCTCTTCAAAGTGTGATGGGAAACCAACAGGGACAGCGCTCACAGCGACGAAACTCAGGGCAAAAACAACAAAATGGTAATCCACGAAACTAGAAGCAGAAGGGGAGCTACAAACCTTAGTGTTCATCCACAAACCTATATTGAAAACTCACAGCCGAAGTCAAAAGCCAAATTATACCCACAGACGGCAACCAAGCCTCTCACATAATATAAGGCATTTATAGGCTCAAACAAAAAAGCCACTAAATCATCCAGTTTTCGCGGACTGTTGGGCTACAATATTGCCTTGAACTAAAGAATACGCATAACTGCCGCCGCTGCTGTCGCTCGGAAGGATTCCCGGTAGAGCTTTTACGCCATCTTACCAAGTTATTCAACGCCAAAATCTTTTCTCAGGACGAACACGCAATGGAAATTCGTCTGACAGTCACAGTCAGACTCTGACGAGCTGACACTTAAAACACGATCAGGTGGAACACCCTTTTCGGGCTCTAGAACAAACGTTGGTTGGTAGTAGGGAATGTAATCCCAGTGTAGGCAAAATCACAGCCCACATTGCATCTCCAGCTGCAATGAGGCTATCTAGATTCCAGACGACAACCACAACCACGACGAGAACTGCAAGTCTACTCAGGACCAACCGATGTTACTTAGAACAACAGTAGCATTGATGGTAGAGAGTTTAACTAACTAGCTTTAATCTCACTTTCGCTTTTACTTTGCAAGCAACAAGTATTCCAAGCGGAACTTGACACACCCAGTGCGGGTGAATTTCTCACCGAGCTTGGCAACATTCTTTCAGGAGATACTTTAGCTCGAGACGCCAATTTGTTCAAATGTGTGCTGTCCTTCAACAGTTGATACTGTATGTTTCGTCTAGCGCTCCGGTACACTGTGTAATGCAGTTGCTGAGGGAGACGCGTGGATGAAGGAGCTATCATCGCAAATTGGCTTGTATCTTAGAAATATTTCTAACCAGGAGTAGAGGAGGAAGTAGAGGAGTGTCTAGTCACCCATACTATTCAGCACTACAAAACTTACCGACTTGCCTTCGTCACTACAGTATTCCCCGGCAAATCGGGAAAGGTGGGACTGATAAAGAATGCAAGTATACAAAGTGTGCACTGGGACTAGTCCATGCGATAGGGTACTGAATGTTTGTTAATAGCAGACGATCCAGCATATTGACATGGTGACATGACCTTTTGTAGAAGAATCAAGCGTAGATAGTGGTTCTTCATGGGCATGGGACCTATGATTAATGTAACAGGCTGATACAGGCGGAGCGTGTACCAGCAATGCATAACGCTCACTGTAAGCCATCCATTTACCACCACCATGTAGCAACTCATGCATGCATGCTGAAGCGACCTAGTGTCGCTCCTCTCTCTCTTTCTGCTTTCTAGTAAACCTTCTTTCTGGCTCAAAGCCATGTACTCAGCTGCAGTAGTGTGAAGAGCCACTGTCTTTTCCGTCTGACTACTCCACGAAAGGGACTCCCACAGAATTGTACTAAGTATAGTGCTACTGATTTTCGATCGTTCATTCAATTTGCGAAGTCGGCATCAGCGTATACTCACAAGTGTCGGTCAAGAACATCCTCTATGTATTCGCGACCCCCAAGGCGTAAGCCGCAGTCAACTGTTACTCGTAGATAACGAAGACCACGTTTGGCGTCCCGCCAGTGCGTTATGCCAGGGTTTTCCAAGAATTGGCCACACACACGAACTAGATACGCTAAGTCGGGGCGCGTCCCCAGCATTAAATACATTAGATTTCCAATTACGGGCCGGTATGGTTTGTTCTCCATAAGTCAATTTTAAACCTGGAGTGCCTGGTGTCTTGCATTCATTGCACTCGTCCACACCAATTTTTTGCAGCACAGATACACCATATTTCTGCTGTCCGACGAACATTGTTCTCTCGTTACGATTTCGCGTGATTTCCCACCCCAAAATGTAATGAAGCTCCCCCAGATCTTTCATCTTGAAGCGGGAACAGAACATTTCCTTCATCTGGTTGATGAGATTCATCGTAGGAGCAAACAGTATCAGATCGTCTACATAGAGAGGAATAAATACTAGCTGGCAATCAATCACTTTGACCGCAACATAGGATTCTGCCTTTAGTATTGTGAAGCCTTGCTCCACCAAAAATGACTTCAGCAACTGAAACCACACTCGCGGTGCTTGCTTCAAGCCATTTAGACTTTTTAACAAGTGACAGACCCAGTTTTCTTTTCCTCGGACAGCATAGCCTTCCGGCTGCTCCATGAAAACCTCTACGTCGATCTTTCCGTTCAAGAATGCGGTTGTCACATCCATCTGGTGGGCTTCATAGTCCCAGACCGCAACCACCGTCAGCAGGACTCGCAATGTTTCGAGACGCACCACTGGTGAGTAGACCTCCAGATAGTCAACTCCATAAACATGCATAAACCCTTTACCACAACTCTAGCTTTGAACCGGTCTATCTCTCCGGTTGCCAGATACTTGACACGAAATACCCATCGGTTTTTCAGTACCTTCATGCTCTTCTTTCGCAGAACAAATTCCCACGTATTATTTTGCCGTAATGCTTCATACTCTGCATCACCTGCAGATCGCCACTGCATGAAATGCTCGCTTTCCATTGCCTCTGTGTACGCATATTGTTCTGCGATAACACTCACGGTAAGGCAACAGTAGTCCTGCCACCACGCAAGCGCTATTTCTTTTGCCATCGCTCGTTGTAACTCTTCACGAGCCTTCGTCCATTCCATAGACGACAAACTCACAGCTTTGTCAGAATTTGTGTTTTCATACGTTGCGTAACCATAGTCACCGAACCACAAAGGGGGCTTGCTCGCACGACCACTCCGTGTTACTGGGTGATCGACAAAACTATCCCTTCCGGTGCCACGTCTTACCGCAAATATCTGCAATTAGAGGCTGGTAAACTCGCTGTATTTGAGGCTTCACTTGGCAGCGATACCGGTTTCTCCAATCCTGTTGCATCTTTCTCACTCTGCCCCAAATTGAACTTCTTCTGTGCCGTTGATTTAGATCACTCACACACTCATTATCGAGCTGTGTCTGGGCAGTCGGTGCCTTACACCGCCCACTGCCTGCACATCGTATGCGTTCCTGGCTAGGTTCGTTGGTATCAGTAACTTCATTGATTGAACGAGTTCGTTTTGAGGCCCCACGTGACCGTACATTTATCGCACAAGTTGCCCCACCTGGACGATTATCACTCTTCTCACTCATGGTATCGGCCCCACCTGTCCGACAACCACTCGTAACATCTGCGCAATTCATTTCATCGAGTATAGGCTCAACTTCGTCTTGGTCAACATCATATCCACCGAGGTAGTTGTTGAGAGAATGCTCATGTGTTGGTCCAGGCGAAGTGGACCCTACCAAGACGCGACCAGGCTTGGCCTCAAAGAAAATAACATTGTGGCTAAAAAAGGCTTTGTTGGTTTTGCTATCCAACATGCGATAACCTCGTTTCTCACGGGAGTATCCAACAAAAACAGACTCTTTTGCCTTGGCCTCCATCTTTCGTCTCTCAACTTTGTCCACATATGCAAGTACGGCACAGACAAATGTCCGCAGCCGCTCGCATGCTGGTGTCTGACGATACCATATAGAGTGCGGTACCTCCATTCCTCTAGCTGAACACGGAATAGTATTCACGCAGTATGCAGCTGTCGATGCTGCTTCACCCCACATTGGTTCCGGCAAATTGAAATGAACCAACATACATCTCATTTTCTTTGTAATGGTGCTAATCATACGTTCTGCGACACCATTTTGCTCGGGGCGGGGTGCTTGATACTGCTGTCAAACTCCATTCCACACTTCGACTCGCACGTGGTTTGAAGATGTTTGAACTCCTTTGCATTATCCGATCTTAGTTATTTCATTCTTGCGTGCAACTGCTTTTCACCCGTTCATAGTAGTCTTCAAACATGCTATACACTTCTGAGCGATGCTCGAGTAAGTACAACGTGACAAAACGACTTGCATCGTCAACAAAGACTGCAAAATATTTCTTGCCTCCACATTAAGGTTCTGCATACAAGCCCCAGGCATCAACATTAACTTTTTCGCCAGCTAACTACTCTCGAGTGGTTGGACGCTGCACTTTAAAACTGTGCCTTGTCATCTTTCCTTTGATACAGGTCTCACAGCTGAATGTGCCAGACATACGCAAGTTCTTGTGCGTTAAAGGCCACTGATCATGACTTGACAGCGCGTTGAACGCATTCCTTCCGGGATGCCCTAATCCCCTGTGCCAGAGGTCCAGACTGCTCACTTGAATAGGGAGAGCCACCCATGCCGAATCTCGAGGACTTACCAGCTCCAAACAGTACAAATTTGTATCATCGACATAAGCTTTGGCTGAACCAGACTGCAAAATAACATCGGCATATTGGCTTTTGTCGAAGTGAACCTTGACATAATCACGTCTTGGCACCGAACAATTCAATTGACGTCGTACCGAGTAAAGGCTGCACTGCAACTCAGTCGAATATCTTACTCCACGCAGCATAATCACTCGTCTACCATGAGTAGTGTTTAACTCCTTTTTGACAGTCCCGATTCCTTCCACACTCAGAAAATGATTTCCTCCAACACGTATGCGAGTGCTTAAAGGTGTAAATCCCACATAGTTTGTAATCTGGTTAGTGATGTGGCTAGATGCGCCCGAATCGAGATACCAATTATTGTGGGCCATATCTGCAATCTCTTTTTTCATGATCATGACTGGCAAAATAGCATACGCACTCTCATCACTTTCATTGCCCTTTTCACAAAACTTTGCGCTTTTGCCTGCACCGGTTTGCTTGGTGCGCTTTGGAGAGGTTCCAGCACTCTGTCCGACAGATGGAGGATGCTTTCCTAGATGAGGGCAGATTCGTACTTGATGATCTTGCTCGTGACAGTGGAAACATCCACCTCTCTTTCACCCACCGTCACAACGTCCACCACCACGTCCTCCACCGGCACTTAATCCTCCTCGACTGGTCCTTTGCTGCCTCAGCCACGACCACGGCCTCGCACTCCTGTTCGACCTCGGCCTCGGCCTCCTCTAGCGTGGGGGGGCTTTCTCGTCGTCGTCACCCGTGCTTCCTCCCGCTCTTCGTGCGTGTGATCGTATGCCCTCTCAAGTGCTTGTTCTAATTGCTCGTAATTCGGAGGATCTTCGGGGTTCTGAGGAGTGTGGCTTGCAAGAAAGGTCTGCACGATGTTATCATACTCACGCGGTAATGAACCAATCAGAATAGCAGGTTTTGCGTACTCGTCTACAGGCTGACCAACTACTGAAATTGTTTCCAAGATTCTGCGCATCTCACTCAAGTGATCAGCCATTTTGCCCTTGGTATGAAGGTGAAGTTGGCTCAGTTTTGTTCTCTCCTCGGTATACTTGAGATAAATTTTCCCCATAAATCGTCTCTTCAAACGCTCCATAACTTTGTATGGTGTTGGCTCGTACTTCACCATCTTCAAATTTGATTTGTCATTGCCTCATACAGTATTTCTTTTGTACGCAAAGTCTCCCTCATCCAATCATCATGGTCCGATTGTTTGCTCTCCTCAGGCTCTAAGACATCTCTCTCGCAGTATTGCCACAACCGCTTTCGTTGCAGCTTCAATTTGACTCGCTCTAGCCACATCTCGAAATCTTTTCCATCAAAGGGAGGGATAGTCTTGCGATCGTCCTTGGAATCCGTTGGTTCTTTCCCTTTGTCGTGTTCATTGTCTTATACAGGTGATTGCCACGCTCTCAGTAACTTGAGACCAGTAGGGCTCGCGACGTCGACAATCTCGTAGTCTCAAAGGTTTTACAAGAGATGCGGTTGCACCGTTCACGACCAACCACTGGGTTACTTCACGCTGCTGATTGCTCAAGTATCTTCTGGTCGAGGCCTCAGTGTCTTCTGACTCCACTATCCGTGCTCAAAAAGTGAACACTAAGCTTCTTCGCGTTGAGCTTGGGCTCATAACCTTAAGCGACCTTGTGTCGCTCGCAGAGTGAAAGCTAAAGTATTTGTAGTTGACGAGCAGGAAGCAAAGGTTATCTGTGAGGCAGTCGGCGTTTTCTGTAATGAGCTAGAAGCTCCTGTTAGCACTCTCTCTCTTTCTGCTTTCTAGTAAACCTTCTTTCTAACTGCCCTATGTGATGGTCAACCTCTTTCACAGGATAGTCCCACCACGTGAGAAAACCTCCAGTACTAAGTGCCTTCACGGGATAAACAACCCACGCTCGCATTCCAACGTTGGGATCAATACACATCAATCCTCAACACATGCAAGCTCTTCCTAAAGACCGCGCAAAGATGCTAACTTTTACGTAATTCAGTATGCGTACCATTTTTTCATCAAACTCCGTCACCATCGTTTTTATTTATCTCTACTGACTCATGGATAATATAGACAGACTCAGGTGCCGATTTGCTGGGGAATTCTGTACCATTCATGTCATCTTGGTGTTCGATATTTTCTGCTCTATAAGGAACTGTCGTCTGATTCTTCAGCTACTTTCTTGCCTGCAAATTACTCAGGATAGTTATTTGAGTTCCAGTGGATGAGGGAAGACTACCGAAGAAAAAAGCACCATCAGACGCTTTGCGATTCACACAAATAAAAACGCCTCGCACGCCCAGACTCGAATCCAGGTCATGGGAATGGATAGACAGAAACCTCGCGAAATTGAACCCATTTTTACCATACTAATTTTGAATATTTTAGCTCAAACTAACTGTGAATTAGATGTTTTTTTACCAATATATATGTTAGTCTGACATAGGCTAATTCTGAACTCAGACTAATTAGTGTAGTAACTGTAGTTCTATTGTATAGTGGAATAAATGCGCCAAATGTGAGCAGCCCAAGTCGTAAAGTGGTGAAGACTTAGCATTTGCTCTCATAACAGAAAGCTGTTAAAACTGTCGTACGGGCATAGTCACCATAACGTACGCGCTCGCATTCGTTCCTTTCAACTTCAGAAATTTCTTGCTAGATGTTCCAGCCATCGTAACTGTTGAGCCATTGGGAACTGGTAACACTTGATCCTCAATAAATGATGGCAATTTGCTGGTGGTTTGGGTAATGTTCCATTTAGCCTTGACAGGGAGAGGAAGCAAACCTTCAACAGACGGAGCGGTAATGTACCAATACATTATAAGTGATTGTGTGCGAAGTTTGCTTGAGGTATCTCCCATTTCGAATACTCTCAGCTTGCAACGTTTCTTTGATAGCATACGCGACACCATGTGAGACTGCGTCAAACGAAAAGATGCTAGTGAACCTAAGTACGAATCCCGATTTAGACCCCTCGTTGGAAAGAGGGGTCTTTCCCCTAGCAATTGAGACCTTCAGCTTCCAAGAACGTTGAAAACGCGACGAGCAAAGGTCATCTGAAAAAGTTGTCTCCCTCTAAGTCTTCATTTTTCAAAAAATACATTATTTGCATTCTAGGGGTAGTGTTTAGCCCTGAGTCGTTTTCGCCTACTCCCAGCTTCTAATTCGTGCTCCTTCCTTTCCAAATTTAGATATTTTATCACAGATCCTAAAAACCTAGGGGTGTATTTCGATTTTTTTGAAACCCATAATTTGGGCTTTTGGGTTTTTGGTAAATTGGACAGAAGGATAATTCGATTTATTGGTAACATTGTCAATAGTCAATTTAGTTAGGCATCCTTCTTGGCACGCTTGCGAGTTTGTTTTGTGGTCTTCGACTACGCACTGCTGCTTTCTCCCCTATTACTGTTGATTTCGATGGCATTTGATTCTACACTAGAGACCTCCGTAGCGCCATCCTTGTCTTCTGGGGCGGTAGAAGCGGTTTTATTTTTCTTTGCAGCAGCTTTCCGTCTCGCTTGTTTTGCCTCAGCTGCACGCGCCTCCTCTTCATCGTTTGGAGCACCATAGATTGGGTCATGATCCCAAAGACGTTCACGTTTATGAGCGACAGGAAATACTACTGTGATGGAGTGGATGTCACGCTCGGAAGTGTCAAATTTTGGCTAAAGTCCATGACGATAACAGCACATTCTTCCGAAGCTAAACAAAGATCATTCTCGTATTCAGACCTGTAAAATGTTCCAAACAAAACGAATTGATATTAGTGTCCATGAGGATAACTAAATGATTCTTGTGTCCTTAACTCACCTCATTTCTTTTGCAGCTGTAGTGTGACGTCCAAGTTCTTCAGTCAGGTCTGCTATGACACCAAACTTCATTTTGGTGTACATGATCGTGCACACATCGCAGACATTGCTCATTGGGGACCGGATTCGAATGTTCGGACAGCAGCGTTGGAGAAGCTTCCTGAAAGTAGATAGTCGCGGTTCTCGTAATTCCAACTTATTTTCAAGAACGTAGTTATGCATCTCCGTATGAAGCTGATTCCAAGTGAAGTAGTGTCGGAGTAGCGTGTAGTCTTCGTGAGAGTACTGCTTCTTCACTACGCCGTCTATTGTTTCCTGACACCGAACTCGTACCGGAACAACGTCACCCAACAGTTTCGCAAAACGACGAAACCAATGTACCACCCAACGAATGTCGATCTTACTTGCGTTGGGATTCATGTGACCGCCATGCTTCATGACCGAGAAAGATCCCCTTTAAATTTGACGACGATAGCGCGTGATGGTTGCTGTCGAAACACCGTACACTGCACACCACGACTCGCGACACACACGACCTATCAACGGAAAATAATAGGCGAATAGCTGCCTCTCACCAGTTCCACGACGACGTACAGCCGTATCTGTCTTCATTAACACGGCCAAAGACATGAGGATACTTTGTTTCTTCTCTTGAGTTGTCATTTGTGACATAGAACACAGGATGTTTTTGTAAATCTGCCGCTTTGCCTAGGAGGCATTGGTCCTCGCAGCGATCACCTTGAGTCAATTATGTCACTTTCTCACGAAGTTCTTCGTCATTCAGAATGATGCTACTGTCCACTTCCTCGAACTCTCCCTCCGATTATAGCTCCGGAAACTCTCCCACGGACGCTTCGCTAGCAGATACCTCGTCCGGATTGGACGTGTCTTCGTCATTCCACTCACTCTCCTCGGAGGCGTCGTCTCCTTCATCTTCTTGATCTGATTGCAGTAATTCTAGCTGACTCTTCGCCGCCGATGGTCTAACGCACTCCAACGACGTATTATCCGATACCCCACATTGGACGGTTCGAGGGGAATTGTCGCTGGTTGAAGTGGTCAGCCCACTGCCGGAAGTGGAGGTGGAGGTGGTCGTGACTGTTGCACCAGTAGAACTCTTCATTGTTGAGGTATCTTGAAATGGGCGGTCGCTGGTGTTACACCTGCAAGAAATAGGTGCGGTTGAGAAAAGGTTTCGTTTGACAAAAAATCACTAAAGTACGAATTTGGGTGGTCAAACTTAAAAGCTGTTTTTCTCAAAAACACTCGATGGTTGCTAAGAATCATTTTGTTTGACGCAGTCTCATGTGTACTTGAAAAATCGCTGCACTCGACTAGCGTTGTTTTTTTTACCATATTAATAACTTATTGTCTATATTAGAATAATAGTGATTTAATAATTATGGTATTATCATTTATGTAACAGTCATGTACCACATATTTCATATTTGCTTTCTTGGCTCTGAATAAGAGCCTCTGAATGTGCCCTGGAGACAACGAGCGGCGATCATGATAGGTACGACGAAGACAACAAGTAGTCAGCATGACAGCAGTATGACCAGCATTTTCTCCGTATAATCATCATGTTATCTGTCACAGAGACTACGCCGTAATGGTGGGAGTGGTGCCAAGAATGCGGAAATGCTCCGAAGTTAGACGAAATGATGTCAAACCACTTTGACATGAGCAGTAACACCATATCCATATGCGGCTAATGAGCACGAACACGTGGAGCAGTAGTGCAAGATTCTAGCGACGTGCAACGTCCAAGGTGGGACTATCAGTCCAAAGCCAAAGATATGACGCTGCCAAGATGAGAGGAACTGTCTTGCATTAACGTGAAGTCGAAACGAACATGTTGCTGCTGAAGATAACCATGGTGTGGATGTGAAAGATTGGGTCAGCGTGAGGAGTAATGTGACGGGGTCACACGAGCACCTTGCTTGAGGAAGCGCGTATACAAAAAACTCTAAGTGAACGGCGGTTCACTAGTCCCTGGTCTTAGGGGACTTCATAGCCAGTTTAGCGTAAGTTTAAGACTGATTTGCTTATAGTTAATTAGGTCATTTGGCCTGTAATACAAATAACTAATTAACTATAGTTTGTTTTTATATATGCATATAAAAGTAAGTCAAATACTATTGGTTGGCCCTCAGCCACCTGACCTACGTGACAGTGATGTGGTCCACACCACCCACTAGTGAGTATCTAAAACGAATACTCTCAAGAAGTATATCTGCTTCTAGAGGCGGTACTACCCCTCATGTAACCCCGTTACAAATAATCACTCACGGTACGGTATGTCGTTTGTAACCAGACTAATTACAAGTACACTCGACATGTGTGGTCTTAGTTTTGCCAACCTGACGGTCTCTTTAGCGGGGCTCGCTTTGCGATTGTCCTCCACAAGTTCGGAGTGTTGCTTGTACATGTTAGGACAAAGAGTGATGAGGTAACAGTGATTCTATGTTGAGCCGGTGTATCTGAATTGATGTGTATTGAAGCAATAAAAATGTTGCTGGTCGGTAGTACGATGGTTGGTGAATACAATATACACATAACACATAACATCGTTTGACGCCTCCTCAAAAGCGAAAGTTAAGTTGTACTTGAACAAGTATCAATGGATAAGTAGGAGTAGTTAATTGTCCTGAAACGGTTCGAATGCCCTTCGAGGGGAGTGGCGAGTTCGTTTGGAGGCTGACTGGAGTGTCAAATGACGACAACCACTGTTACATCCAGAAAAACTAGTCGGTCGTTAGTTTGCGGAGTAGGTGTCCAAAAAATGATAGACTCTGGATGCCTGTTAACTGAGGAATCACGTTGATACTCGTGAATATTCCACCACTCGTCGTTGATTGAGCAAGTGCGATATCACCTTGGTCAGCGTAAATAGTGCTAGATGAGGTTGAAACTTGATTGTCGTTTGGAGGCGAAAATAAAACACGTCTAGCCCGTGGTGTTGTGGAAGATCCTGGGTGACAGGGCTATTTTGATGTCTTGGGTCTATGTCCTATAGCAGTGGTCTCTCGGCTACCACAAATACAGCTGCTCCTGACATGAGACATATCCGGCACCATTGGAATATCCAGATCACTATCACTGTAGTCAGCTCTCACGTCAAAATAATGTGCTTCTTCATTGTTGTCCATGTAATCCACTTGGTTTGTAGCATTCTTGTCGCCTCCATTGAAATAAACAAGGCCAATTTCTCTACACGGCTAGGATTCAGTCGATTTCGCTTCTTACTATGAATGAAGGAATGGGTACTCCATGAGCGTTAGCTTGCCGCAGATGATGTCGGGATACTCAAAACCCGAGTAGCGTAAAATTGTAGGAGTGGAAAGGTTTTACTTTAGAGCATCCACCGGTCCATCGGCGTATCTCTCGAATTGATTTCATGCTCATCGGGTGTCCAAGCCTCCTTCACGCGGACAAATGCAAGTACAGCTTTTCGAACTGTCTCTCGGGATATGTTTGAGGGTAGGCCAACACGCGAGGCATGCTCACACACGCAGCAACCGCTTTGTCCAAATCATCACCTTCAAAAGCTTCAACAGATCCAACAAGAATGTTGCGAGAATTGATTCGCGTTTGAGGTTTTCCAACGAGAGCTCATTAGACCTCAGATTGTGTTCAGGATCCCAGATGCAATATCATTGCGCTCTGTACTGTAGATATCGTTGTTTTTCAGCTCACAAAAATGATGGTACACCATTGAAAGGCAACAGCCATCCCCCCTTCCAAGAGCGCCCAGAGTCTTGATAACCGGATTAAGCTGTCGCAATACAGTTCTTGCGTTCAACCAGAATGTACTGTCACCCAGTATTGCCTCAACGCGGCTTAATTTTGCTGCAGCATCTCCATAGCGAATCAACATATTGTGATTGGAGAGTATCTCGCGCAATATTTCTTCATTCTTCACAAATCTGGAAATGCAGTTGATACTGAAGTACCAACGCGTTGCTATCGGGATGGCCAATGCACGACGGCGTTGTCGATCACCAAAATACTTGCGTTGCTTGGATCGAAACTGGTGGAGCAACACCGCCCGTTTGCGCACAAAATTTGTGACCGCAACCCAACCGCATTCTAAAGGACATCACTCATAAACGCAATTTCGAATATGTATTTTAACAGCAAGTTGATAGTGTGGGCAGCACACCCATTGCATGTTAGATTTGCGATTTTCGCACCGACTAGGTCCCATACACTTCGCATGTTATATTTGTTGCCTGTGACAATTGCACACACTGATCCTTTTCCAACGATACCTTCAACCTCACGATTCACTTTAGTTAAGACCGTCGTCGTGAACTCTCCTGTGTGTCGCTTGTCACCACATCGTTCAGAGGACCAAAACATTGGTCGGATGAAAGGGGAGGTAACCATAAAGATAATGATGCTTTCACTGTTTGGATCTGACCATCCATCACAATTAATGGCGACATACTCTTGCTGTCTTAGAACATCCATGACATTAGCTACTTCTTCAGTGTATGCGCTGTCGAGTAGCGAGGTTGCCAATTCTTGTCGCGTCGGAATAATCATACCAGGACGATACTTGGTTAAAATGCACTTAATTGAGCTGTTCTCAATAACCCGCCGTACCGGATGAATAAAGGGCTTTGGCGATTTTGAGATGGAACTCCTTTTTCTCGGTAAGTGAGATTGGCTCGAGTACGGATTGTCTTGGTTCAGTACGAACACGCTTAGATGGCGTGTGGGATTGACTATAATCATCTCGATCTCTCTTGCTTGGTGTTGAAGGGTATTTTGCTCGGACTTCGGTAGGGGCTTTAGGACAGCGACAAATGTGAGGGCGGATTCTCTTCTTCAGTTGAGCGTGCCGAAAAAGCCTCAGACAGTATTTGCATCTGGCTTCTGGATGCTGCTTTTTCCTATTAAACCAGCGCAGAACAACAACTGTGTACTCATTCCATACGCCAACAGGATGACTACCAATTCCGCTGTCAGTCTCATTGGCTTCGCTGCCTGCGTAACCATCGTGATCTTCGTGCCCGTCTTGACCCACGTGCCTTTCATGGACCATATCTTTTTGATTGATGATGAAAGCACTGGTGTGCTCTACGGTTTCAATTCAATAATAGTGGTAGTCAAAGTTGGATGTAAGCGTCGTTTCCATATGAAAATATCCCTCTTGATGTGTTTTGATTAGACAACATTCTCTTGCATTCCTAGAGATCTCACCCGAGCTTTTGTCGTACAAGATACAACTTGCATTCCAAGAGCCGCAGACACAAAAGGAAGATCGCAATACACGATGGAGGCCAAGAAAGACCAACCGCCCGTCAAGACTATCGTGAAAGCCACTTCCCCATCTGCCTGCAAACCAGCTGTGCCCAAGCAGAAGAACACGAAGAAAGAGAAGATTTTGTGCCAAGGCCACCTTGAGGGACAACTCGAGCTGCGTAGAAGTCTCCCATTTTTTGGGATTCTGATGGTGTCGCCGGCGGTAAATCTTCACTGCGGGTTGTGCTCGATTGGATGCCAGATCAAGCTAACTACGACAAGTGGCGAGGAAGTGACCGCAACAGCGGCAAAACAAAGGAAGCTCTACTGAAATATATCGTTCGGGAGTTAGAAAAGGTGGGCATTAAACACCGTGATAGTGCCGGAGTGCGAGGACAATCAATACGCTGGAAAATCAGTTCCGCGCAGCTGAAGACTTTCTGTCTGCAACAGGAGCTGGAATTACGAACGAGAGCGATCTTCGAGCCGCTGTTCGCAAGCATTGTCCATACTACTACAACCTGAAAGAAGTGATGACGGACAAACCGTCTGCCCGCCCGAAGGTATCTTCAGATGGTTTTGACGCTGCCGAGGAAGCCGGGTCCGAGCGGGAAGCAGTCATTAGGCAGAGAGGAGAGAATCGCCCCCTTGCTGTCGACAAAACTTCTGGAGGCAAAAAGCCAAAGGCAGGACACGTCGAGAAGTTGCTAGACCAGCAGGCAGAATTGTTGTGTGCACAAGAAAAACATCAAGTCATCACAGAGCATCGCGATCGCGAGCACAATTTGAAAGAAAAGAAAGTGAAGCTGACGGAAGAGAAGAACGCCCATGATAGTATTCTTCGAATTAAAGAACTCCAACTCTTGGACGAAAAAAATGCTCGGGAGCAAGCCCGAGTAGACGTGGATGTTCAATTAAAACAGGTATAGTTGCAAGTTGCCCAACGGGACTCTGTCGACCAGCTGCTCCGGGCGCGGAAATGCTTGCAGGACGACGGCATTGCGCAAGATGATATCGACCGCTTGTTGCCTCTACCAATGACAGTAATCGCGACGACGATAGAAGTGCTAACTTTTTAATGCATCGTATCGAATACGTAGTCACGCAAAAAATCTCGACGGACTTTACTAACATCTCCAGGTAGTTGTTTGGGGTCGTCGTCACTGTCCTCTTCAACGTGGACCCACTCTGACGGAAGCGGATCGTCGATAGCCATATCGTGCAATACAATCGCAGCCCGGATAACATTCTTCAATTCATGTATGTTTCGGATCCGAGCGCGCAAGCGTTTAAGTAGTGGAAATCGACCTATCAACACACCAATGCAGTGCTCTACGCGGATGCGGATTTTTGATAGTTGCGTATTAAAGTTGCCCTCCTTGTCCGAGAGCTGGCCGCCAGCGCATTTCTTAAATATCGGTACTAATATTGACGACGGCTGGTATGTAGAATTACCCAGCAGATACTCACATCCGTCAAAATGATTTTCTTCACGTAAAAACAACTTGCAATTTCGCCAAACGCGATTATCGTGACTTGGGCCAACCAATGTTTTCGTAACGAATACGCTCTCGATCATCGCAAACGATCAGGCCGCTAATAGCGTAGGAACTCTTCCTGGAGAAAAAGTCCTCTCCGTGATTTTCTGGGCGCGGAAAGAGCGAAAATAAGGCGCCATCAATAAGGCCAATGCAATTTGGCAGACCCGATACCTTCCTAATTCTCGCCGATATCTCACGGTGCTCTCGATCACCAGGCCAACACACCACTTGCGTCCTGTAGCTCAGCGGCGCGTGAACGACACGCTTGGCCAGCAGTTGCTCCGGTGTATGAGTACCAACACAGAGATAGTCGGCGGAATACCCTTGGCCGTCTAGGGATCCCAACGTACGAAGCAACCCCATCAACTGAAGCTCTACACTGGATCTCTGCATCTTGCCAACCACGCTCTGAAATTCGTGATAGCCAGCAATAAGCTGGCACAGAGCAAGTAAATACTGTCGCATCATTCGAAACTGCAGCTTGAACTCGGTGTCTGGCATCCTCGTCAAGTCAAAATTGACTCACGGTGGCGGGCGAGTTACTCATTCACGGCTCGTTACGTAGCGTTGCGTCGCGAGCACAACGTAGAGAGAGACGAATTCCGCCTCGTCTTCTTCATTACTAGAGTCTTCGGCGTCAGCTACCAGATGCATTCGGCTTCTCCATACTGCTTGAAGGACCTTCAGTAACAGCTTCTTCGCACCTGCTGTCCGCATCTTGCCATTATGCGAACGGTCGCTTGACCGCTTACTTGGACGACCAAGTGTTTGGAAAGGTGTCGAAGTTAAAGTTAATTGATAGACTAAAATGCGTTGGACTCGCAGCTTGGAGGCGCTGCTTGCATCCAAGTCTGACTACCACTAATGAGAGAATTGCGAAGCACAGCATCTGAGTGCAGCTCAGAAGTTTGCCGCCACGTGGAGCTCCCAGATAGATCTACCATGTCGTCAACGATACGAAGGAAAGTTCCACAGAATTTTCACGGAGATTATCTTAATATTTCTGCCACGCAAACTACACATTAATGGTATTACACGTAATACGGAGTTATTAGTCGGATAAGAACGGTAATTGGTAATAAGTGTTTTAGGTTTTGATCCAGCACTACACTCGACATTGACGTCTTCACGACGAATTCGAAGCTCGTGAGCAGCAAGGTATCGGAAGCGTCGATTTGACAATGAGCGTAAAATAGCACTCAGACTCTGAGCCAACCTGTACGGGTAACAGAGGAAGACGATCGTGATTTCCGCGACTATGGGGTTGCGTTCCCTATGGACCCGTTGCAGCAGCTGGATGGCGCGCGCAAAATGAAGCAGGAATGTATCGAACCCCAGCAATCTTCACGCGTTCACCAAAAACACAAAATAGACTGGATATTTTGCTGTAATGCAGGTTTTGGGGTGTGATGACTCACAAGTCAGGTCAATAAGGAAAAAGCTTCCTGCCAAGGAGAGACGTTGATCGAGATCATTTTGGAGAGTGAATGTTCGCGATGCAGGCAATAAAAACGACCTACAGGAGTGTGAAGATACGTCCAGCTTAGCTTGTGAGCGTCAGGAATGAGCTGCTTCGTTCAGATTAGTATGGCTTCTTTTGCATCACACTTGCACGAAAATGTGTGAAGTGAGTGCAGGTCCCACATTTTTGGAACTGTTCCTTTCGTGGATTAGCCCAACCCAGCTATCATATCTGTCCGAGGTCATGACACCAGCTCGGGCATTTGTGGCAACTAAACGAGGATCGATTGAACGACGCTTCATTCGAGCCTTGCTGTGTGATGTGTTTCCATTGGTGGTGTTAAGTAAACTGCCGTAGATGTTGGTAGGTTCCGCTTCGGCAAGAACACCTACACCGCAGGGCGCGAGGATATCCAGGTGCATCTGGAGGAAGATGCACTTACATAACCGAAGTGGTCTCGCTCCAAGTACGACAAGCGTGCGTTAGATGAAGCAACGCATTGGATCCTATCCACGGATAACGTAGCCTTCTTGTCATGGGGGACTAAGACGATCAAACTGGATGGGAAGAAGTACTCTGTCCCGTCAATTCAGCGGCGCAAACCAATCACAGTCATCTTCGATCAATGTCGGATACGGGGTGGTACTGTTCCAAGAAGCACATTTATCGACTATCAGGGGTTTTAACACATGGGTAGGTGGTACCACGTTGTGCGGTTGACTATGTTACCAGCTTCCTGGTAAAAGACGGTTTCAGGATACTAGAGCGACTTGTGCGAGAACTACTCCCCGAAGTATCGGTGGAATTGTTCCCTAAGATAACGGTAATGAGGGAGTGGGTAGCGGTTTTGGCATTGATGACGAATCTCAGCCAGAGTTCCTCAGCTGTCCCACGCATCAAGTAGACAAGACAGGGCGATACGTACTCTCGATCCGTGTGCTGTGGACCATGTGTGGCAATGCGTGCGCTGATGGATAACATCGCGTATAGTTTGACAATGGCTGAAATTGATGCTACTACCGTTGACGTTGTAAAAGATTCGCATGAGATAATGGAGCTCGTCTTGGGCCATCGAATACGTGTTAGAAATCAGTAGCGAGCACTTCACGAAACAGCCTCAGACATGAAAGCGCGCTACACTGCTAAGAAACGGTCACATGAAGCAATCGTGATTCTTGATTTTAAAATGAAGCTTGAGCTTTTATGTTTTCGCGAGAAGACCGCTGAAAACTACGGTAAGCGTGGCATGTCGTGGCATGGAGATTTCGTGCGCTATTGGATGTTCGATCAAGAGGTTTGTGAGGCCGTGGAGACCAAGCTCTACTTCGATCACATTTGCAATGGAGACAATAAGCAAGACAAAACAGCAGTAGTGACACTGGTCAAAGCATTGCTCCTTTCGCTTCTGCGCGAGGTTCCTCACATTACGCGATTGACGTTTCAGTCAGACAACGTGAACGCATATGTAGGATTGCTGCTTTTTATTCTCGGATCTGCTCACGGATTCTATGATTCTCGATATGTGCATTCTGACACACAAGACGGTAAATCTATGCGGGATGCTCACTTTGCAACAGCAGCAAGAAAAGTGAAGTCATGGGTTCGCCAAGGTAATGACAGTGCTACACTAACAGAGGTTGTCAAGGCCCTAACCGCTGATGGTGGTATTCCAAATTGTGTTGCCAAGCTGGTTGAGCATGATCGATTGCGTGGTATAATTCTTTATGGACAAATTCAGACACTGAAAAAATCCCTGGCAAAGATTATTGATAGCGCGAATGACATTTGTACGACCTCCTTCACCGCTGATATTATCGGCGAATGAGCCATTCGATTTAAAAATAAAAACCCTGCGTTCAGGATGGAAGTCTTTGAATACTCTGGTATTGGTGAAGGTGTCGCTATCGTGGTCAGCCCAACCACCGGGAAGTGCTGCCTTGCAGGTGATGTTCTTACCCCAAGTGAGTCTACCGGTGCGACCAACCCTTCACGTACTCTATCAGCTGGGCTTCTAGGTGAAAGTATCGATGCCAACAGTGATCTAGCTCATTTATCCGTATAAATCGGAGAACCAGACATTCAAATTCAATGGCGCTTAGATTTTGGCAGTGATGACGAAGCCGACAGATCTGTAGAAAATAACGAGGGTTGGCAAAATTGTGAAGACGAGCAAGATAGGGCTGAAGTTGAGTCCAGCGGTGACGAATGTTCGAGTGATGATAGCGAAGCAAGTAGTGACGAGGATGGAAAGTGCGTCGAGTAACGAGGAATGGTGTAACCTCATAAAGTCACAGGTTTGACGACGGGAATCCGGATCAAAACGAGTGCACAAGTGCATCGCCGGGTTCAAATAGTGGGCAACCAATCAGCTGAGAATGAATCATGTGGAAGAACCGCATCAGTAGTGTTCGAAAAAGATGTCGAAGCTTACGCAAAACGCGGCCTGCTGGGTATGAATGTTAGAGGGGAGTTCAGTGATATTGTAACTCGCAGAGGGCTTACAGCCAAAATGCTTACAATTGCAAATTTTACCAAATTTGACCCTACCCCAGCAGCACAGGATTGTTGTAGATCGATAAATGCTGAGGAGCTTTCTCATTATCGGCTCGCTTCACGTAGCAGTGATGTTTCCGCCATATGAATAAGAAATCAAAAGGCGGCACTCAAACTTCTTCGGTAATTGCGAATTCTGCGAAGTTGAAAGGGAGTGTCAGCAGCATGGCAGACACTGATAGATCAACGAACTTGATTTGCCAGACTATTTTGCTCTAGCGTGGCTGGGCAAGGCGGCCAAAGCGTGGAGAGATATACGGCGCAAAATATATTCAAATTTACGAGAAGCGGGTGGAAGAGATGTTTCGTCAAGGTGAAGAGAATCCAAGCCGTAAGATGGGACAGGCATGGAATCAATTACATCTTTGTAATCGCACAAATACAATCGACCAGGAGAAAACGAAATTCGGGGGTTGATTACAACGTAGATGAAGCGCCGACGCCAAACGTCAGAAGTACATATTCAGAAAATACACTCCGAAATCTTATCCCTACAACAAGGACACAGCCTCCAATGAGAGGTGGTACAGACTCGGACTATCTACATCACAACAATCTTGACACCGACGGAAAAGGAGGATGGAAACGGCCTATGCTGCCTTTTTAGCAGGTCTTGTTGCCGAGAATTATCGTATCAAGCCGAAAGCAGCTTTGGCTCTCTTTAATGAGCGTTTTTCTCAAACTCGGGGTACAATCAACGAAAACCAAAATCGTGAAAAGGTTTCAGACCTCAAACAGAAGTCGAATTCTAGTCGCTGAAGGTGTACCACCTGAGACTATCAAATCAAGCGCATGTTGGCAAAGAAAAGAAAAACGAGGTGAAGACAAGGCTAACAAGATGGCCATCAATCCAAATGGACTGACGCCCTATCTTCAGAATAGTGATGTGGGCATTTTCAAGTCATTCAAGTATAGCATGTCGCTGCTTATCGATCAGTGAAAGCTCTCCGATCAAGTGCGTTATACTCGAACTGAAAAATGGTAAATACATTGTTCATGGATCTTATTGAACTCATAATTACAGAATCAAATATTGCGCCCGACGAGTTGAACGCGCATCATATATAGCGTTCTTCCGAGCTGGAGAGGGGTACACTACAATAGTAGAACGCGTACTAACGTAAATACCGGAATATTGGTACTGTTTAACTGTGTTCCCTCACATCGACAAAACGTTATGCATTATTGTGTATGTTACACCTAGGTTATACTTACCAACCAAAGCAAGATCGCATCATAGAGCTCGTTCAGATTAAAATGTCCGAACTTCTTGAGTGACATCAGCACCAGCATCTTCCCATTTCACACAGAGCTTCTCGCCATACACGTCATGCTGAGCGATCCAGCATGGCGTGCATGGCGAGAAGTTCTGTCATGCCATTCCACGTAATCATAATCAAAGCCGGCAGTCGCGATCGAGCTGTTGACAATGCTGTTGTCTGTGTCATGCCAAGCTTTTCGCACTCATTCACATACGACTGCCACGGAAGGCTGCCAAAGTGTGTGTAGGCAACCTTGTCACTCTCGTTCCATGCTTTTATCTCGATGTAAAGCAGGTCATTAAACGTCTTGTTGATACTTTCAGAGCTGCCAAAACTGACTAAATGAATGGATGTCATGGCTTTTTAATTTCATAACAATAGATGAAAAGGTTGGTCGCCTGTATTGCAAATTTGAGTGAGGTTACTACAGGGTTATGACAAGGTTACTATTAGAGGGTACTATTCGGGTAAAGGTATTAATCGGGTATTTCCGTAAGTTGGTATTCTACGCTACAAATTATGGGTCTTCCGTAGCGCAATTTCCAACCCAAGAGAGCTCGTACTGGGTGAGCTGTAAGCAAAATGTTTTTGAGATGCCGATGCGCATTGCAGCAGCATTGCGCCTTCTGGTCGACGTCATGGAGGCTCAGCAAATGATGGGTCTGTGAGAGAGTCTTCTGAGAGTCACACACTGTGTATCACAGAGGTAAAGGTGAAAACTAGCGTGGGCATCTCGCTGTGTATGCACACTGTGCACACGCTGCATTGCACAGATTGTTCTCTCATTCGAGAAGCTGGACCTTCAGTTGGAGCCCGTGAAGTTCAAGGCGGCGGTGCATCGGAATGTGGATGGACAGTACGACGAATAAAATTTGTTTAGTACGCACTACTCCCAAATTTCAAAAATGCAGAAAATGTCCTAACCAAGCTCAGTCGAGTAACGTCGTTGGTATCGCTACGTTGGGCTGTAAAGAGTGTTAGCCTCAGCACGAGTGCCGTAGCATGGGATTTAAGATGAAGGGCTATCTAGTGGTATAATTTTCTTGCTACAAAGACAGCTACCACATCCCCTTTCTGATCCGTTTTCACCCTCTTCTTAGGGAGATTGGCTGTTAATGCTACACCTCTGTGGGGTCAAAGTCGTACCAACGTGCAATCAAACCCGATAGTCGCAAAATTAAATTTGAAATGTTATCGCGAATATCAACTTCGTAACTTCAAATCGACATTCAAAGTCGGAAAAAGGACAATCAAACTCGTACTTCTTCAACCTGGCGCCAAAACGAAAAACAGGCAAGGGTTCGCGCCTTCTGCGTGCTACGGAGTTACGACCTCCATATCATTCTGCATTTTTCCCACGCTCGCCTAGATACCATCTCAGTCACGCATCACGAAATATACCGTCTTAGAGAAACAACGCGTCTTAGACGCGTACCGCTCTGGTAACCAGAACTGGTTGACAGTAGCAGCAAGTAACGACATTCCTCCAATTACAGCATACGATCTGGTCAATCGTGGACGAGCTGAAAACCTACCCCGTGGTGGAGCTCGCCACGTTAAAATGACACCGGCGGCTACGACATGTCTAGAGGGATACCTCAATGATGACTGTACGTACACGATGCAAACCATGAAAACAATGCTTTTTCTGGATTGCGGCGTCAAGGGGGGGCACAACAACGATTAGTCGTCATATTGTGAGTATTCTGTAAACTGTGAAACAAGTTCGTGTCGAGCCAACTACCTGCAACAGCGATGTGAACAAGGAAAAGCACCGGTTGTTTGCGGAGAAATTAAAGGAGCACCATGCTGCAGATAACTGTATTGTCTGTTGTGACGAAACTAACTGCAATGTCTATTTGAAACGCCTTCGTGGCCGCGCTAAACGCGGCGAACGTGCTGTCGTCAAGCTCCCGCCTTCGAAGGGAGTCAACTTACAGCTACAATGCGCGGTGTCGTCCCTTCTTGGTTTGGTAGCTGTTCGTCTTCAACTTGGCAGCATCCGCATGGATAAGAGCGCTGTCTTAGTTGAAGAGATTTACTGTGTCTTCATAGCATCGGACACGTTTCAGCAGTTCTACAAGAAGAAGAAGAAGGTGATTGTGCTTGACAGTGCACCAGCTCATAGGCAGACAGAGGAACGCGTCACAAAACATGCTGAGACGGAGTTGTTGCGCTTGGGGCCCTACTCCCCCACGTGCAACCCAATTGAGGGGTGCTTCAGCGTACTGAAAGTACACATCAAGACAAGCCTTGCTCTTGCTCATCGCGATATCTGTAATCGGTCACACGAACCTAACGACGATGGGGAAGTGCTTTCGATTGCAGAGCGTCAGATGCGCATTTTGGAGCGTGCTGCCAAGGACAACATGAAGGTCATCACACCTGCGTTAGTGACCAATATGGAGTTAGACTGCCGGGATGCCATTAATCGCGCTGCGAAGAATAAGGATATCGTCTACGGAAAGTAAGCTTGAAGTAGTACGAGTTTGATTGCACTTTTTCCGAGTTTGAATGTCGATTTTGAAGTTACGAAGTGAATATTTGCGATAACATTTCAAATTCAATTTTACGACTCTCGGGTTTGATTGTAGGTTGGTACAACTTTGACCGCACAAAGGTTTAGAATAGGGTAAGTTGTACTGATTAAATTTAATAACTAGTTAGGCAATTCTTCCTGTAATAGCAATTGCAAATTAACTATAGTTTCTTTCATATAAAATCTGGTCGCATCGCCCTCTGCCACTCGACCTACGTGTTTGTAGTGTTTCCCACACCACTGACCATGGAGTATCCCTTAGGAGTTCACTCTGAAGCGCATTTAGTAAATACTATTTACTTTAGGAGGCGGTACCCGTCCCCGTGACATCTGCTCTTGACCATTTTCAAAATGGTAACTTCAATATGCGTAGCAAGCTTAGGTCCTTAATTAACCAACTTTTTAAAATAGAACGGTATTTCTATGAAAAATTACCAATTATTACGTCCCACAAATTTCAAATATAACAAGACAATTGTACGAGTGTTATTATCATTGCGCTGATATTTGAAGCAGTTGGTGTTCTAAAAAATGCACAAAGTATCGGTAAATAGATAAGCTTTCCGGAGATAATTCAAAATATTTTATCATATACTAAATAGTGTAGCTTTATGAATGCAGCCTAAAAAAATCCTAGTTTGAGTTTATTTCAAAACGAACTTTGGAAATTCTACCAAGGGCAAATCCAGTACCGGTACTGGATTGCCTCTTACTGAGTAAGTACTCAGTAACTGGAGTCATTTTGTGTGCATAAGTCGTTCAGTACCGGTGTGAACAGAGATTGCGTGGGGCAATATGTCATTTTACTGATATTCCGGGTAGTTACAGTCGCTCATAGCCATAGACTACTTCACGGCCATAGACCTTCACGCGATCACCGTCAGACCTATAGATTGTCGCCAAGTCAGCTAATCGATTACGTCGCAACTTCCTGAACGTCGTGCAGCACAATCGACATTTGTGATGATTCACACTTCACCCATGAAACTGACCTAGTCATTCCCGATTTTGATATCTACATCAAAATGGCGCCAGACTCGAAGTTACAAGAAAATAAAAGGTTGGTGGGGCAGGACAAGAATGTCTTCGTGTACGAAAGTCAAGTGTTCTTCTCCGAGAACAGCAGGGTCCCCAAGTGGATGCAAAACTTTGTCACTGATGTATTCAGCTTCATCACTGCGCATTACTTCATTTGGAGTTGGCCATTTCTCGGCTTGTTTTACTACCTGCACAAGGTGACCAAAATCTCTACTTTCAGTATGATGTTGGGTGCTCATTATTGTTCGAGTTTGTAGCGCGGACTTGACTATATCTCGATCGCGATGGTCGCGTTATACTTGCCATCATTCTTCAGTGGTGCGCAGAAGACTGGCAAGGGCAACGTCTGGGACTCCTTACGCACGTCCAGTATTTGGGGACTAATGAACAAGTTTCTTCGGTACGTAAATCACTATTTTGTTACACATCAGTCAAGCCAAGCTTCACTTTACCTAGAGAGACTCGTATCTATTTGCTGCATAGAATCAAAATCATTCGCGAGCAAGAACTGGACCCCAAGAAGCAGTACATCTTCGGGTTTCATCCACACGGGATCATTGTACTCTCCCGTCTCGCAATTTTCGGGCGAAACTTCGACGATATCTTCCCAGGAATTAAAAACCGCCGTAAGTTCCACTTTGGATGTCGTAGGTTGATCTCGTCTCGATAGGATAACGCGTTCATGTGTATGCTTAGTTCTTGGAGCGTCGGCCATGTACTACATCCCGCTAGGCCGCGACATTTGCTTGTGGTTGGGAGGGGTTGATGCTTCGCGCTCTACAGGCGAGAAGGTGCTGAAAGAAGGTAACAGTATCATCGTTTATCCTGGTGGTGTGCCCGAGATTTTCAGCACAAATCCCAACTCAAAGGAGGTACATTTGTTGCATTTGTTGTATTCTACGTCCGCTGAAGGTGTGACGACATTATTGTTTTGCTCGTCTGTAGACGCAACTGGTGCTGAAGAAACGTTTGGGTTTTATCAAGCTCGCAATGCGTCAGGGTGCTGACCTTGTTCCGACGTTCATCTTCGGAGAGAAATGGCTGTACAAGTGCGTACTTGACTCGGTGGCAATCACGATCTTGTATTGTGTCTAACATTTTTATCTTTCTAGCATGTGGACTCCACCCAAATGTGTGACAGAATTCTTTCGCAAGTTGCTTGGCATCCCGGTACTCGTCTTTTGGGGCAAGTTTTGGTGGATGCCCAAGGCCCCAGCTAAGGGAAAGCGATATGGACTCGTGTATGGTAAACCCATTACCCCTAAGCACACGCCAAACCCAACCGATGAAGAAGTTCGTGCCATTCATGCGGAATACGTCGCGGAGATCAAGCGGATTTTCCAACAGTACAAATCCGAGTTCGGCTACGAAGAGGACGAGACATTGGCCATCATTTAGTTTCTGACGATAAACGCTCGTTGAAAGCGAAACATCACGTACTTGCAATAGTTCTGCATGATCGAAGTCAGTGATAATTCAAACGTTTTACGCTCAAGCTCACAGCTCGGATTTAGGTAGTTGTAATAATTGGATTCGGCTAAGGATGACACGCTAGTCGTTTAGCTTCGTGTACTTGTACAGTAAGGCAATTGAACGAGGAACAACCGGAGCTTTTCCTTTCTGTTATCGTGTTCAAACTGCACATGAACGACTATTAAGGCTCCTTGTAAGCATTCAAGCCTCTTTCAAGATAATGGTGATTGGGTAGTGATCGCTGTTGTATCCGCTGCAAGATGTGGTGTACAAAGCATGATTGAACGAGACACTCCGGAGTGCCGACGACAGCGACTTGGAGACCAGCATGTGGTCAAGACTGCTCAACTCGGTGTCCTCGTAGACGCAATCATTGTCCTCGTCGTACCATTGCGTGTAGCGGTCAGACTGCGCCACTTTGCTCGCCACGTCAATGAAGTTGTTGCCAGTAAGGATAGAGAGAACGGCACTTATCGGGGCATTACTGTTCTTGTCCAGTACGGTTGCAGACCAGTCATTCAGGTCGCCAGTGATGATGGTGTGGTGTCCTTCACTGACAGCAGCATTACCCAATCCAGCAAGAACCGTTGCTTGAGCTTCTCGCTCGAAGCAACGGGGTTTACTTTCCGGGTTGGCCAACAAATGAGCACCAACGAGCGTGAGCGGCTTGGAGAAACCCGTGACGTTGAAAGTCGTGTAAAAGTGTTTAGAAACACCCTTCGTACTTGAGTATCCACTGGAGCTTGGGCATGTTGATCCACTCACCGGGATCGTCGCGCGGACCTCCGTACGTTGCATATCTACAACAGGATCGATGCGCGTGAGCAGCGCAGAGTTCTGACCCGTGGAGGTGTCAGCTCCCTTGATCAGGTACGGTTTATAGGTGGAATCGCCCAGCGCTTTGAGCTGCGTAATGACAGCCTCCAGCACCGTGCAGTCTTCGACCTCGTTGATCTGGATGATGTCGGCGTTCAGGCTCTTGATCACGGACGCGATCTGGATCACGTGGCTCTGGGCGTCAGCCGCCGTTGTCCACGGACAGCCACTCCCCGGGCATGAAAGCGCGTGCGATGCGGTTCCCAGGAACAGAAAATCGGCGTTGAACGTAGTCACCTTGAGTTGGGACGTATCAGTGCGGCGGTCTCCTGGACTGGCAGGGGCTTCGGAACAACCAAATGCTGCTTCGGTCGACTGCAACGATGAAAACTGCGTAATGACAGCGAGCACTGCAGCCGCAGCGATGGAAACGAGGGAGACCATTGGGTTGCAAAGGGGTCCGTTAGCTGGTGGTGGAGAGGGTCGTGTGCGGGAGCTGGTGAATTGCAAAATGCGTTCTGCATCGTGTTGAAGACGTTGGCGTGCCATGAGGTTTGACAGAGGCTCTAATTGCTAATAATCTCGACGGGGACCTGTAATCAGTCGCAGCATGCCACTTCCCGCGTGTACTGTTTGCTTGGAAACGAGTCACGCGTAGCGCTCCACAGTGGAGATTCGATCACTAACGAACAGTTTATCGTACAGGAACCGGCCATCGATTGCACCGTACGAAGGTGTCTGCTGCACGTTGCATGGGTCACGTTGAGATTCCACGAACAGTGGAAGATGTGGATGAATGCATGCAGCTGAGGTATGTCAGGCAAAGTTTGTCTTCAAGTGTGTCTAGCTCATCTTTCCCAGGATCAGATCCGACCGGCGGCATGTGTGTGAAAATCTCACTCTGAATGTGTGCAGGGATCAAGGGGTCATGCTACCATTACAGGTTGTCGAGTATCTAATTCTACGTATGCTGTCGAGACTTGCACACTTAACGTGTTAGAAAGTCAATACCGACGGCCGTCCCGCCTTGAAGTGTTCTGCAAGATGGCCGTATTCTGGGAAAAGCTGTGTGAGACCAGCAGTGTTTCCAGTGCTAGATGGCGACTAGGATCGAGGTACAGCGTCTTGCCGCGACGCAGATACGGGTCCTCTTCGCCGTTCTTGTCCACATAGAGACTACCCCACACGCAACGCCTTTCGTTGCCCAGGAAGAGGATCACAGTACATGCACGCAGCAACAAGAAGGCACCCAAACCAAGGCCACAGCGCTGGGCGTGCTGAGTGCACTCACCCACGCCACCACCTTCCTTTGCTTCACAGCACGCCGAGAAACAGCATAGTACTTTGCCACAGAACAGGCACAGCCCCGGATGCTGAGGGACTTGTGCACACTGCTGGCATACACCCGTAGGTTTCTCGTTGTAGCGGATAAATAGGTCCATATATACACGAGGCAGTGGAATGAGCATGCGGTAGTTAGCACCAGCAGAGGCGACTTCAGCAGCTCGAGACGAAAGCAGCATCATTTGACGTTGCAGCGGGAACGCGTCAACATGCGTGGGGGAGCCACCCGCTATCAATGTTTGTGATCGAGAAACAGCAGCCTTCGCCTCGAGCTGAGCACCCCAGAGCTGGCATAGGGCGCGTTGATTTGACGGGAACATTTGCCGATGAAAGAAGAGTCGGAGAGGGGGTAAATGAAGTCTCCGCAAACACTTTTCCAGTATCGTAGACGCTGTAGGTGTTTCAGTTGAGATAGATGCCGAAGGGAATAGTCCATCACAGACAGCGCACGACTCAGAGGCAATTTGAGGCTTCCTGGCGTCGTCTCCCTGACTACTATCACTGTGATGTTGGTGAGGCATTGGCAGCACGGCATCCATTAGTAGGAGCATCTGCTGAGCCAGTGGTAGGCACAACGCACTTACTTTCTCCTCCATTGCCACGGCATTCCATTTCTTCTTAATGTCCGGAGTCACGACAAGTTATTTCTGTCCATCAAGCGAGACCGCGCCAGCATAAGTGAAATCCACACAGATGCGTCGCGAAGCGACTCGACCTCATCGAAGTCGCGAATCTCCATTTGAGTCTTGTCAAGTGGTCCTTCTCCATTTGCTACTTTGCTTGAAGATGATTGTTGACCATCTTGCATCGAGAGGTAAGCAAGTGCTTGTAACACTTGGGCAGTGAACAGGATTCGCGCAGAAAAGAAGGCCTCAGTAAGTAGCTGTTCCGCTGCTACATCTGCGTTGGGTGTTGCTATGCTCTGTCTCCACATCATGCGCATTGCAAAACACGTTAGCAAACGCGGGTGGCACAACATAGGTGTTCCCACTAAATCTGCGTCAGCCACGTTATCAGAATCGCCCATTTGCAGCTTGTCGCGAATGCTCCACTTCCTGCTACATGCATCGTCGTCGTCTTCGAACAGTACTTGTTGACCGAATATCAGTCCATTCAGTCGTGTCATTACGCTCTCGAATTGTTTATCGGCAGGTGCCTCAACGACTGTCCACGCTAATGAACTCGGGGTCGAAAAAGCAACTGCTGCTGCGGTTATATCGGCAAGCTGGCGCATTGATCGGAGCTGCAGCCAATCCACGACATCAGTTTGTAGCAGCGTTTTCTCACGCGCAACCACGCGTAATTGCACCTCTAGGCAATGCAAAAGCAATTGCCAAGCTGGCGTCTGGGCACCACATTCTGAGCTAAGCTGCTGCATTTCCAAGTCCAAGCTACCTTCGTCACGAATAGAGTTTGTGAGGAGCGTCGGCAGATACAATTGTGCACGCACAGAGCGTAATACGATTTCGTGACAAAACGCACCAATCTCACGCTCTATGCTCACATCTTGGTCAGTTGAATCTTGTTCACTGCGAGACGACATAGAATCCCTGGCAGATGATCGTGAGCCTGGTGACAAGGAAGACCTCGACGCTGATGACAGCAAACGCCGCCTCAGACGCAAACTTGACTGGGTCCGGGAGCGACGCCGCTTGACTACCGGAGAATCGTCGCGAAAACTCATATGAGTGTCAAGCCACTGAAGGAAAGCTAGTGGATCTTGCCCATCGTCCTTCTTCTCCTCCTCTTCCTCCTCATCCGATCCAAACTCCGGACTCACGAACTCACTGGCTGATGCCCGCTCCCGGAGTTCCCCTAAGGAAACACGTGGAACCAAGCAGTTCGAAAGCCGGCGACAGATTGGACAAACAAACTCCATGTCACGCTCACTTAACAGGCGGTCCTCACCATTGGTCATCTCCAAGGGGTTACGACCATGCTTTTGTTTCCACAATGACACCAAATATGCCTTTAAGCAGGAGTGATGAATAGCGTGGCCACAGCTCCAGATAATGCTGTCTGCAAGCTGCAAACGCATTTCATCTGTCGTCCCCGGTTTGAGCACGCGTAGTGAAGGTAGTCGCGATGATATCACGGAGCGGGTGTCCGAGATTGTGGCACTCAGCGAACATTTTTCAAACTTCTGCGGCAAATTCGTCGGCAAAATCATGCCCACAAAACCAAAAGACGATTCAGAAGAGCGTGGGTCACAAGGTAAACGACATAGGCCACACTCTTCACTCTGAGCTAAGCGATCATCCAGTGAGCCATATTCATAACTAATGGAAGATGAACGTTCCCTCTCGTCTTTATCAGCAGTGATTGACGAGCTTCGAGTATTTCGTCTTCGACGCCGTCTCCTATCCTGAGATCTCCGTTGTTTCTCCCGCATCTGAGCGATAGCTGATGAAACATGATCTAAATACAAGTGCACATCTACCTGACCAGTAGGGAACCCCCATTCATCTTCTTCTTCCTCGTGTTCTTCCTCCATGTCTTCTTCTGATTCCATTGCATTATCGTAGCTGTCAGTATCAGTCTCCACCATTTCAGGTCCTTCTGTAACGTAACGAGTATTCGCCTCATCCTTCATCGCATCTCCATTAGCACACAAAAACTGCATTTGTTGCGACCGCATCTTCTCCAGTATTTGTTGTTGTCGTCTTCGCATCATCTCTTTGGCGGTGGGTTTTGGTTTTTCATCACAATTTTCGTCACTGTCATCTTTCCTGAAGCTAGCAGGATTAGAAAATCGTTCTCCACATTGGTGTAATTACGTTGGGCTTCGAGCTGGCTGTTCTTTTTGATATTCAAATACTGGGAACAGGTCGACGACTTCTCACGTACTGATTGAAGAATCAGTTTGACCACAGGCTGAACATCCTCCATCACACTTTCGTGTTCAGTGAAAAATAGCAGCAATGAGAGCAAGCTTGATGCAGCCGCATCCTGTCCATTGGATCCGGCGTGCCGGATTGCGGTTTCTTCCAACTGGATTTCAGTGCAAAGTTTGACGTACACACTGCTTTCTTCGTCAAAGTACCTGGCGATATTATCGAGGTTTTGTTTGCCCCCCATGTCAATTGGTTTCCCTGGTGTTTGCATGGGCTGGTCTTGGATGTCGCAGGAAAGCATCTCAACTGCTACGTACAAACAGTGCAGAGCAGCCAGCAACAGGTTTTCGTTGGTGACCGACCCTGAGCTGTCTTGATCTTCGCTATCCACTTGCTGATTTTGGTCCTGGGACACTAATTTCCGCTTGTAGTTTTCAAAAATGACGAACAGGATACTGGCCATGTACGACGAGTTCAATATCGTTTCGGCGATCACACGATGCATATCTACGCCACAGGCTCCTTCAAGCTGGGGCCGTGGCAGCAATGGGAGAATAACTGAACTTGTGGCATTTTCTTGATCACTAGATTTGGGGAGGTTCTTATGAATGTTCTGTTCACACTGCTGGGCTTCAGATGGCGTAAAACACTCGAACAGGGGTGATACTTGTGACCAGAGATCAGGCTTCAATTTCCAAGACCCGCTCATTTTGAGGCCATAGCCTAGCACGCTCCCACTTCGAGCAGAACGAGAACCATTGCTGCTCCCGGCCGGGTCGTCATAGACACCAACATTTTCCAACACATGAGTTAGAATTTCCTCTTCTTCCAAATCTGCCCATTCGTGCGCCGGAAGTTGTTTAATCTGCTCCACTAGTTTCATATCTGTTCGCATGATCAACTCACTACGCGTAAGCGGGCCTAACGTCAGCCAATGCAAGATCTCACGCTCAAGGAGCCACACCGCTGCTTTTTCAGGAGAGCTTGCAGATACCAGTTTAACAGGCGCTAATACAAGCTGAAGTAAGAGACGCAAAGCTTCCTCTACTATATCCAGCTCCTGACGCAACTCACGACTTCGGTCGGCGTTGCATGCATCCGTCTTCACAACATTCTGAAGGTTTAGTCCAAGCACAGAAGAATCACGGACCCCAAACGGCAACTGATGAAAGAAGAGGCGCGTGAAGCTCCCGTGAGGGAGAAAACTTGACCCTAATTGACATAGGAACAGGTCGGAGTGAAGACCAAAATATCGCCAGTGCTTCGAATGATAATGAATCAACTGCTGCAGCATCACCCCACCGTTTCGAACCCATAAACCAGCTTTGATCTCGCGTGAAAAAAGAAGCACACGCAGAGGGTGATCCAGTATGCTATACCAGAACGCTAAGTCTTTGCGCTTTTCCTCATCAGTAGTACCCATTCCAAGCAATTCACGCCAATCGTTTAATGTCTGGGGACGAACCACACCGCACAAACCATGAATCAGCGCTGCGTACATGTGGTGTAGCGGAAAGTGAAAGCTTTTCGCACTTGCACCTCCCAGAGCTACTGTACCCTGTTCATAGTACTTTACAAGATCAGTAATCGTCATTGACACCTCTTCCGTCGCTGCTTCGCCAGGTCCTGCTGAAGATGCAACCACCTCTGACGCTTTCGATACGATTTCAGGCCGTCCATTACGAGTCGCCCACTGTGTCAAAGACGCTCGCACGGGATGTAAAATCGCTCTTGCTAGAGCAAACGGTCGAAAGATATCGGTCTCTAACGGATTTAGCGGCGTACCACCGGTTATCACCCCCATAGCTCCTTGATTCCAACTATTCTCACCTGTTGTGATATTCTCCCAAACCTCATGAGAAAAGCATGCAGGGATGCCAGTAAGGAAAGCACTGAGCAACAGTTTTAGTTCGTAGTCTGCGACAAAGGCAAATGTCCAGTTCTGTGATTCATACTCGATATGCCGATGAACATGACGAGTTTGTAAATCCATCTGCTGAAGCAATTCGAAAGTCTTCATAAGCTGCACATATACCGATGATTCATGCAGAGCGCAGTCGTCGCCACCGATGCAGCGAAATGACCGTAATAATACCTCTGCTGCGATCTGAGGATGTACAAGTAGCGTTCGCAAATCCGAACACAACCGGGCATATATCCGTTTCTTGAACACATTTCGCCCACAGTCCACTGCTTGGACAGTCCGTAATACAGGTGGTGCTTCAGGCACTGTTCCTAAACCCACCGTAGAAGTGCTACTTCCATCAGCACTTTTAACGCCAGTTGGAGTTCCATCTAGAAGCGGCTGTGGTAATATGGTCATTAATCGAAGAGTGCCTCGGAAAAGATCATTGAGCTTTTCCAACAAGAATACCATAAGCCATTCGACACAGGAAGAACGTGTCGAGTCGGTCGATAGTGAAGGTACACCAAGCGCATGGTGTGGTCGCCGTCGTCGGCGACGACGAGTTTGGTGCGCCTCCGTTGAATTGGATGTAGGTCGCATTGAAGCAAAAACAGTCTCGAGCTCACGTAATTGTGCGTTACTGTGGAAAAGCTGACAGAACAGTCGATCGATAAATCGTGAAAGATTGCGCATGCCGCCGTCGTTGTTATTTTCGTCGCTGGCAGACAAATACAGCTCGATGAAGTACGGATACCATTCCACAAAGTGACATGTATACTTTTGCTTGAACGATTGATCAAACAGCAACTTCAAATACAAAACACCGAGCACGTCACACGTTTCAACCGGTAAGAGAATACCCGCCTTCAGAAACACGTCCAGCATCAGCAGTGGTCCATGATTAATGCATCCTTCTTCCACCTCTTCATCCGATTCCCCGCTTGTCCGTGTAGTCTCTACAGGTCCCTCCTCAACTGGTTGACTGAAAGAATCTGATTTCCTCATAGACACTGTATCCATTTGAAATTCCACAGGTAGCTCCTCGAAAACAAGTCAGATATGACATTGCGATAGTAGAGACAGCTCATGGACAACATCTGCAGCCACGCCAAAATCTGCTGCAATCTATCCAAATGAATCTTCACGACCGACGGGAACGCTGAGCGCAATAAACCAGTTCTGGGCAACGATCTTCTCGGGTAGAACGGATCTGGATTTTCACTGGCATGCGGCCTCAAACAGCCCAAATGTACCTCCCTCAACACGTCCACACAAAAGTCCATCGTTCTTCTGACAATCATCTGCCACAGCATCTTCCTCGTCCGCCATCTTCATCTTAATGGGCTCATCTCGCTGTGTTTTGTCCTTCTGAGCACTGTGTTTCTTGCAGAATCCTTCAGGTCTCCACGCCAACGGGTCTCCACAGTCACAACAGCCTCCTGAAGAGCAGCGATAGACTCTGTAGTCGTGTCCCTCGTGCTCTTCCGGGTCGAAACATGCCAGACACATGCAACTCGAGTCCGAGAGGCCGCACGTCCTGCATCTGTAAGCCATGTGGTCTCCATGCCACACTTCCTCGCACTTCAGGCGCTTGACACTGCCGTAATTCGTCGTCAAGCACGTGTGGAAACTCTCGGGCAGCTTAAAGCTGACATTCGTCTCGTCGCAGCTGATGCAGCTCTCAAGTGTATTCTGCGTATAAGAGCATGACGACTGCTCTTTAACTGTATGTTGAGAGTGCGAGTCTGCATGCGCCGCCATCATGACGCGTAGGAAGAACTGCAGCAGCTTCGGGAAGCTCTCGATCGACGGATTAAGCAGCAAATTGCGCGTGATCCGGCGCTGCGAAGCGCGGGACGCAGCTAAGAAACTGGCGACCAGCTGCTGTTCGTGCTCGCTCTCTGGCTCGTTTAAGAGCGACGTCAAGCGCGCTTCGAGCGTCATGTCGACGTCCGGAGCGTCCGCTTTCTCTGTGGTGGGGCAGGCCACAACGACGTGCTCCGTTTCTCCCGTCTTGGCCATCTCGAGAATGATCACGTTTGACGGGGGAGAGGGAGAACTGCAAGTGAAGTTCGACTAGGGATTTGTATGAGGATGTCAACAGTGGGACATGGAATCAGAACTCGTGATACGTGATATCAACCATTAAGGTATTGTCATCTTAAAGAGGGATTTAGAGCGTCACATCCGCGACCGGCACGTGCTGCTTGAGGTGCTGCACACGGTAGTTGAGCTTGTCCACCTGCTTCTTCAAGGCGTCACGTTCGATGCGAGCTTCGTCGCGCTCTTTGCGAAGCTGCTCCAGGGACGAACCCTCCTTCTGCATCGTGTCTGCAGCAACAAAGTCAGTTTCCCTTCAGTAGCTGATAATTGAGCACGCACCTCTAATGGCGCGCAGTTTGAGCAGCAGCTGCGTCTGATACTCGCGTAGATCAGCTCCACCCACGGGTCCGTCCACCTTCTTCGTCTCGACTGCCACTCGCTTCTCTGCGGCGTCCATGCGGCTCAGCACGTTCTGCAACGGAAGAGTGAGTTCGGGAAGACAAAGAGCGGCTCGAGTATCATACGGTGAGGTCTGCGCTGAGTTGATCCAGCGTCTGAGGAGGTGGAAGTGAGTTGTCCATTGAGTAACAACAATTACAGAGTTAGTCGAAACTGAAGGGAGCGTAGGAGAGGACACAGACACAGGAACCTTTGAAGCCGCCATGTCCTCCACCAGACCCTTTGTTCAAAAATGATGTGTGTGCACCACATCGATTTGTTCAAATGGCTACATTCCGGATACAGTATCCGGTTGACAATTCAACGTAATAGTCATTTTTTGATTGACAAACATTATGTAAGCACCTACGAATTGAACACCTCTGTCACGTCGTCGATGTTTCCGAGTACTCGTAGCACTTCTGGCATTAAATCAGGCTGAACTCCAATCGTGTGACCCGACCATTTTCGTCGTCGAACAGGAAGTCCACAGAGACGCAGCAGTCGAGCTGATGCCCCAAAAGTCGTTCACGTAGTGTCGGATGGACATCATACTTGCTTTGCGGCTCAGCATCAGACAGATTCGGGAACATGTGCCGCACTGTGAGCTCAGTGGTAACAACCTGGAGTCTCGCCCTCGCCCTGATGACACCAGGGGCCACGGACTCCACTTGCTGGAGTTGAAGACGCGCATCTCCGAAGTTCTGTGAAAAACATCTCCAGTGCTCGATCACTGCATCGATTCCTTTAAGCTCACCAATGGCCACGTCGGACGCGAGTGCTTTGTGCAAGTACGCTACGTTTCTCCGCGTTTCAATGTCATTTTGCATATTCTCGTCGTTTTCCAGATTCCAAGGAGAACGGAGGCTGTTTTGATGATACGGAACACCTCAGTCACGATAGTCCACGGACTCTGGTCGGTTTTCTCCGCGAGCATAACGTTCTGTCGTCGTTGTTTCAACTGACGAAGTTCCTGACGCAGTTGTTGCACACTTGTCTCCAGTCGCATCTGAAGGTTGCGCTGTTTGTTGCGATAACGGGCTTGGTTCGTTCGGCACTGCTCACGACGGATTTCCGACTTAAGGCGCTTCTGCTTGAGTTCCATTGCGTCCTGGATCGCACGTGCATCCACGAGTGCTCTTTGCTCTGATTTTGACGGGTTTAAGCCGGTGGCTACGACGTTGTCATCGTAGTGCGATCTCTTTTTAGAAGGGTATCCTCTTACTTGAGCTCCCGTTAACGAAAGAAGGGCTGTTGTCGCCTCTCCATTGCGGCCACCCTTTGAGTGCGTTAGTTCACTCTTCTTGCAAGAGTTATCAATACCTCTTGTCGTGCTGGTTCTTTGCGAGTTACTCGCTTTTGCCCGCGGGAGCACACGACCGACCAAGCCGTCACTCAACGTTGTTGCTGTCGCAAAGCGGTAGAACTGGTGTCCTGGAATCTCGAATTGGCTTGCCATCTTGCGTGGAAATTGTTTTGAGTCTGGCATTTCCACAACTCCACCACTGCCTCGTAATCGCAAAGAACAGTAATCAGTGTGTTAAGTTCATGCACCAGTGTACGGTACTATCTGACATGGAG